>PRKT01000182.1:476887-683967 GCA_003671525.1 Saccostrea glomerata
CCCCCCCCCCCCCCCCCCCCTAGTTAAAGTCATAATGTCTACCAAGATTGGATTAATATGGTATCAAACATTTTCAGAGAAAACAGTTGTCAAAGAATAGGTGCTAATTGGCTTAGAAGTCAGTGCCCATAGGCCTATTGTTTATTTAAAAAATGCATAACAAGTTTGAATCTTTTAAAAGTTATTAATTTATTGAAAACAAACGAAACTGATTCAGATCATGTAAGCATTTTACACGTCATACATTTCTTCATTACAACTTACATTAAATGATTTTGTGAGCCTCCAGTTGAGTCCATATTGAAAGATACGATCTGAAAAGTTGCAAGTGCTATATTTAGTAAAGAAAATTCCATCTACTTTCATTTTGATCTATTTAACCTTTTTGTGTCATTGAAGATTTAGGTCATAGAATTGCATTTATAACAGCCAAATTTATAGCGATCGATTTCTGATCAATAAACAAAAAAGTGCAAAAATGCATGTATATGTTAATATTTTGTTTGTGGTCTACAAAAAGCTGTAATAGATTTAACTGAAACCTGGCAAGCTTTGATAAATACAAAATAGATTAAATACTTGATGAATTAAAACAAAAGAATAAAAGCTATCTTCTTGATCTCCAAAAGGGCTACTCACCCAAGGCCTAAATGTCATCTCCTAGACCAGGCTGCTTATTAGAAGATTATCCTCGATCTGAACAAAGAATCTGTTTCTCGTCATTCACGATTACGTACCCTCCATAGCCAATCGCATCATCTCTTGTCTTTTCGTCAGGGCTTGGTGTAAAATGCGGAGGATGGAGTCTCCACAAAACTCCAAAATGGAGGGTCAGAGAGTGCAAGGGGTGGGGTCTCTTGTGTTAGATGATGCAGGAGGTGGAGCATAGTGCTTGTCGTAAATTTAGCACATGCTTATTAGATCTGTCATCTCATTTTCTGATACTCCGTGAGAATGTGTTAGAGTGTTACATTACCCAAACAATTAAAAAAAAATAATTTCATTGAAGTTGAGTGAATGAAACTCAGTTATACAATGTATCTCCCAACCTGATTTTGTGATGACCATTTGACAGTATCTGATGACATTTGCTTATAAAGTCCATAAAATACAAAATGAGAAACAAAGAAACAGGAAACGGTAATAAAAAAAATAATGAACACCACATTTCAACGAGGGGAACAGCTTTGCTGATTATTTAATTTTCAACGATAACAGAGACTGACTGAAACAGAATAGCATCAAAATTATTATCTTTTGGTGATATTATATACAAATATATATAAATAGACTGATATGTATATAAAGGTGTCAAGGAATATCGGCCTCATTACAAAACACCTATTACATCTAAAATCTGATTGCTGTCGAAGACACTGTCCGATGTTGGAAATGTGCCGTGATTCACTCAGAAATATTATCCCATTTTAGAAAAATTAAAAATAATTAAATAATAGATTCAGTAAATGAACTGACTGTTTTATAGAGAACTCTGGCCATTAACTGTTTTTATTTTATTTTATTTTTTTGCTCTAAAAAGAATGAGATACAAGCATCATGATAAAGAGACAACAAAATGAGAATCGAAATGACCTACAGATATGAGAAACAAATGACGGGCATGCAGCCCGTGCTTGTGATTCAAATTTTGTTTTGCGATATCACAGATGCTAAGTGCACTGGAAACTGTCTGATTCACACTGCTATCTAGCAGTAACCCATGAGGTCTTGACAGATTTTATTAGTATAGGTATCAAATATCTGAAGGGCCAAATGTTAAAATTGCTAAGGGCTAGATTACCTAAACTTCTAGGGAAAGATGCCAAAAAATTGTCCCCTCATTTGTTGTTGATATAATTGAAAGTCATGTTATCTTTTTTGTGTGCTAAATTTCATTTTCAGTTGTAATTTAATTGTATCTTCTTTTTGTGGTTTACACATACAGAAGCTTTTGTAGCTTTTACAGCAATTATGAAATATTCTTTTTAATTGTTGGTAATTTGCAGACAAAGTGATCTGCGATATGTTATGCATGACATAATTATCTGCAATAAAATTTTTGGGACATACCAGTATCTAGACTCAGTAATTAATTCTGACAGGCACTTTTTATCACTGATGGAGAGCTCTACAAGTAACCCAGTTGTATCCAGCTTCTAAAATGATTGAAAGATGAAACGGGCAAATGTATAAAAATTGACACAAGAGGCTCCACCCCTTGCACTCTCCGACCCTCCATTTTGGAGTTTTGTGGAGACTCCATCCTCCGCATTTTACACCAAGCCTTTCGTCAGAGGTCAAACGTTTTTCCACTAGTCAGATAGGCTCGAGAAGTTGCAATTGGTCTACAGCAAGTATTTTTGTCTTCTCGTGTTTTAGGTTTGGAATAAATTCTGCTTCATATGAATACAAAAACAGATCTGCTAATGACGAGGTACAATTGGTACCCTTTGGAATTGTTGGAAGACCTTTTCAAAACATAGATATTGTCAAGATATTGTTAAACAATAACTTGAGCATACTTCCAACATCGTAAAGGGTACATGCGCTTTCAATCAGAATTATTTTGACAAAATAACTTTGCAAATTACAAAGGTGAGTAAATTCCATTTTTATAGCAAAACCAGCTGTTAATATTGTACAAAAAAAATCCTGGATCTTAATTTATCAAAGAAAATTGATTGTATATATATATATATATAGAGAGAGAGAGAGAGAGAGCGTTAAACTGATTTTGGTTTATATATATTTTTTATTATGAGTTCCTCGGACTTTTCAAATATCCACAGCTGATTTACACCACTTCTCAAATATATTGTTGCAAAGTACTCCTGAAGTTTCTCCTTCACTACTGTTTTAGTGAGGAGTAAAGAAAGAGGCATGCATGGTTGAACATTTATTGGAACCCCGTCCCACTATGTACATGTATTTTTCTTTGTAAGGATTTCTATGAAGTTCCTGAATCCAGTTTAGATATGATATTTCCAATTTATTTTGGTTGTAAGGAATATTAGAAATATAAAACAAACTTGTTATAATTTTGGAAGATTTCCTTCTCAGAGAAAGAGGAAGGAAAGTCACAATTAAAATTCTTCCTAATTAATATCTGTAATTTCTATGAACGTTGATTTGATAGCGTAGATACATATACAAGAAATACAATTATACGTATATGTATACTTCATTACCAATAATCTCTTACACAAAACCAACGTTTCAAAAAAGTTTTGTGGATTGATATACAGTATGTTAGTAAGCTAAAGAAATACTTCATATAATATCTGAGTTAGGAATGTTGTATAAAATATATAAAAACTCTTGTGTTAACAACAATGCGAATTCATGTACATATGGAATGTTTAATATACAATTAAATAAATCTATAGATATTCATATTGCACTCTATATAAAGCTTGATTCGGTCTCGCGGACTTACACAATACCCGGCAACCTGTAATCTATAACACATCTAAATAATGTTCTTGTGAATGGGGTCACGTTGCCTCCTATAGAATTTCATTGAATCTTGTCAGGGATTTCAGAAGTCTTTTAAACAAGTTTACTGATATAATTGAAATAAATAGGAATAAAATTCTTTAATTACTGGAGTATTGTGGATATACATATTTTATAAGGTAGTATTTAATATCTAAGCTCCCAAGCATAAAAGGGTCCTATTTTCTTATCACACTTGTGTACCTGCCGCTAGCCTGGAGGTGTGAGGGTGGGGGAGGGAGGGGGTAGTCGTATCTAGATCGGGGTGATTTTGGGGGCTGACTGTCGGGCATCCAGCTCTGTATATCGTCGTATCGCCTTGTGTCGGGTGGTGGTCGGTCGGGCAGAACCCTGGCGCCATAAGGAGGAGGATCTGGTAACACCCGTGATGAGTACATCCCCCTATCGTCTGCTCCCCTATCTGGTACCACTCTGGAGGAGTACAGGTTTGGTTCCTCGGGCTCCCTGGGTTCTGGGCGGGGTCGTCTGCTCTCACGGAGGTCTTGTCTGTAACTGCTGCTGAAGTCGTAAGCTCCGCTTTGTCCCAGAGGGATTGGTTTGAAGTCGTCTTGTCGTCTGCTAGAGGATCTGAAACTGTCTGGAGGTTCACTCTCCCGATCCTGTCTACTGCTGTCTCTCCGGCTGACGTCCAAAGTCTCCCCGAGTCTGTCGTTCCTAGACTCTCCCATCCGGTTCTGACTTTCCTTCAATCGGTTGGTCCTTGTGTCTCCTAGTCTGTCATTCCCACTGTCTTCAAATTTGTTGTCACTTCGACTTTCTCCAAATTTGTAGTTATATCGACTCTCTCCAAGTTTGTAGTCAGTTCGACTTTCTCCAAGTTTAAAGTCACTTCGACTTTCTCCAAGTTTGTAGTCACTTCGACTCTCTCCAAGTTTGTAGTCAGTTCGACTTTCTCCAAGTTTGAAGTCACTTCGACTCTCTCCAAGTTTGTAGTCAGTTCGACTTTCTCCAATTTTGAAGTCACTTCGACTCTCTCCAAGTTTGTAGTCACTTCGACTTTCTCCAAGTTTTATGTCGTCTGGGCTTTCTCTGGACCTGTCCTTTCGAGTCTCTGAAGGAAAATCCGTTCTTTCTGGAGTTTCCTTGCGATTGGTATTGTTTTCTGTGTTTAATTCTAAATCTTCTTTCAAATCTTTCACAACCCTTTTTACTCTAGGTATCCCAAACACAAAGTAAGAGCTCCCCTGTAGACCGATCATTGACTCACAATACTTCTGCTTCAGAAGCCCCCCTGTTTTCTCTTTCTTTGGGTCCCTCAAAAAAGTGGTGACGGCACTACGTTCCGATGTGGGGGCTGGAGGGTGGGGCTTGTCGCCAGGCTTTTGGGTGTCCATGATGTCCGCCACGATTGCGGCGTTTATCCACACGCGACATTCCGTCCACTGGAAAAGTTTATCTCGCGCCATCATGTCCACCGCCGTCCGCTTTTTGTTCGTGTCAAACCGGGAATCCGAAGCTGTCGGCGGCTCCTGGGGGTGAGAGAGAAGATGGACTCAGAACAGTTCAAAATATGGCCAAACAGGAAGTAAATTTTCTTTAAATGTTAGCAGGAAATGTATCAATTACAGGAGGAAAATGATGTAAATTAACTTACCTGAGAATTTGACGAATACATGTTTTCCTTCCGTAAATCTTTTCTTATCCCACAGACTACCCGAACCAGTTACAGGCTTAGAATGTCGTTCATGTTCAGCGAACGGCAATTATGATTTTACTGCGCTGTGAAAATAATGTAATAGCCTAATAGGTGGAAAGAAAATACACACAATGTATTTAAAGATCCAGTTGCTCTGCACGGGTGACTGTGCCCCGACAATAAGATGTTACCCCCGACGATCACCCGACCAGATCCGCCGACCGCCTACTCCTCCAAATTGAAAGCAAAGACAGATTTTACTTTTAGAATTTATTTTATGTAGTATAAAAAGAGAGATATGTTCCACCTGTCAGACATGAAATTTGTGATCAATAGCTTCCTACACATTATATATTATAAGTATTTATAATTGATTAGTTTACATAGCGCTATAAAAACCGCTCACACGGAAAAAGTAAACATTTGTTTGCTTTGTTGTTACCTGGAGCATGTTTTTGCTTCTTATTAAAAAAAAAAAAAGAAACAATAAAAAAAATAAATACATGAAAAAAATGTTTATATATATCATGTATATACCAAATAAATATCGATTATAAAACGCTATGGACAGTGCAGTAGCTATGAGGCATGTGTGTACTTTGGTTACAGCTAGCTGGTATCAGATGCATGCTTCAACATCTCCATTCATTCAATTACATGATATATTTTGTGAAACGAGTACAATCTTCAACTTTCCTTACGTACAAATGGTACATGCAGCAATATACCCTTATCATCCGCATATACGGGGTTCAAACCTATGCATGGTTAATACAATAACATTTTCAGCAAATGTAGTCATTAAGAAAAATTCTGACTTGCGTTTTTCAAACTAATTATTAGGCCATCATTTACACACTGAATTTTCTACATTTTTCCCCCGTTTTTCTCGATCATAACAAGAGGACAAGCGGTGGTTGTGATTGGTCGTCAGGGGACGATCTCTCTATGTATTGCTCCTGACTTTAAAGCAGAGGTACTTAATGCCTTTTACCTTTCGTTAAATAAATTTTAAAAATCGCCATTTTTAGAGTCCATTATACATTTACAAAATACGAGCAGAGCAAACACGAACCTCCAAGACATCAGAGGTGGGATCAGGTGCCATAGAGGAGTGAACATCCCCTGCTGACAGTTCACAGCCGCAATGTGCTCCTTGTCATGATCGGTAAGTAATGAAAAAAATCATTTGACATCTCATTGTGTAAATAATACATGGCCTAACAGTCAGCAGGAAAAAGTAATTGTAGCCCTCTCCAGAAAATATCAGATAAAACAAAAATCGGAGAGGGCTACATTATTGCTGCTAAAGTATATGGGACGTATTCTAACTGTGGTGAGGGCCTGTACCGAGACACAGTTAGATTATTCTAACTAGAAAAAGTCAGTCAGTATTTGACTTAATAATAATAAGTTGTAAGTGCTGACAATGTCATTGTACCAACCGTAAAACTTGCGAATCTTGCGAGACTGCTGATGTAGGCCTACTTGCTTCATCAACTTTTTTGTGAATAACTTACCGGATCCTCGTTAAAGACACTATTCTTACGTAGAACATGCTCTTCTGTATCAGACCATCTGAGATATAAAATCCGTATGCATGTGACAAGGTATATATACTGCTGCATAAGTAATGGAAGTTGATGATTGATTGATTGTATACCGTTTAACGTCCCTCTCCAGAATATTTCACTGATATGGAGACGTCACCATTGCCGGAAGTTAATTGAAACGTTTAGTCATCACATTTATCATATAATAATCGAATTTTTGCGTAAAGAAAAGTTAAAATTGTCAAGTGTCCGTGTTAACACATAACGTTGACCTGCTGAAGTATTTTTCAGTAGCCTAATCTTACTTAGAACATACTTTTGGGTATTGAGTAAGTTAGGAAGCACAAATGCCATGATATGCAGATGATAATGAAATACTGAGTATACGCTATACATAAGGAAAGTCGTCTCTTTTGTCATACCGTTTGTTATTAGTTGGTCCTTATCGTTTACAAGCAGTAAGAAATTCAAAAATGAAACAGATGGAGGTTTCTGTGGTGTCTTTTATTTTAAGTTCACTGGAATATACGTCAAAATCATGTCATTTTTTTAATATCCCAAAGAACCAAAATGATTTTGAACTACCATATACATTGGATTCCAAAACTTCATATAAGCATCCTTTCAAGCAAAGATACATGAGCGGGTCCCAGTAATTAAGTGTTCAACCAAGCCTCCTTCTTTACTCCTCACTAAAATGTTAACATTAGAAATGAAGAAACTTCGGGAGTTCTGTGCAACAATATACTTGAGAAGTGGTATATATAAATCAGATTTGGATACCTAAAATTCCAAGGAACTTCTGGACCATTTTAAATCACAAGATTTTACCAAAATCAACAGCTTTAAAACTTTTCAACTTTATACACAGCCATTCCCACGATAAATTAAAGTCAAGGCTTTTTGATATCATTGACAGCTGCTTTTTCAATAAAAATGGAACTCGTTAATATACTTAAATACACCTTATCATTGGTTATTTGCAAAATTATTTTGTTAAAAAACATTCTGATTGTACACACAAGTACCCTGCAGTCGACATAAAAAATGCTTGAGTTTCTAATTGACAATATCCATGTTGGTCTTAACATACAGGTCTTAAAAGCCAAGTATAGGAATTCCCATTGATACTTATTGCGCCCCGTTATTAGCAGATTCATTTTTGTATTCAGATGAAGCAGAATTATTTGTGCAAAATCTTATGCGTGAAAAGAAGCAAACACTTCCTGTGGCCTTCATATCGACATTTAGATATATCATCGCTGTATATATTGTCAATTAACAATTCCAGTTTCCATTCTTATGTGGATACGATACATCCTGGTGAGCTGGTTGAGCTTGATATTTATAAAGAAACTTGAAAAAGACGTTAATGGTAATCTAACAACCAGGCTCTAAGATAAACGTGATGACTTTAACTTTTCTTTCGTCAGCTTCCCTTACTTATGCAACAACATGCCTTCATCAACTGCACGTGGAGTTTATGTATCTCAGTTATTTCGATACGCAAGAGCACACTCTACGTATGAACAATTTCTAAAACGAAGTAAATTATTGACAAACAAGTTGATGAAACAAGAATATCAGCATTCTCGTTTAATGTCATCATTTCGTAAGTTCTATGCACAGGGGCCTGTAACATACTGTTTTTGATTTTACGTAATCGCTATATATATATACAAAAAAAGGATTGTATACATAATTATAGTGATTACGTAAAATCAAAAACAGTATGTTACAGGTCCCTGTGGTTCTATGGTCGATACAATGACCTTGTCAGCAAATACAATTTATCACTGAGTCAAATACTTACGTTTTTCATACTAATTGTTAGTCCATTAATTATTAGTTAAACTGAATGACGTTAGACGACGGATTTGATCCGTTATTTCCCGATCATGACATGGAGCACATGGCGGGTGTCACCGGTCGGCAGGGGATGCTCACTTCTCCATGGCATCTGATCTGCTCCTATTTTGTATTGAGCTCTGGGATTTTGATCTTGAATACTGCAGCTGTTCTTTATCTCCATATATTTACATCCACTGAATATTTTCTCCTTTATTTCTTAAGAAACTCCAGTGCGTTCATCACTGCATGAACTTCATTAGGCATGTCGCCTGTACAGATTTCTTGATCAGTGGCTGTTCCATCAATGAAACGTATAAAGACGTTAGCATCATTAATACAATAATTAATCGTTTTAATCCTACTTTAATTTTTTTGATTATTTAAACAGATATAAATATAAACAATAAAATGTCTTTCTTTGTTTGTTATTACTGGAGAGAACGGTCGCAATTTACATAACCCGCTTACGCGGGTTATGTATTTTTTCTGCAACAGCTGCTTCCGTTCATTCCAGTAATAAAAAACAAAGAAAGCATTTTATTATTTAAATGCTTCACTATATAAAGTACCTATAGGTCCTTAATTTCGAGTTAAATTGAAGGGTACACAGTATTTTCTTAAATTTGTATTTTCTTCATTTCATTTTTTAGAGTACGTATAATTTGAAATATTGATATTTTTAAACAGTTTTTAAAATTGTAATTTCTGCATATATATATATATATGGAATTTAGTTATTTACATGTATGTTTGATATTTATCAAAGGAAAAACATTAGCTTTAAAAGTTTTTATTGGATTTTTTTTAGTGGAGAGAAGGAATGGGGTGTTGGGCTTAAGTTCTAATTAGAGAAAATGAAAAAAAATTTTTTGTGTTATAACTTTGGATAGGTTTAATCATTTTTTCAAATGAAATGTCTTAGTTTATAAATATTGCAGGGCCGAATTAACCCCGTGTACACGTGTTTTAGAGTTTTTAAGCTTTCCTGTACCCTGAATGACAACCTACAGTTGGAATGAAGTACTCGTTTGCTTGTTGGTTTTTTTTTTTAAATAATGAAAAATACGAGTAGGTGTGTCAAAAAACTGAATTTTCATTGGTGGAGTCCTCATGAAAGATGATTCTGCAATATTGTTCGTTCCTATTTCATGTATCATCCTTAAATCAAAATAACGACGTATTGAAATAGGTAATCTTACTGTTCTCTTGCTTTGAACAGGCTATGATAGACGCAAGTCAGTGTATCAAAATAAAAGGGAACAGAAATGTGAGATCCGCGCCCCAGGTTTGTTGTTTACTCTCCTTTAAACATGGCTGCAGTCAAGGTCTTTGGAGTGTGTACAAGAAATTCTGTGTTACAGACGAAGGCCTTATATTCCGTACCAGCAAGCGAGGTTAGAATAGTGTTAATTCTTTTTGTTGTATCGATCTTACAATGCTATTGTTTTCTGTCTTTCTCGTTATCACATACGTAAATTAACAAACCATGATTTTACCCGAATGTCCTCGGTTGTAGTTTTCTGAATGACTTATAATGTCGGCTACAATAGCTGCTTGGTCTTTTATGTTGTGTTAGAAAGTGCACATGGGAGATATGAGAAGTTGAATAATAATTTATTGGTCTGGCATTTAAATAGGCTAATTTGTCAGTGATTAAATCTAAAAAATATTAGTAAAACATTGAAAACTAGAGGTACTGTGAGCGATGAGCTCACTAAATGATACCCCCGCCTCCATTTAGTTATAATTGCAAAGTCCATGTTTTGCTGTGGCCTGGAAACCCAAAATATGTGTCGGATCAAAAAGTAAAATAGGAGGTGCACATGCAATGGCAATATGTAATAAAGATTCTATGAAAGTTTCATCAAATTTCATTCAGTGGTATGAGAGGAGTTGCGGATAAGAGATGGGTACCCCAAAGCGTAACAGACAGACGGACGGACGTACAGACGGGCAGAATTAATGATTACTATATACCCTCCTGCTTTTCAAGCAGGGGGTATAAAAATTGTTATGAATTATAAGCTAAGCCCTAATTATATTTTTTGTTGTTTATATTTGACAATTTATTCTCATTCCTCATCGGATAATTAGTCCCATCCTTGGCATTAAACATTCTTTCAAGTTTAATTTATTCTTCAATCAGTATGCTCTAATGTGGTAATGATTTCTTCTTTATTTCTTACAGCTGTCGCGGAAGTTCAGTACGTCCAGAACTCATTACAGAGCCAAGTTTTTTGACTCGGCTGAGGAAGCTATACACGACATCAAGGATGACAGTAAACTTTTAGTGGGGGGTAAGTCGCTATATAAGGATGACAGTAAACTTCTAGTGGGAGGTAAGTCGCATTAATTATAAGGATGACAGTAAACTTCTAGTGGGAGGTAAGTCGCATTATAAGGATGACAGTAAACTTCTAGTGGGAGGTAAGTCACTTTGTAAGGATGACAGTAAACTTTTAGTGGGAGGTAAGTCACTTTATAAGGATGACAGTAAACTTCTGGTGGGAGGTAAGGTGCTTTATAAGGATGACAGTAAACTTCTAGTGGGATGTAAGTCACTTTATAAGGATGACAGTAAACTTCTAGTGGGGGGTAAGTCGCTATATAAGGATGACAGTAAACTTCTAGTGGGAGGTAAGTCACTTTATAAGGATAACAGTAAACTTCTAGTGGGGGGTTAGTCGCTATATAAGGATGACAGTAAACTTCTAGTGGGAGGTAAGTTGCATTATAAGGATGACAGTAAACTTCTAGTGGGGGGTAAGTTGCATTATAAGGATGACAGTAAACTTCTAGTGGGAGGTAAGTCACTTTATAAGGATGACAGTAAACTTCTAGTGGGAGGTAAGTCACTTTATTAGTTCCCAAATCATATGTTTATGTAGTCTGTAAGTGAGGTAGGTAGAATCAGAATCCAGTGGTGGGAGGTATGTAAGATCTAAATAATGTGAAAGGATATGGTCTGTTTGCATTTTTACAGGATTTTGACTCTTGTGTATATTTATAGGATTTGATCTCTGTGTATCTTTTGAGGACATGATCTGTGTGTATAATATCAGCTGGGTTTGATTAATAGAGGATATTCAATGTTTTGTAGTTGAATATGGAATTTATTTCATGAGTGAGAAAGGATTTTTTGTTATTTCATGAGTGAGAAGCACGAGTGAAAATGTAAAAAAAATTCTGCTCACAAGTGAAATAAATTCCATATTCAACTGCAAAACATTGAATTTTCTGTTTATTACATTTTCTTTGATTTTCCCTTTGCCTATTTGTCTTTTTGTATATATACAGTCATAGACTACATGACGTCATAGTTGAGCAGTTGAGACATCATAACCAAAGTGATACGAGATTGAAAACACTGTAAACATGGATTTTAGCAACATATTTGAGGAACTTTGGCAGTCTTATTCTCTGTCAGAATGGTTTATTTACTCTCTCTATATTTATAACAGTCCAAGGAATATTTTTACAACTGTACAACTTTCGTTATGGGAAGGTAATATTGAGAGTTTTACCGCACTTTCGGTATTTGTCACACTGTGACAGGATATCACTTTTATTCAATGGATAAATTACAGTATTTCACTGTTGAAAATGTAATAAGTGTGTATATTATAGGATTTGATCTGTGCATATATAATATCAGGATTTTATCTGTGTGTATAATATCAGGATTTTGACTCTATGTTTGATTTTTACAGGATTTTATCTGTGTGTATAATATCAGGATTTGATCTCTGTGCGTGTTTACAGGATTTGGTCTGTGTGGAATCCCAGAAAACCTGATTGCAGCCTTACTTCAGACAAAGGTCAAAGGTCTGACAGTGGTCAGTAATAATGCAGGGGTGGACAACTTTGGTTTGGGCCTCTTACTTCGACAAAAACAGGTCAGTGTCCATTTCTGCATTCCTTGACAGAATAAACATAAAATAATTAACTGTGACATCTGACAAGACTGTATATGTGTGTATGTGGAATCGAATGAAAAGTCTTCATCATCAGGTCAAAATAAAATACCTAAAAGTAGCGTCTTCCTACCAATCTTTACTCTGTTCTACACATTGAATATATGTTTATCTGTTTATGTCCCCAGAATCCACTGATTTTATTTTTTAAAGAGATGGGGAAAGAATTATAGAAAGTACAGAAAAAATTTTGCAAACTGAAATCACCTTATAAAGTTCATAAACATTTATGATCTCAATCTAATTAAAATTAGATCTTTGATCCACTCCAGTTTACCGAGGCGGTTCAAAGATCTTATTTTCATTAGATTGTTATGATCCATACAGTTACATTTACCATGTACTAAATAAAATTATTAATGAAACAGAAAACTTAATTTACACAAATATTTTATTCTAAGCTAGAATCCTTACATTATATTGTTTTGTCTCATATTAAATTACATTTTATTTCAGATATATACAACAACTTGTTCTAGTTTCATTCAGAAAGATGTTGATATTCTAATTATGGATTCTTGTAGAGATGTTGATATAATTTCGTATTTTACCAGTGAGTCGCAGTTTTCTTCCCAGATCAGGAGGATGAAGTTGGAGAGAATTTATTTTTTATCCTCGTCTTTCAGATTAAACGTATGATTTCATCCTACGTGGGGGAGAATGCAGAGTTTGAGAGACAATACCTCGAGGGAGAACTAGAAGTGGAACTCACCCCCCAGGTAACATACTGTGATCATTTCTGTAGCACCCCACCCCATAGCAACAAACATGTTCTTATTTATAAGTCAACCTGTCTAAGGTAAAACCTGTGATTGTTTTAATATAATTGATTTCTCCTTTGTTTTCTCTTATTATGTCTAGTTGATTATGGTTGTTTAGCTGCATCTGATTCAGTATTTTTTAAAGAATGTAAAACTACAGAATTAGACTTTGTCTTCTCCACCTGTCAATCATAAATCTAAGAAAAGTTTGTCAAAGGTACAGTTATTGAAATCAATGTTTTCATTTGTTTAGGGGACTTTGGCAGAGAGAATTCGGGCTGGTGGAGCAGGTATCCCAGCATTCTTCACTCCTACAGGGTATGGAACACTCATCCAGGAGGGCGGGGCACCAGTTAAATACAATACAGATAAAACCGTAGAAATAATCAGCGATCCAAGGGAGGTAAGCCACTGATTCCTCTAACATCATACACACAGCGGATAGAGCTCTATAGCTACTGTCCAAAAACATTTCAAATATTACCAGTTTTTAAATGTCAACTGCTTTTGAGAGAGCAAGGTGACATTTAATCCCATTATTCTGGTAGTCTGTATGTCTGTCACAAAATGTTGTTAAGTGAAGTTATAACTTTTGAATGAGAAAAGACAGAGCGTTCATATTTTACATATACATCACCTGTGACAACATCTCTCAGAAATATCTATGATTTTTGACTTCAGGTCCGTAATTATGTCCTAGAATTTTGACCTACTGATCTAAAATTTTAATTTGGGCTCAATGGGCTGTAACTTTTGGATGAAAGCCATCTCACTTTTTGAGAGATGGCCTGACATGACAATCAAGACTTGCTATAAATAACTGCATCTCAACCCTGAGATACCAAAAGCTGGGGACAACAATTCTTTGAATTTATTATTTTTTTTGTCATTATAAAATGAGAAAAATGTTAGAAAAATGTTTACTCTAACACAGTACACTTACTGGTAATGTTTGTCCTAAGGAGGAGAAACCAAGTTATTTTCAGTTTGTGAAATTACTTTATTTTATATACTTAGGATTAACTGTAAATAATTTTGTTATAAACTCAATTAATCCATTGCAAATGTGTGTATGTGTTTCTAATATTGTTACATGGGAAACTGGAAATTTTTCTTCAGCAGTTTTGATCATTTCCTGAATATCTGAAGTGTAATACCTACTTTTTATAGAACATTTAGACGCCTCTTAAATATAGGCTGAAAACGTCTTTTAGAACAATTTATAATTTTTTGAGAGGAAAGGAAAAAGGGGGACCTGGGACTGAAGTTGAAACACATATATATGAAAAGAGTACAGTTGGTGTATTCCAGCTGAAAATTAACAAATCTTAACGTCTAAACACATTAAAAGTGTTTACCAAACAATCTGCATAGTAAATGAAAAGACAATTAGCTTTTACATGTGAACTTTGTTTATGTTAAAAAATACCAGTAACCAAATTACCATTTTAAGATTACCTGTTTCTAAAGTTTGATGATGTAAAAAAAGAAACTGAAGTTTTGGGTTTAAAAGGTTGTCATTTATTATATTATTTTGTTACTGATCTGAGATATTTTTAATTTATTCATTTAATAAATACAAGCTGGAAACTATGGAAAGGAATAACACTTTAAAGTTAAAGGAGAAATTCAATATTTAAAAATTCAATTTTGTTTCTAATTACATGAAATCAATGGGTGCATTTTTCCTGTGCTTGAAAAAGTGGATTTTACTGTTAAATTGACTATGATTTGGAATTTTTTTTGGGTAATTGTATTAAAAATTTTATTAGTACAACAGCTAGATGTAAATCCTAATCCAAGTGTGATTACAGTTGCCCTATAAGATTACTATATCATGTTTGACTTAGACAATGAAACTATCACAATCAAAGGGGGGCTACTCTGTAGTGTTTGTTAAAGATCATGACTGGGTATCTGTTTACTTTAAATATTTTGATGTCAGGATGACTTTTGTTTTGATTTCACATTTAGAAGGGTAATATTTACCTCATTCAGTTTCTTGTCAATATAAATAAATTGAAGTTGATTGAGAGCAACCTTTCTTTTTTCATATCACATTCATCACATTATCTTAAAAAAAACATAAATCAAATTATTTCATTAAAAAAAAGCTCTGTATATTGATACAGTTCAGTTGTTACTTTTTATTGCATTTTAATTTCCTTGAAGCAGAATTACCTGCGGGTTATACAAAAGGTACATACCGGTCAGTATAAATTAATTTCTTCTATCGATTGATCTATAATGTCCGCCAGTGTTACAAGGAGTTACTAGATCCTAGATATAGTTTATGATACTTATACCTCTCTATATACATGTGTATGTATATGTATATCAAACAAACAATGACAGTCCCGAGTTGACTTAAGCACAGCTGAGGTTGACAAAAGTTTATTTTAGAAGCAGTTTAGTCAGACCTGGTATATATGTTACACACTTGACTCAGACTTTCAACTGTTGTGTATATTACAAATATTAAAGCGCACTAGTATAGGTTTTATCAAGTGACATTTAATATATGCAGACCAGGATTTTATACCTGAAGGCAATTCACAGCCATCTGGAGATAAGACATACAACTATTGAATGAATCAGGGGATTTAAAAATAGGAATTGTAAAATCCTGTATTGATTAATTCTCCTAATTATTATGCAACAGATTAGTTGCGTGGTGTTACCAGGTTCTGTTTTGGGGGATAATCACTGACGTGGAACTAGAATAACCCCCCAGGGTGCCCCAGTGTCAAGCTTCAATGACTCACGGTGTGGTGTGTCCCCATTCAATGACAAACTTCTTCAACTGTGAAAAAGAAAAATAACACAAGGATTTCCCACTGTAAATCTCCAAATTACCGAAAGTGAAACTTACTTACTTCTGAGGACTGTGTCTGATATAGAAGTGTGTACACTGTGGTTAATAGTTGGATATTGTGATCAACACTGATCAACAGGGACTTATAAATTTCTACCTGGTCTTGTTAATTGATAGTATATGTGGATTGTGTCCTATAAGATATGGGGATCTAATGCTTCAATACAAGATAAAGAAGCTAGTTCATTGAGGGATATACTGTACAATTAACTACCTTACTGTGGACGTTAGTAAACAGTTGAGATAAAATGACGGTGCGGGACCGGTTACCGGAGTTCGAAGCCAAGCGAGATCAGTATGAGAGGGAAAGCATGCGAGGAAAGAAAGGGAAGAAATCCAAAAAGGAGGAGGAAGATGATTTGTCGTTACCGGGGTTCCTCGAGAAAGTGAAGGGGATGGAGGGGAAGCTGGCACTGCTTAAAGCAGACGTCAGCGAACTCAAGAAAATGCAGAACACATTGTACTGTGCCCCCAAGGTGTCAGACATGGACATCCAAAGAATGGAGAACCTGGCAGACAAGATTCTGTCAAGCTCCATCACGATCAGAAAAGACATTGAACTCCTGTCGTCTGCTGGGACTGACCCCAAGTCACAGAAAAAAGGACTGATTCTGTCAAACGCAGAACAGCGCGTGCAGAGCATGCAGATAGAAAGGCTTTCACATGAACTTAGAACAACAATGAATGACTTCAGAACTAGCCAGGCTAGTTATCTGGAGAGAACAAAAGCTAGACTTAATAAACAGAGACAGATAGCCGCAATAACGGGGGATCCTCAGTATGATGTCAACACAAACTCTGTGAATTTAGACCTGAACTTTCAGAACACCAACGCTTTCATTGATCCTTATTTCCAGGAATCCCAGAAAGCCATTTCTGAGTTACAGGACCTTCAGGAGCGAGAGCGGGAATTGACTGACCTTGAGAGTCAGATTCATGAGGTCAACATGTTGTTCAAGGAGATGCACGGACTGGTACAAGACCAGGGTAAAATGGTAGACAATATAGAGAAACATGTAGAACTAGCTGTAGGGGAAGTTCAAAGTGGGAATCAACAGCTAGCAGAGGCAAAGAAACATCAGTGTGCCGCGAGGAAGAAAAAAATAATCTGTTTCTCCATCTTAATTACTGTTGTTGTAATTGTTGTTATAATCATTGTTGTGACGATGACCAATAGTGATTCAGAGTGATAAAGTTGGAGAGTGTTGGATAGCTGGAATTTACAGTGACCACTGAACTACACGTACATGTACATTTATGATATCATAAAGAATCATTTAACGTCCATTATACATGTACATGCATTTAAAATGTTGGATTTTCAGATGATAAAATGCTACATGAAAATTTTTTATGAAATAAATTTTATTTCCAAAAACTTCATTACAAATAAAAACCCTGAGGTCAAAAGACCTTTGTAAAGTATGTTTACAGCAAGATGACAAGATTGGAATGTCGGGATTTTATCCATTTACATCAGTGTACATAAAAACAAAATAATTGTGTAGTTGTTTATATAAATGTCCTTGTTGTAGCCACTACAATACTGTACAGTATAATTATCAATATCGGGTTGTACAATACACAGTTGTACAATTATACAGTACTAAATTTTAAAACAGTTATACAGTAATATAGTATGTGTACTAAACAGTCAAAAAATTATAAATAATACTACACAGTTATACAAAACTAGACAGTTGTACAATTACTTTATATACAGTACCACACAATTATGAAAAAATTATTTAGTATTCTAACAATTTATTCGATTGAAAAGTGCACATAGATAAATACAGATTATACAGTACTACAGTGTGTATTGATTTAAGAAATAAGTGTCTTATTTTTTGATTTCATGATATGATCATTCAATTGGCTTGCGTGATAATTTGCATAAATGCATAAAATTATCACCCAAGCCAATCGATTGATCATCGTCATGAAATTGAAAAACCTGAAAGTTATTCCATATATATACATGCTTTTGATTCCGCCAATCCACGTGCTCAAAGCCCTGCATCTGATGAACCAATACTTTGATGGGAAAATAAAGTACATTTACTATTTGTAATTTTATCTCTGACAAAGACGTACATTAGAAATGAAAATATTTTGTCGTTAGTTCTATCAACTTGTGTCAATCTATCAGAACAGTAAAACACTGATATAATGAAGACCAGGGACAAACAGTTTTACTTCATTATATCAGTGTTTACTATAAGCGTGTTTCAAAATATAACTTGTCTCCACACACACCAGGATAATCTCAACAGAAAAAGGATAATAACATGGGTACAATGAGTTAATTCTGTAAGAGTAAAAAAAAAGTTTCTCTAGATCTGACTGCTGTACATAAAAATAATAACAATACTTAATAATACAATTGTGAAATTGTAAATTTTATGGCCCCAAGATTAGGATTTCTGGTGTGAGGGTGATGCTTTACTAATTATATAGAGTGAACATGCATAAATTCTTCTCTAAGACTTCTGCTCCTGGGTATGAAACAAACTACAATTTGTTATGATTAGCAAAGGTGCCTCTTCAATAATTGTGTATTCCATGACCCCAGGGTCAAGGGTTCTGGTATTAGTGCAGGTCTATTAATTTTATTGTATACCTACTGTGTATCACTTAATATTACTGTTGAATTTACGTAATCATGTGACGACGTGATCTGACTTTCCGGATCACCACACTGGTTTTCTGAATCCATATCGCCACTCTCTGAAACTGATGATGTATTACGCAAAAACGTGATGTTATTTTTCTTGCGCATTAAAAAGTCCCTTGTAATTATGCTTTGTTTTATGGATAAATGTTATACAATTGATCTCTAAAGTGTTATTTTGCTCTTTTTAGCTAGTTATAAGGGGATAAATAATAAATTTATTATTATAACAGTAACTTGATCCGAAGAGCTGTATCACGTCTCGTTGACAGGCGCAGATCATCAGATCAAACTCGACGCAAACTGTTATAATAATATATATATATACATGTTAAGGGTATAGAGAAAATGCATTATTTTTTGAAAATCTTCTCCTCTACTCCTTAGGATTAAACAGATGGACTATTTACATACATGTAGGTATGATGAGCAAGGGTCCTTCTTGAGAATGCCTCAAGTCAGGGTCAAGGATACCATAGAGGGGAAAGGCTCTAATGATTAATACTGAAAATGAATTACTGCTTTGAAATCTGCTACTTGGTATTCAATCAAACATTTATGGTGAGCAAGGGTGCCAAAATTGTGAATAGTATGGACCCAGGGTCCAGGGTTCCTGTGGGGCTTGGGGCACTACTGACTTTTGCTGATTATTACTGATTAGTTGAAATGTGTTTTTTGTTCCCCTATTCTGCCTATTGGTATTAAGAAACCAAACTAAGTATGCTAAATGTGATTTATGCCCTCCTTCGAAGGGCATATTGCTTTAATTTGCTGCTGTCTGTCAGTCGGTCTGTTTGTCCTTACAGGTACTGTATCACTTTGTGGTGGCTTGTGACAGTTTGTTTTTGTCTTAGTTTAGTTGCCTTTCCAGGTTTATTGATATTGATGATTTTGTGTTTTGGTTTTTATTTATTTATTTTGTTTAAAGTGTGTTACCTGGCATTAGTCTGAGTGTCCCCTTTGTTAATCTGAAGGCTCAAGATGTTACGAGTGTTATTGGCTTTCTACGCATGTCAATCGACTGAGAAATTTTTATTTAGCTAATGTGCACGATCAATAACTGAAATCTGTTACATGAAATCAGATTGATTTTTGTTCAGAAAATGTACTTTGATGAAATTTAAACTATCATTATCAGAAAGATTTAGAAGACTTTCTTTACTAAATTTAAAGATGGAAAAAAACCCATGTGTAACCATTATTTTTTAAAAAAAACTTTGATGACTTTGTTGGAGGAAAAAGAGATACATGCTGCCGGTGTTTTGGTGACAATTTATAAAAAAAGTTTAATGAGTTTATGAATCAGATGAGTAAATCATCTACAGTAACCCTAGATCACTTAATTTTCATTAACTCATTATTAAGGGAGACAGAATATCCACAAATTTTTATTATTGTTCTCAATAATCTTTTAGAAATATGAATATGCCCAAGAATGAAAATTTCACAAGCAGGCCAGCTGTCTTTGGTAATTACATAAAAATAAAGTTCTCATGAATAAAAGGTGATTTACAGTATATAGTTTATGGAAAAGGTATATATATTGGGCAACAAATTAATTTCCTATGAAAGCAGAAAAGGGCTTATGAAATGGAAATTACGTCTTATTTTTTCCATTTAAGTCTTAAGTAGTACATAATGAAAGGTATAGAAGGCACAGAGTGAAGGTCAACGGGGTAATATAGATCACATTTTATCTGTAGGTTGTCTGTCCGTCTGTAAACGTTTTGCATTTCTGACTTATTCTTCAGAACAACTGGGTCAATTGAAATTCATTTGATAAAAAAAAATAACCATAGATTCATTTATTTCCAAGTTATATTCAATAGAATTAAAGTTGGACCTAATTTTGAGTCACATTTCAAGCGGGGGGTATTTTGTCCCGTTTGGACAGTTCTAGTTAAGCCAAGATTTGTATGCAGAGAAAAGATCTCTATTACATCAAAGCCACTTAAAAAAATGATATTAAAATGATATTACAGCATCTTCATGTTATATGGTTTCTTTACATAGGGACATAATATGAGGCCAACTCATTTGCAAGGGAATAAAGATGGTGATAAACAGCTCTAAAAATCTGCCAATGTGACTTGGGGAAAGCTCGTGAGCTTTTCTGATCACCTGTTGTCCATGGTACGTCTGTCCGTCTGTAAACTTTTCATATTTTTGACTTCTTCTCAAGAACCACTGGGCCATTTTAACCTAACTTGGTACAAAGCATCCTTGGGTGATTTGGAATTTAATTCTTTTAAATAAACGACCAAGTCCCCTTAGAAGGGGAGATAATCAACAAAAGACTAAAGAAAATCTTCTTAAGAAGCACAGGTCCAGAAAAGCTGAAACTTATGTGGAAGCATCCTGGGGTAGTGTCAATTCCTAATTGTTAAAACCATGACCACCCGTCGTAGGGCAATAGGGAATCCAAGTTTTACATAGAAATAAATAGGAACAATCTTACAAAATTTTACTTTTCTTCGCAAGAGCAATTGGCCAGAAAAGCTGAAATTATGTGGTAGCATCCTAGGGGTAGTGTTGATTCTAAATTGTTAAGTTAAAATCATGACAAGGGGGATGGTGAAACATTGTAAATTTTTGGCATTTATTTTACTAATTAAAGAGCTTTATTAAGGAACACTTCCTGTTCTATTCTCATTTGTGTAGCTGTGTTTATTTTGTGGAATAGTCTTTGTTTCAGTGACTGCTGTGTGAGGATAGAGAAGCCTGGAGGTTCCCTGTTACCCTCTGACAGAATCTGCCATGTTATATATCATTCATATAAATAAGTTTACAAACAAAAATTAACTGAAATAAAGTTTGTACAATAATATAATAATTCTGATAATTGTAGCTGTTTGTATTTTGTGAATTGGTTCTTGTCTGAGAGAATGTTGGTATGAGTATAGAGCAGCCTTGAGGTTCCCTGTCATCTGTTGACAGATCCCTAGAATCTGCCACGATATGTCTCTGTAATCTAATTCTATAAGCTGCCCCTGATCATAGTGAACTAAGGTCTGTAGATCATCTAGAGCTGTTTGTGCTCTCATTGTGTCTACATGTCTGTAACACAAGATCTCTAGCATGTATAACAGTATATAGGGTGGGACAGATAATTCAGAAATATGGTTGTTTAGATCAGACTGTTGTTCTGGTATCAATTCACTGATGTAATGGATTTCATTGATAAGTTTGATGTCCCGTGCTAAAGCCTGTCTTATCTTTGTAGACCAGGACTGTCCCCCTACAGCCTCAGTATACATCTCTGTATCTACATTATCCCAATAAATCACATATGACTGTTTTAATATGACTTTGATCACCTTTACAATAGATAAAACTTCCTTGTATCTAAGTGTCTTGTAATAATACATTGCTGTGTACAGCATGTCAGTAATACAACCAAACTTGGCTGCTAATTTCAGCATGTGACAGGAGATTTTGTCAGCTATGTACATCAGTTTGTTTTTATGTATGTAAGTTTTCATGTGTAATATAAAAGCAGTGTACTGAAGGACAGAAGCTGTAAGTCTCTGTAGCAATAGGACTTGATACTGTGTCAGGAGGGGTGAACCTATCATCTGTTCTATTTTATGTAGATATCTCATACAGCCTTGCATGTACAATTTGTTTAATGTGTTATGACTTAATATTTCATTGTATAGGTATATATCAAACTCAGCCTCAGAAATCAGAGTCTGTTTATCTGTACAGATGGAGAGTCTAGGTTTATGAAGGATATTTATAATACTAGAGCCGAGCTCGTTGCAAAGCAACGAGTAGGTCTTCCGTCCTGTTTGACCGGAAGTAATTTTCCATTAAAAAAAAATGAGTAATGAAGTCCAAAAATGGGTTAATCCTCCAAATCTATGTTAAGAATTGCAAAATTAAGCCATTCTTTGGTACTTCCGGTTTGACCGGAAGTGACGACGACGGACGGAAAATTAATATTTAAGCTTCTAGAGACACATGTTACCCAAAAACCTGTCAAAAACGGCAAAAATATGTATTTTCTGACTACTTCCGGTTCGACCGGAAGTGACGTCGCCGGACGTATTTTGACGACCCCATTAGATAAAGCTTGATATTTTGAACAACTTTGCTTCTTTGATGCATAACAAATTCTCAATACTTTTTGAGATATCTGGAAAAAACTTTTGGCCCCTCTAGGTCCCTTAATTTAGGGGTCAGCCCTTTTTTCGACATATCATTTGAAAGATCTTCTAATTCTGCACAAATTATGTTCTATATATTTTAACAAAATATTTTTAGTTTAGAAGATAAAAAGAAAAATATGAGTAATTTTTGGTTCTTTTAAGCGTTCTAATTTTTGACCCCTATATAGCGCCATTTTGAATACAGAAATCGAAAAACAAAAACCGATGTGCACAACTTCAATCCTTCTATTATCTAAAATCAGTAGAATTTCTGCTCCAGCTTTAGCCGTCTCTGAGCCTTTGTCTGGAAACGAAAGCCTATAAATTTTCCTTTAAAGGGAAATAACTCAAAACCGGAAGTGACTTTTTGAAATTTTAGACAGCATTCTGATAGAGTTTATTAACGTCTATAACGTCTGAAAATTTGAGCGAAATCCGTTGAGAAATGAGCGAGATATGAGGCCTCAAAGTTGCGGTCTAGGAAGCAGAAGAAAAAAAAGAATAATAATCTTTACCAACAGAATCAGTAGAAGGTCTTCCGTTGGAAACGGAAGACCTTAATAAGATCTAATGGAGGGACTGTATAGCAGGAATGCTAAACCCTTCTCATACAACTCATACAGTCTTATAAATAGTTGATGTTGTTTGATGCCATGGATTTTGCTCAAAAACATGTTATCTGGAATGAAAAAGTTAGGACAGACCCCCTCATACACCCATTTGAGGATGAGTTTAAAACAGACCCAAAAACACCCCAGGAGATTTTGTGGACACCAGTGAGGGATTGTATTTTGTTGTATCACCCAGAAAACTGCCGTCTTCATGTAATAGGAGCACAGTAATTTATCATCATCACTTAGTCCATTGTTAATTATTTCTGTTAAAAACAATTTAAGTAAGCCGTAGGTTAAAAATTGACAGTGGTTCATTGCATACACAAGTTTTTGTTCTGCCAGAGAGAAAGAAACTCTCCATTCATGGTCTTCATGTCTTCCTAGCTTATGTCCTATTGCTACAAAGTGACATCCATTCTTTACAATATCATCAACTACATGAGGCTTGGGCCATGAGTGACATCTGTCTATCCATGAGTAGGCAGGTGGAGGCCAAAAGTCACTAACAAAACAGTAGGCAGTATCAATATCTAGTGTTCCAAGTTTTCCACTGGCACAAGGTCCATGTTTAGTTGACTTTCTTATTGATTCAGAACACATGATCTGTCTATATAAAGAACTAGATATATAAAGTCTCTTATTCATTCTAACACAAGCTCCCTGGACTTGTCTGTTCATGTTAGGTGACAGTAAATATAACAAAGTGAATCCTGGTGGACTATCAGAACAGTCACAGAGGATCAGTGTTTGTCTGTGTGTGTTGTAATACTGAGACTGAGATAATTCCCAGATCACGCGGTGTTTATTTGGCCAGCCCATAAAGTCTAAATCTGATCCTTTCAATCTTAATCCTTCTCTTAGACTTCCACTCACCATCACACTGATCCCATCACTTGCTATTAGATTATCCACCATATCCTCGAGGTCCATCATATCGCGCGACATTGCCACCAGTTCTGAGGTCCCCAATTTATGGCACAATCCCACAAACACTGACTCTGATATGTGTTGTATAGCTGTTTCACTGAGAATGATGAAGGGATAATTATGTATCTAGTAAATATATATACAATGTATACCATTTTTGGAAATCAATAAAGGAATCATTCGAAAAAAAAAATTAAGCTGGTACATGCAGAATTTAGGAATGTTTTACAAGTAACATTGCACTTTCACAAATTTCAGTTTTATCCTTTTTATTTAAGAAAAGTAGCAAATTTTTCATTTATTAATGAAAAATATTACATCTATAATCAAGATAATTTAGAGTAGAAATGTGAGAATGCAAAACCCATTTACTAGACGTATTGTCAGCCCTTTTCAGTGGTGTTTACAGCATTATTAATAAGCAAATTGAAAACAGTTGTGAAACGTAAACAGTTTTTGTAAAACAGGGCACAAGCTCTGTTGTTGTTTATGTTTACATTTCACCAGGTGTGTTCAAGTGCTAAACTTAGCACCGAATGACAATCTTCCTTTGGGCTTTTGGTTTCTCACATTTCTACTCTGAATTAAGTATAGTTTTAATATTGTTAAATTAATACACAACAAAGTTGCCACGTTTCTAAGTATTAAAGATAAATTAAAAAATTTGCGAAAGTGCAAGGATGTATCAAATACATTCAGAGATTGAAATTTTCGAAAACTTGTAGATAAAGATAAGATTTTTATTACAGTTTCGTATGAAATGCTAACGGTATATATTATTCATGAAATTATACAGAAAATTTGGGAAAATATTATCCAAAAATTTCTCATCTCCAGAATAGCATAAATAAAGTCAAAGCATTGTCATATTTATTTAAGAAATAAGGTCTCATTTTTAAACATCTATTGGGATATAAATACGGGTTGGTCACGAGATTAAATCTTGTACCAACCCGTATTTATAGCCCGATAGATGTTTTAAAATGATACCTTATTACATATATTTACTTAGTGACTTATTCATACTTTATATTTGCCAGATTGTGACTTTTAACGTGGGAAATGCATTCTTTTACAAACCCAACGGCATGTATGAAATCCACTGAACGCACGTCGACCCTTTCATAAAATATATGGATTTTTTTCAATAAATGAAAAAAAACAATATGTTTACCAAAAGTATAGCATTTCAACAAAGATAAGAGAATACCTCAAAAAAAAGAGGTGCTTGTAAAACAATGATACCTGTATGGCAGATATTGAGGATTGAAATTTCTCAGTTTAGCCTCTAAGGTCAAGGTCAAAATATCAAACGTGTTGATTTTTAAAGAAAGACCTTGGCATAAGGACTACACCTGTGAAATATGAAATTCCAGGGGTTTACTGTTCAGAAGTTATGGCCAATGTTAAAGTTTTTAAAAATTGGGTCAAACTTTAAGCTCAGTGTCAAAAGGTCAAACTTGTTGGTAACCATATCCAAAGATAAAGTTTGACAAAAGGAATACACTTGTGAAACATGAAAGCCTAGTGCTAACTGTTCAAAAGTTAGGGCCAAAGGAAAGATTTAGTTTGATATTTTTTTTTGTATACATGAGTAAAATTCCAAGGTCAAGGTAAAAAGAACAAATTTGAAAAAAAAGGAAAGAAAGGTTTTGTCAGAAGAAATTGACTTGTGAAATATGAATTCTGTAGTCCAAACCACTTAAAAGTTATTGGCAAAGTTAAGGTTTTTTCCAGCAAACAGGCAGACAAACAGACAGGGCAAAACTATATAGTCCTGAATCTTGGGGGCATACGCAAGAACCCCCAAACAATATTATCATTAAATCAATGTACACTTCCTCAACCTGCTTTACAATACTTGTGTTTGGTTTGATTACAATGATTTTATTTGTTTATTTCAGGTAAGAGAATTCAATGGATTTAAGTACATCATGGAGGAAGCCATCACAGGCGACTTTGCCCTGATCAAGGCACATAAGGCCGACAAAGTGGGAAACCTCACCTTTAGGTCAGTAGATCAAGGCACACAAAACAGACAAAGAAGGAAACCTCACATTTAGGTTAGTAGATCAAGACACACAAGACAGAAAAAGTAGGATACCTCACCTTTAGGTCAGTAGATCAAGGCACACATGACAGACAAAGTGGGAAACCTCACATTTAGGTCAATAGGTCAAGGCACACAAGGCAGATAAAGTGGGAAACCTCACCTTTAGGTCAGTGGATCAAGACACACAAGACAGACAAAGTAGAAATTCTCACCTTTAGGTCAGTAGATCAGGACACATAAGGCAGACAAAGTGAGAAACCTCACCTGTAGGTCAGTAGATCAAGGCACACAAGGTTAGTAGATCAAAGCACACAAGGTTAGTAGATCAAGGCACACAAGGTTAGTAGATCAAAGCACACAAGATTAGTAGATCAAGGCACACAAGGTTAGTAGATCAAGGCACACAAGGTTAGTAGATCAAGGCACAAAAGGTGAGTAGATCAAGACACACAAAGTTAGTATATCAAGGGACCCAAGATTAGTAGATCAAGGCACACAAGGTTAGTAGATCAAGGCATATAAGGTAAGTAGATCAAAGCACACAAGGTTAGTAGATCAAGGCACACAAGTTAAGTAGATCAAGGCACACAAGATTAGTAGATTAAGGCACACAAGGTTAGTAGATCAAGGCACACAAGGTTTGTAGATTAAGGCACACAAGGTAAGTAGATCAAGGCACAGAAGGTTAACATAGATCAAGGCACACAAGGTTAGTAGATCAAGACACACAAGGTTAGTAGATCAAGGCACACAAGGTTAGTAGATCAAGGCACACAAGGTTAGTAGATCAAGGCACACAAGGTTAGTAGATCAAGACACACAAGGTTAATAGATCAAGATACACAAGGTTAGAAGATCAAGGCATATAAGGTTAGTAGATCAAGGCACATAAGGTTAATAGATAAAGGCACACAAGGTTAGTAGATCAAGGCATATAAGATTAGTTGATCAAAGCACACAAGGTTAGTAGATCAAGGCACACAAGTTTAGTAGATCAAGGCACACAAGATTATTAGATCAAGGCACACAAGGTAAATAGATCAAGGCACACAAGGATAACAGGTCAGTAGTTCAAGGCACACAAGGTTAGTAGATCAAAGCACACAAGATTAGTAGATCAAGGCACACAAGGTTAGTAGATCAAGGCACACAAGGTTAATAGATCAAGGCACACAAGGTTAGTAGATCAAGGCACACAAGGTAAATATATATCAAGGCACACAATGTTAGTAGATCAAGGCATATAAGGTTAGTAGATCAAGACACACAAGGTTAGTAGATCAAGACACAAAAGGTTAATAGATCAAGACACACAAGGTTAGAAGATCATGGCACACAAGGATAACAGGTCAGTAGTTCAAGGCACACAAGGTTAATAGATCAAGGCACACAAGGTTAGTAGATCAAGACACACAAGGTTAGTAAAACAAGACACACAAGGTTAGTAGATCAAGGCACACAAGTTTAGTAGATCAAGGCACACAAGATTAGTAGATCAAGTCACACAAGGATAACAGGTCAGTAGTTCAAGGCACACAAGGTTAATAGATCAAGGCACACAAGGTTAGTAGATCAAGACACACAAGGTTAGTAGATCAAGGCACACAAGGTTAGTAGATCAAGGCACACAAGTTTAGTAGATCAAGGCAGAGAAGATTAGTAGATCAAGTCACACAAGGTTAGTAGATCAAGGCACACAAGGATAACAGGTCAGTAGTTCAAGGCACACAAGGTTAATAGATCAAGGTACACAAGGTTAGTAGATCAAGACACACAAGGTTAGTAAAACAAAACACACAAGTTTAATAAAACAAGACACACAAGATTAGTAGAAGGCACAGAAGGTTAACATAGATCAAGGCACACAAGGTTAGTCCATCAAGGCACACAAGGTTAGTAGATCAAGACACACAAGGCTAATAAAGTTGGAAAACTCACCTACAGGTTAGTAGATGTACAAAGGCAAGTCCAGTACCTTTAATATATAGGTAAAAATCCTAGACACTATGTCAAGATGCACAAAAGGCAACTCCATATTAAAGATATGGCAAGACATTAAATAATTTAAAGTGAAATAAATGATTCCTTTTTCTCTGGTGAAAGTTCTTGTTTTATAAGGCTGAGGAAAGTATTTGAGTAAGCTATTTTCTGTTTGTAGAAAGACAGCTCGTAACTTTAATCCCCCGATGTGTAAGGCTGGGCGGATCACGATAGCCGAAGTGGAGGAGATCGTGGAAGTCGGAGAAATTCCACCAGAGGACGTCCACGTTCCACATGTGTACGTACAGAGAGTCATCAAAGGACCCAGCTACGAAAAAAGGATAGAGGTAAAACATAAACAATAAATATAGCATAAAGGTACAAATAAACAATAAAAAGAGGATAGAGGTAAAACATAAACAGTAAAAAGTGGGCAGTGGTCAAAATATATAATAAAGGAAAGTTTAATGTAGAAATCCTCTGTCTCTTAATGAATTATCTTCCATACAGAGATTGACAACACGGACGGAAGGTAAAGAGGAACCAGAGACAAATGACAAGGCTGCGGAAATGAGAAACAGAATCATAAAGAGGGCAGCTCTGGAGTTCCATGATGGAATATATGGTAGACAAGTGTTGTTTTTATTTCTTGTGAAATATTTTCAACCACGCAGTAAAGTTAAGGTGTGCAATGGAAATATCAACTAATTTTTCTATTAAAAAATGTATTCGTAATCAGGATAGCAATTATTTTTAGTACATTATTTATATTGGATAATAACCTTAACTGTGCTGTGCAAATTAAATGCTGTTTATATTTTTGGTCAAATAATTTTCAGCCAATTTGAAAGTTTCTTATTTTTAAGATTTTTTCAGCCATCTACAGTGATCTACATGACTTTTTGTTTATATTTCTGGTCAAATAATTTCAGTCAACCTGAAAATTACTGATATTCCTGGTAAAATAAATTCAACTAATCTGAATGTTGCTTGTTTCTGGTCATATAGTTTCAGCCAATCTATATGTTTTTATCTTTGCTCAATATTTTCAGCCAATCTGGGTATTGGAATGCCAATGTTGGCCAGTAATTATATCCCACCAGGAATGACCGTCCATCTACAGAGTGAAAACGGAATCATGGGATTGGTTAGTTTCCCAATTATCTTGGTTATAAAAGAATGAATTGCTTTATATGTGCTACTTTATACAGAGATAACTGTGATTTGAGATAGGTTTTATCCCATTACTCTCACTGTAACATTATAACATTAATATTCTGAAGGAAAAATATTTTTTTTATTGTAACCTTACAGGGTCCGTACCCATTACCCAATGAGGTTGACCCAGATCTGATCAATGCGGGCAAACAGACCGTCACCAACATCCCAGGGAGCTCTTTCTTCTCCAGTGACGATTCCTTCGCTATGATTCGAGGGTTCGTTTATTACTCAAATTAAATTGATATAGCAAATCATAAGCTTTTTAAACCCCCACATTTTATTGAAGAAATTGCAGGTTAAACAATCCAGTATGCCAACAAAGGAATTGATGCTGTTAATATAAATAACATTTTTAATCACAACAGGGTCGCATCTAGTCTTGTATACTAATCAAAATTTCTAAGTCCCCAGGTAAGTTTTTGCTTCACACTGCTTTTATAGTAAATTATTTATACAATATAAATTAATAAGTATACAGGATAAAAAGAAGCAAAGCAATTATTTTTCACTTTATCTAATTTTATTGATAGGCTTTAACACAAAGCGCAGAAACATAAAGGTACCCTAGAATTCAAAATTCGCAACATCTAATTCTGTATATATCCTTCTTTAAAACGAATTAAGAGCAAGACAACTGCTTATCAAACAGTTCATTCTATTAAAGAAAAAAACTTTATTGAGGATTATTCCATGTATTGCAAGGTCATACTCTATAGTTACGCTAGATTCTGCTGTAGGAAAAGCTCTCACTCTCCGGTCCATCTTGTCCCATTCATGTTCTATTGGGTTGAGATGTGGATGACATTGAAGCTTACCGAAAATGTTTGAAGCCGACAATATTAAGCCTATAGTACATCAGGCCTCCTTACACTAATTCCCCACTCTTCCAGTTTGTTTCTAATAATTTTGAGGAAACCTCAATTAATCTTTAATGAGTGCAGAGAAATTTCACGCGCAGTTAGGCTCTTTCCACAATAGTGAGTAGTTCTTATGCAGTAGCCCTATTGATGTGTCGTTGCAGTTCGTGTATACGCCTTGACCATGGGCACTTCCGGTTCCGGTTTCAGTGAATTTCCGGAAAAACACTTGGATGGTTTAGTGGTATTTGTTGAAAATTTAGCGATTTTTAATGACTGTAAGGAATTCAAGTAAGCTTTGTTCAACCTTTTGATGATATTTTTAAAGGATTTAAGTAAAATGAATAAATACAGAGGAAGGAAATACAACTCTCCTCTACTATCAGAAGCTTGGGCCTTGTCAACTTCACTTGCACATTATTGTACGGACATACACGGCATTTTAATCAAGCTTTTTTCTGTTTTTCGTGAACAGCTAAAGATGGAGAACACATGGAAATTTAAATAAATAAAAGATACACCCGAAAACATATGAAATTCGCACTTCATGCTTTTTAACAAAATCGGTCACGGTCGAGTAATTACACATTCGATTACAACTTTTTTGGCCGTAACAGGTAAGCATTAAAAAATAAAGGCAAAATTGTAAGCAACTTGTAAATTGATTTTAAGGTTTTTAAATATTTAAAATAATAAAAGTGGGGACTTAGAAATTTTGACAAGTATATTAAGTTTTCATCATATTTCAAGTTCAAGACTACACCTTGTATTTCCTACACCCATCATTGATTATTGCTTTCAAACTTTTTTATTACAAGAAAACTTTAAAGGGCATGGATATCAGATATCTGAAATATAATCCATTTTTACAGAAAACATTTTAACTAGACCATACTTGGGTCGCTATTGCAAATTTCTCCTTTAATTACTGTATACTGGGTTATTTTCATCCCCATCTTATTTTCGCCCTTTCATACTTGCCAACTATTTTGCCCTATTTTAAATTCGCCCAGTCATAGTTTTGTTTAAGAAATTAAACTGTTTTCTTGGATTTTGCCCTGTTTTTAATTCGCCTAAATGAGAGAAAAGGGCAAAAATAAAATGGGGGCAAATTTCTCTGTATACAATATATGACTGAAATTGTTTTTACAGAGGACATATAAACTTGACCATACTAGGGGCATTACAAGTTTCACGTTACGGAGATTTGGCCAACTGGATGATTCCGGTAAGCTAGAAAGTGTACATCAAAAAATTTAGATTTATAAGAATTCATAACTGAAATTTAGTGTACTGAATTATTTGGCGTCATCAATTTCTCGTATCATAATTGATTTGATGAACAATTTTTCTTGTCTTACTGATCTGTGATATCTTTTTTTAAGGGTCGTTTGGTCAAGGGAATGGGTGGAGCTATGGACTTAGTGTCCAGTCACAAAACTAAGGTTATTGTTACCATGGAACACCAGGACAAGGTTGTATAATATTCTGACTAGGTTTACTCATTTAAAACCTTATCAATAAGTTTGTAGTTTGATTTATTGTTCAGTATAAGTTTAATGAGTGTTTATATATTTCAGAAAGGAAACAGTAAGATAGTCAACAGCTGTGATCTGCCCCTGACGGGTAAAAACTGTGTGGATATGATCATCACAGACAAGGTACGGCAAACACTGATGTAGTCAATCTTAATCAGTAAACGGAGCTACTGTGGTAAAAAGTGAGAGATCTTCATCATTTAAGTTGTGTGTTTGATTATAATCCTTTATATTACATTTTTACCCTTGAAATACTGTAATTTATTCATTGAATAAAAATGATATCCTGTCACATTGTGAAAGGATATCAAAATGATATCCTGTCACAGTGTGACAAATATCAGAAGTGCGGGAAATCTCTTGATTTCCCTTCCCATAACAAAGATTGCTTTAAAAAAATATTCCTTGACCTAATATAAGAAAGATAGATTAAATAAATCATTCTGACAGCGAATAAAACTGTCAAAATTACCAAAAATATGTTGCTAAATCCATGTTTACAGTGTTTTCACCTCACTTAGCTATGACGTCTCAATCGCTCAACTATGACGTCACGAGCCTATGACTGTATTACAAAAAGACAGAGGCAAAGGAAAAATCAAAGAATATTTTTTACAGAATGTAATAAACAGAAAATTCAATGTTTTGTAGTTGAATATGGAATTTATTTCACTCGTGAGACAGGATTTTTTGATATTTTCACTCGTGCTTCGCACTCGTGAAAATATAAAAAATCCTGTCCCACTCGTGAAATAAATTCCATATTCAACTACAAAACATTGAATATCCTCTATATATTTCAGTGTGTGTTTGACGTGGACTCAGAGAAGGGACTAATTTTAACCGAGATCGCAGAAAACGAAGATGTCGCCAGCATTGTTGGTGCCACCAACTGTGAATTTGTGGTATGTGCAAATTAGATACTCCTTATAATAACTGAGTGTACAGTCACATGTAAGTGAATTTCTCTTAAAACAATTCAAATTACTTTAAAAATTAAATGTTAAATATTCCATGTGTGTAAGTTATTGAATTAAAAAAAATATTGAATGAATCAAATATACATAATTTGAATAATTATACCTCATTATAAATATTCTACACAACGCGTTATCTGATTGGTTCTAGATTATCACGTGAGCGGGTCGTAAAACTTCATATTTCCCGGTCATCGGCATACTTTTCATCATATTACCTCTTTGGAACACCTAGTGTATTTTCCCGCAATATAGTTCTAGTTCTTTGAACGAAAACTCCTGAGAGTAGTAGACGTCACAAAAGCCTGTTTTACGCACAAAATTGATGATAATGTGTTGACCAAAGGGTTTTTATTGTAACTGTACGTAAAAAATGAAAGTGAATTTGAGAGCAGTGCCGAATGTGAAAGTTTATGTTAATTTCAAAGGTTTTGCTTGTGTAAATATATTAAACAATTCATTGCATGACTGTTTGGGAAACATGAAGACTTATTCAGCCAAGAAATATCATATTCCCCTCTGACAAAGCCCTCAGGGAATATGATTTTTCTTGGCCGAATAAGTCTTCATATTTCCCTCACTATCATGCAATAAATGTATAATAACAGATTTTGCCTTTAAGTAGTGTATTATGATTCATTTATGAATAAATGATTTATGTGTCAACAATTTGCAAAATTAATTGACAAACTATTCTATGTGTTATTAAAAAAAAGAATATTAACTGTATGTGCAATTTGTAAAATTTACAATATTTGAAATAATCTTGTGATATCCATTTAAGGATTCTCTGTAGTACTGCACCAGTGACTGAGATGGATTATTTTTATATCCAGATCCATGTCTTGTGTTGAGCAGTACCATATAATTCTTTTTATTTCTTATTTCAGGTTGCTCCAGATGTTAAAGTAATGCAGACATAGATAATGGGGAGACAACTCACTGCTGGTCTTGTCAATGTGTGTGTCTGACTTCTATGTGTGTAGACTTATAAACAGAGTGTCATAATGAGAGCTATAGACCCAATATTGGTGTAGAGGTCAAAACACTCAACTCTGTGAACTGAGCCTCATGTTATAATTATTTATATGACAAACATCTGTATGTTTCCTTATGTATTGTAGGAATAAACCTTGCAGATCTACTATATTTTGTTTTGTATAAGTGATTTTACTCACAGTCTCCTAAAGTTCTGCATCATAAATGTTTGTTTTTTTTTTGTTTTTTTTTTTAAAGTTTTCTGTGCTCTTCAGAAACAAATATCTGCTTGAATGGCTTCAAAACATTGTTTCATTTGTTATTTCTCTGTTTAATAAATGATGTACAATGTGTATGACCTAGAAACATAATCTGTCCCAATTAAATGACATAAAAATAAAGGTCATCAGTTTGAACACTTTTAAAAACTTTTTCTCCCATAAATTAGATTGTAATTGATTTTTTGTTCCATGACATATTTCTTTTTTTCTGATAGAGTCTTGACAATTTACCTTTTTTCCTCCCAAAACTAAATTATCCATGGTCTTTATACTTGTATTAAACATTTTGACACCTTTTTATATGAAGGTTTGAAATGTGTACAAATAACACATGTACAATGAATTTTTATATCTGAGGGAATTTTTAATCATATAATGTTTTTTCATTGATGATGTATGTATACATTCTGAGATATGTTTCATTTCAGAATAAAAGTGATATTTCTGTAATATACAGTATCTGTTTTTGTTTGTAACACATAGGTTTATAAATAGAACTACATATTGTAGCAGTGGAGGATGTACAGAGTGGGAATCAGCAGTTAGAAGAGGCAAAGAAACATCAGTGTGCCACAAAGAAGAAAAAAACCATCTGTTTCTCCATCTTAATTACTGTCATTGTAATTGTCATTATTATCATTGTTGTGACGATGACCAATAGTGATTCAGAGTGATAAAGTTGGAGAGTGTTGGATAGCTGGAATTTACAGTGATTACTGAACTACACATACATGTACACTTATGATATCATTAAGAATCATTTAGCATCCATTATACATGTACATGCATTTAAAATATTGGATTTTCAGATGATAAAATACTACATGAAAATTTTTATGAAATAAATTTTATTAAAAAAAAATCATTACAGATAAAAACCCTGATGACAAGGATCTGTGAAAGAATGTTTACAGTGAGATGACAAGATAGGAATGTCGGGATTTTACCAATTTACATCAGAGTACATGTAAACAATAATTGTGTAGTTGTTTATAATGTCCTTGTAGTAGCCACTTAATACTTTAAATACTTCACAGTTTAATTGTCAATATGAAGTACTACACAGTTGTACAATGATTCATTATTAAACAGTTTAAGATAATAATATAGTACAACATAGTTATTAAATTTCATACTACTACACAGTTATACAATTATACAATACTATACAGTGTATACAATTACTGTATAAAGTACCACACAGCTATAAAATTATACAGTAATTACTAAAAACTTTTACAATTAAAAAGGATACATAGAAATATGAAGCAATTTTGTATCAATAAGGAAGGGCCCTTCTTCCAGAATTGTGCATTTCAAGACCCAGCTTGGACAAGGATACCATAGAAGGAAAGACAGGAGGGGTGGCTCTAATGATTAAAAATGAAAATGAATTATTGCTTTGAAATCTGCTCCTTGGTATTAATCAAACATTTATGATGAGTAAGGGTGCCATTTCCAAAATTATGAAATGTATGGATCCAGGGTCCAGGGTTCCTGTGGGGTTTGGGGCACTGCTGAATTTTGCTGATTATTACTGATTAGTAGAAATACATTTTTTGTTCCCCTATTCTGTCTATGGGTATTAAGGAACCAAACTAAGTATGCTAAGTGTGTTTATGCCCTCCTTCGAAGTAGGGAGGACATATTGCTTTTATTTTCTGCTGTCTGACAGTTGGTCTGTTAGTCCTTGCAGGTACCTGTATCATTATATGGTGGCTTGTGAGAATTTGTTTCCATCTTAGTTTAGTTGCCTTTGCAGGTTTATGGATATTGGTGAGAACCATACGTGTTGGTTTTAATTTTTATTGTTGAAAGTTTGTTACCTGGCATTAGTCTGAGTGCTCCCTTTGTTAATCTGAAGGCTCAAGATCTTACAAGTGATATTGCCTTTCTACGCATGTCAGTCGACTGAGAAATTTTTATTCAGCTAATGTGCACGGTCAATAACTAAAATCTGTTACATGAAATCAGATTGATTTTTGTTTTTAAAAAAATGCACTTTGAATCATTATTATCTGAATGATTGAAAAAGACTTTCTTTACTAAAACTAAAGATGAAAAAAAAAACGTTTGTAACAATTATTTTGAACAAACTGATTAATTTTGTCGGAGGAAAAAGAGATACTAGTATATGTTGCTGGTGTTTTGGTGACAATTTATGAAAAAAGTTTGATGATTTTATGAATCAGATGAGTAAATCATCTAAAGTAACCCTAGGTCACTTCATTTTCATCATTTCTTTATTAGTGAAACAGAATATTTACAAATTATTGTTCTTGCTCTAAATCATCTTTAGAAATATAAATACATGTATATCCAAGAATGAAATTTTCACAAGCAGGTCAGTTGTCTTCAGTTATTACATGAAAATAAAGTTCTCGTGAATAAATAGTGATTTACAGTATAAAGTTATAGAATAAGTTTAGATATCGGGCAACAAATTGATTTCCTATAAGCAGAACATGGTTTATGAGATAGAAATTACACCTTAGTTTGGTTCACATGTGATTCCCTGACTTATGTAAAATTAGTGAAAGAAAGGTATAGAAGGCATAGAGTACAAGGTCACAGACATCTGACCTTGACTGTCCTGTTCTAGCTATTTGAACACTTCTTTTTTTATTAGCTCACCTGAGCTTAAAACTCACATTTTGTCCGTAGCTCATCTGTCTGTAAACTTTTTACAGATCTACTGGGCCAATTTTAACTACACTTCCACAAAGCATCCTTAGTGAAAATTATTAGCTTATTTCCTAAAGCAAATTCTCTATAAAGTTAATTTTGAAATACATTTAATAAAAAAATCAAAGACTCATTTATTTCCAAGTTATATTCATAAGGATTAAAGTTGGACATAATTTTGAGTGATATTTTAAAACCCAGATTTGTATGCAGAGAAAAGACCTCCATAACATCAAAGCCATATTATACGATGATGTTACACCGGGGCTATCCTCATGTTTTGTGGATCAAAATTGGTTTCTATACATGGGGACACAATTTCATGGGAATAAAGATGGGTTAAATACCCCTAAAAATCAGCTGAAGAACAGCAGGGCTAATGTGACTAGGGTTAGCATTAATGCCAATGGACCACTTATTTTAAAATAAAGAATCATTCAGAGACTTTGAAATGAGAAATACAAGGATCTAATTTCTATCAGCTAATATTTCATTAATGTATGGCATTTATTTTACAAATAAAGTAATCTTACGGAAAGAAATCTCATTGCTCCATTCTCTTATGTGTAGCTGTTTGTATATTGTTGTGTGGTATTTGTCTGAGAGATTCTTGGTATGAGTATAGAGCTGCCTGGAGGTTCCCTGTCACCTGTTGACAGATCCCCAGAATCTGCCACGATATGTCTCTTTGACGTAAAGGTATAAGATGTCCCTGATCATAGTGAACTAAGGTCTGTAGCTCATCTAAAGCTGTTTGTACTCTTAAGGTGTCTACATGTCTGTAGCACAAGATCTGTAGCATGTATAACAGTATTAAGGGTGGAATGTAAAATAAAGGCCAGTTATTCTGTAGAGCAGACTGTTGTTCTGGTATCAATTCACTGATGTAATTGATTCTATTGTCAAGTATGATATCCATTGCTACAGCCTGTCTGATCTTTGTAGACCAGGACTGTCCTCCTACAGCCTTAGAATACATCTCTGTATCTACATTATACCCAATCATCACATATGGCTGTACTAACTTGACCTTGATCATCTCTATAATAGATAAAGCTTCCGTGTATCTATCTGTCTTGTAATAATACATGGCTATGTACAGCATGTCAGTTATACATCCAAACTTGGCTGCTAAGTTCAGCATGTGACAGGAGATTTTGTCAGCTCTGTACCTCAGTTTGTTTTTATGTGTGTAAGTTTCCATGTATAATATAAAAGCAGTGTACTGAAGGACATTGGCTGTAAATTTCTGAAGCTTTATGACTTGATACTGTGTCAGGAGGGGTGAACCTATCATCTGTTCTATTGTATGTAGATATGTCATATTGCTTTGTATGTTCAATTCGTTTAATGTTTCATGATTGCGAATTTCAAGAGAAAGGCTTACATCAAACTCAGCCTCGGAAATCAGAGTATGTTCATATGTACAAATGGAGAGTCTAGGGTTATGAAGAACATTTATAATACAAGTTCTAATGGAGGGGCTGTGTAGCAGGAATGCAAATCCTTTCTCATACAACCCGTACAGTCTAATAAATAATTGACGTTGTTTGTTGCCATGGATTTTACTTAAAAACATGTTGTTATCTGGAATGAAAAAGTTAGGACAGACCCCCTCAAACACCCATTTCAGGATGAGTTTAAAACAGACCCAGAAACCCGCCAGGAGAGTTTGTGGACACCAGTGAGGTATTGTATTTTGTTGAAGCACCCAGAAGACGGCTGTTTTTTCATGTGATAGGAACACAGTAATATACCATCTTCACCTAGTCCTTTGTTTATTATTTCTGTTAAGAACAATTTCAGCAAGCCATAAGTTAAAAATTGACAGTGGTTCATTGAATTCACTAGTTTTTGTTCAGCCAAAGAAAAAGAAATTCTCCATTCATGGTCTTCATGACTTCCTAGTTTATGTCCAATGGCTACTAAGTGACATCCATCTTTGATTATATCATCAACAACATGAGGTTGGGGCCATGAATGACATCTGTCTATCCATGAGAAGGCATATGGAGGCCAAAAGTCACTAACAAAACAGTGGGCATTATCAATTTCTGTTATGCCAATTGTTGTATTGGCACAGGGTCCATGTTCAGTTGATGTCCCCATTGATGCAGAACACATGAGCTGTCTTAATTTAGAACTAGATATATAATCTCTATTATACATTCTAACACAAGCTATCTCGATGGCTATGTGCATGCTTGGTGACAGTAAATATAACAAAGTGAATCCTGGTGGACTCTCAGAACAGTCACAGAGGATCAGTGTTTGTCTGTGTGTGTTGTAATACTGAGACTGAGATAATTTCCAGATCACACGGTGATCATATGGCCAGATCATTGTATCTATATCTGATCCTTCCAGTCTGAATCCTTCTCTGTAACTTCCACTCATCATCACACTGGACTTTTTACCTATCACTTGATTTCTCACCATATCCCCGATGTCAATCACATCTCTCCTCATGACCACCAGTTGTGAGGTCCCCACTTTATGACAGAGCCCCACAAACACTGAGACTGAAATACGTTCTATGGCAGTCTTACTAGTAAAAATTAAAAGATAATTTATATATCTAAAAGATATGCCACTTATGTAAATCAATAAACAATGTCAACATCAAAAACACACTACTTTTATTCTGGAAAATTTGTATAAACTTAAACATGCATTTGAAAAGCACATTACATCATTTCATTAAAAAAATAAATCTATAATTTTTATTCTAAGAAAGCTTTAAACGCTTATGAAACATTCCCTTTTGAATTTTAAAAATATTTCATTAAAAATAATAAGCATATATAGATCATTTATAAAATAGGTATAGGGAAACTGCCTAAAATTTCTCCAGGAAAAATGTTTATAGACAATGAACTAAATCAAAAACAAAAATCATTGTTGTTTATTCACATTTGGATAATTAATGGAATAATGTTTTCTTATCCAAGTATTTTGTAGAATACAATCATTATGTTACTACATAATAATTCAATTTGAAGTTTGAGGCACTTTAAAGCGAGAATGAAATCAAATCTTTTTATGATGTTGTAATATGATGACACAAATCAAAATGCTTTGTGACGTCTGTTTAATAAACTTAAGGACTTAACAAAATAAAGGTATTTAAACATCAAAGCAAATGCAATTTTTTTATCCCTACACTACACCAATAACTCTCACCTCCAGAATAACAGAACATAGCCATGTAGATATTGAAATATATCTTCATGCATATTTTGTTAATTTATTAGTTAAATCACAATGCCTAGGTCTACGGTTGGATTAATATGGAATCAAATGGATTAATATGGAATCAATCTTAATTTTACAAGAAAATTTGTCTCAATAGGAGGGTTAAATTTGCTTGGAAGAGTGTTATGGCCTATTAACCTTTTTTTCGTTTTAAAAATTGTTTCAAAGGTTTTCATTAATTTCATTTATTTTTCAAAACAACAACTTTTTTTCGTTTTAAAAATTGTTTCAAAGGTTTTCATTAATTTCATTTATTTTTCAAAACAACAACTTAAAAGAGATTGATTAAGATAATATATAAACATTTTATACAAAATTATATTTCTTTATTAAAACTTACATTTGTGAACTTCTCCTGGTGTCCATGTTGAAAGGTAAGATCTAAAAAGTTTCTGGTGCTATAATTAGTAAAGAAAAATCCTCCTACTTTCATTATGACTCTCATGACATTTTTGCGTCATAGTCTCGTTCAACCAGACCCTCGACTGTCTCCGTAAATCTCCGACCACCCAGCTGGTCGGAATTTACGGAGACAGCCGAGCGTCTGGTTGAAAGAGACTATTTTGCGTCATTGAAGATGAAAAGCATGGAATGGCATTTATGAGTGCCAAGTTTAAAAAACAATTAAAAAAGAATGTATTAAGTGCATCTATTATTTTCCTTGTAGTCCAGGGAAAAAAACCGTCAAAATTTTCATTTAAATCTCTCAAGCTTTGAGCAATGATTGGTAAATTAATTTATGAATCAAAAACAAAAGGAAATGTTTAAGTCAAGAGGCTACAGTTTATGGTTGTAGATTTAGACTATTTGGTAAAGGAAATTCAGTGAATGGCAGATTTTCTTATTTCATATGTGTATTCATTGTGACAAGACATATTTTAAATTATTCAAGCTAATTTTTTTTTCGTATACCTTAGAATTTTACACACTTTTAAAAAACTTTAACATTGACCATAAATTATGATGAATTATTACTAGGGTTTTTAAATTCCACAGGTATATTCCTTGTGGCAAGACCTTCTTAGGACTTTTTGCTTCTGAGTTCAAAACTAAAATTGATTTTTATAACATATTTAAATTAAACAATGTTAATGTTTTAACACTCAACTAAAACAAAAATACTCAAAAAGCTTCATGAGGGACTGGAAAGATAATTCTGCATATTTGCACATTTATTAAATTTGATATCTTGTAACTTTAGCCTCACAAACTTTAAATTGGAGAATATTTTCCTTCATGATATTGCTAGGAATATTTAATATAGGTTTTAATTTATATTTTTAGAATAAGCTTCACACTTCCCTTCAACAAACTTTTCCAAAAAAGAAGATATGTCAAATAAGTCTAGATAAAATTTATACCATTTTTTGTGTGAAAATCACATATTTTGACCAATATTTTAAAGTTAACATCACTGTCACCAAATATTTTTCATTGTTTTAAAGTACTCGATACTTGTGACTGATCAGTACTTAGGTCGTAAAAAGGTTGATATAATAACATGCTTTATTGCCCATTTAGTTTTTTTTAATACCACCAAATATGTTTCTTTTCAGTGCAGAAAGGTCACATAATAATTTACGCCAATTAATTTGCAAGATTTATTCAGCGATAATTATTATTCAAATTATTCTATGTTAAATAAAATTAAATTTATTGCCATGATTTCATCTGAATAATATGATAAGGTTAAAGTAATTTACCAGAGAGTTAAGATTTAAGTGCAAAAAAGGTCAACTTAATTGTACCGTAGATCAGTAAGATGTACACTGACCCCCTATTTTCTCTGCGATTTGAGTCACACTATACGAGTACTTATCCAAAATATACTTCTCAGAAAAATCTTGATTTAACAAATTTCAGGAGTAACATACCTTAAAATCAAATTTGGGATGGTAGTTCAGAAAGACATATTTTGATGCTAAATTTGTTTCTCTATGTCCTCTGGTTTTGAGCTGGGATAGTGGGGTAGATTCCTCAACTTTATATAAGAATGACTTGACAAAGGGAGAGATAACTGCTGGAAATGTTCCCATTTTAACTGAATACTGCAATTGGTCTCTTGGAATTAATTAATTACCTTTCCACCTGAAGAAAATTCAAACTATTATCTTATCAATGTCACATCTTTACAACTTCTGTCTCCAAATGAAATTTATTTTGAAGTTAAGTCAATTTGGAATGCTATGAACACTCTGAATTGTGGATTTAAGTATTATTAAGGTTTATACATGTACTTTAATTTTGTTAAAATATCCTACACAATGAGCTCTGATTTTATTGAATTCTAGAGACAAGAAATTGAATTTTAAAAAAGATATATATATATATACCCGGTATATATTTTATTGTTTGCTTTATGTAAATTCAAGAATATCATTTTTTGTAAGGTATCTAGATAAAAAAAATCATTCTATAAATAATGAAAAAAGTTCTTATTGTAAATTCAAAAGAAAATGATACAAGAGAAGTACAATTAATCCCTTGAGATTATTATCTAGCCTGCTGCAGAAAATTTAGAAAGCTTATATTTAGCTTTCACTTTCAGAGTGATAAAAACCTTTATCTGCAACTGCTATTTCTTTTGAAGTTAAGGTCAATTCCTTCATGATATTTGCAATTAATGATATTTATATTCACAGGTTTTGATATTCAGAAATTATCTTGAAATTTTAAGAATAAAGTTGCTTATTCTTCATATATTTATTAATCATTCCATAAGCTTCACCCTCTATAATTCTATTCCATGGTGGGGCCCTTGATGACTTGTCAGTTTTCTACTTTATCTTCTGTCCCTTTGTCTATCTATCTGTTCATTTGTCTCATCTGTATGTTATCCTTTCAAAACATTGCCTGTTTTCCATGTCTTAAATATCTATGAGTGACATTCTAAACAGTAGTTTCTCTCGCAATGTTTAACTTCATAAAATATATTGTTGAATAAGATACCGAGCATGCTTATGTTTACCAAAAGATTAACCCTAAAATTAAGATAATAAAATAAAAAAAAAAGAACAGTGATGTTTAGTAAAATAAAATAATGTATACACCTTCATCTTATGTGAGGGTGTGGGTTATACACCCTGATGAACTTACAAAAATCAAAAGAACTTTAAGATTTTAACAAAATTTTAATAAAAAACTAGGAGACTTATTGTTCACAGAACAATAAGAGGTCTTTCCACCTTTTAAAATTACTTATAGTTTAATATTTTACTCTCTAATTTACTCTCTAACTTACAAAAATCAAAAGAAGTACTTTAAGATTTTAACAAAATTTATTAAAAAACTAGGAGACTTATTGTTCACAGAACAATAAGAGGTATTTCCACCTTTTAAAATTTCTTATAGTTTTATATTTTACTCTCTAATTTAATTTTAAGGGATATGGCTTAAAAAAGAAAATGAACATTAAATTTTTTTTTTGAAATGACCTTGACCTTTGACCTTGATTAGATCTTCAAGGTCAAGGGTCACATTGCAATTGAACCCATGCCTCAATGATTTTTAGTTCCATAGTTATAAGTTTAAATATTAAGTACAAAGAAGTTAAAGGGCAATAACTCATATAAGGGGTCATTAAATTCTTTAGTACTTATACAATGAAGGTGTGCCTAAAGACCCTTAAGACATTAATGAAAATTTCATGCCTCTACGGTCTACAGTTATGAAGTAGTAGCGATAAAAATGTTTTTCGCATGAGGGGCAATAACTTTTTATAGGGTCAATCTTGGGGAACAAGAGTGAAATCTTTGAAACAGTTTTAAAAGTACATATTAATGATGCAAAGACTGTTTGCATATGTTAAAAGACAAAAGAGATGTAAAAAGAGCTAAATTTCTAATTTTTGGAATGACCTTGACCTTTGACCTTGACAAAATATTCAAGGTCAAGGGTTATAATGCAATTGACCCCATGCTTCTTCCCCTTTCGCAAAAAATACTTGTTATCGCTACTCCTCAGAAAACATAAACCGCAGAGGTATGAAACCTTCACGAATGTCTTTGACTAATTAAGGGGAATCTTCAATCTATTCATTGCAAACGTATTCGGTGACCCCTTCAATGAGTTATTGCCCCTGAAACTTTTTGAATTTTACAAATAATTAAAAATTTTCAAAACAAGAAATTGTAGAGGCATGGGACCAACTGCATAAGATTCATTGATTTTTGACCTTAAAATTCATGTAAAGGTCAAAGGTCAAGGTCATTCCAAAAATGAGAAAAAATAGCTATTTTTGTATCTTTTTTGTCTTTCAACATATACTTAATGTCTATGTATCATTAATATGTACTCTTAAAACTGTTTCAAAGATTTCATTTTTGTCCCCATAAGATTAAACCTTTTAAAAGTTATTGCCCCTTGTGCGAAAAACCTTGTTATCGCTATTTCTCCGAAACTGTAGACCCTAGAGTCACCAAATCTTCACTAATGTCTTAAGGGTCTGTAGACCTAACTTCACTGTTTAAGTGCAAAAGAATCTGATGACCCCTTATATGCCTTGTATCTTGAAAACTTATATAATATGATAGAAATGCGGCCAAATGTCAACTGGTGTAGTGAATAGCCAATTAAAAGTTCTCTCACGGCACAGAGGTGGGGAATAAGTCGTCTGATCGTTATCAACAACAATTTTAAGTTCCTATGTTATTAATTTCTTAACCAATGAGAATCAACTACATGTAGTATTGTCCATTACGTAGCGCCGAGAAAGTCACGCCCTACTGAAAGTCCAAAGATAGGTTAAAATCATCCTAGTTACAAATGGAAATTTAAAAAGTTTCTCTGTATTTAACCTATGAAGACTACAATGTAATGATGACCTCGATATATGATCATTTAATATGTGATTGCTTTTCAGTTGTTTAACGTCCGATTCTTTCCATATGAAATATTCTCTATCTAGCTTAGCTTGCGTGGCAAAATTGAACAGAAAAGACACTTCAGCTTGGCAAATCTATAAAGGAATATTAGACATTTATGCCATTAAGGGTTATCTCCCTTATCATAATATCAATGAACCTTAAATTTTGACCTTAACAAGGAACTCTGGTTTATTGACCTTGGGATTGCTATTTCCACCTCAAAGCGCAGATCGCATGGCGAGGGAACAGTTGCTATCCATTTTTTATCGACGTAGGTCAGTCGCGCCCGAGATTCGAACTCACGACCTCCCGATCATTTAATTAAATAGTTCAATGTACACACAGATTAGATTTGATACTGTAGATCACGAATTTTAAAAATTTTCTTATTAGAATTTTTTAGATAGACATTTGATATTATATACACGAGGAAAATTCATAAATTTTTCAATGGCTTTTGAGTCATGCAAACCTAGATACATGTATTTGTATAATAAGTGTAATATGTTCCTTTTGAATGAAACTTTTGCAAGTAATTATTAAATTAACTTACATTACGTTAAGCAGTGTTCTGTTAAATATACCAAAGTAGTATAAGGGGCCTGGATGGCTGGGTCAACTGAGTGCACTTTTGGGGCTGAGGGGGATAGCTGGGTCAAGCGAGTGCAGCCCCTGGAGGGGATAGCTGGGTCAAGGGAGTGCAGCCCCTGAGGCTCTGCTAAATGGAGTAATTTAGATGATATACCATCAATACCCGTAGCCTTCTTTACATTTGTTTTGCTGATCCTTTTCTTTACAAAATTTTCGGTTACACTAGTTAAAAGAAAATTTCTCAGATATATTTGTGGAGTTTGTTTTATAATTGAAGGACAATATAATTGTTTGATAAAAGCCTCAGTTAGAGAGAATTTGTGCATATATTTTCTAATTATCACAGATCTTACTGTGTCGGCAAAATTTTTACTGTGTTGCATGCATAAAAGTTGAATCGTTACTGTGTCGAAGAAAATTTTACTTTGTCGGGAGTAAAACAGCTCATGGAGAATCCTGGACCACTTATTTTAAAATAAAGAATCATTCAGAGACTGTGAATTGAAAAATGCAAGGATTCATTTTCTATCGTCTAATCTCTCATAAATGTTTGGCATTTATTTTTGCTAATTAAGTAATCTTATGGAAGGAAACCTCATTGCTCCATTCTCATATGTGTAGCTGTTTGTATATTGTTGAACGGTTCTTGTCTGAGAGATTGTTGGTATGAGTATAAAGCAGTCTGGAGGTTCCCTATCATCTGTTGACAGATCCCCAGAATCTGCCACGATATGTCTCTGTCATCTAATTCTATAAGCTGTCCCTGATCATAGTGAACTAGGGTCTGTAGATCATCTAGAGCTGTTTGTACTCTCCTTGTGTCTACATATCTGTAGCACAAAATCTCTAACATATATAACATTATATAGGGTGGGACTAATAAGGCGGGTTCCCCCTTCTGTAGAGCAGACTGTTGTTCAGGTATCAGTTCACTGATATAATGGATTTTGTTGTATAATTTGACTTCCCCTGTTACAGCCTGTCTGATCTTTGTAGACCAGGACTGTCCCCCTACAGCCTCAGTATAAATCTCTTTATCTACATTATAGTTATACATCACATATGGCTGTGCTAACTTGACCTTGATCATCTCTATAAAAGATAAAGCTTTCATGTATCTAAGTGTCTTGTAATAATACATGGCTATGTACAGCAAGTCAGTAATACAACCAAACTTGGCTGCTAATTTCAGCATGTGACAGTTAGTTTTGTAAGCTCTATACCTCACTTTGTTTTGATGAATGTACGTTTCCATGTGTATTGATATAAATGCTGATTTCTGAAGCACGGAAGCTGTAAGTTTCTGTAGCACTAAGACTTGATACTGTGTCAGGAGGGCTGAACTTATCATCTGTTCTATTGTATATAGATATATCACACATCTTTGTAGGTTCAATCTGTTTAATGTGTCATGTCTGCAAGTTTCAAGAAATAGGTTTACATCAAACTCAACCTCAGAAATTAGAGTATGTTCATCTGTACAGATTGAGAATCTGGGGTTATGTAGGACATTTATAATGAAAGGCCTAATAGAGGGACTGTGTAGCAGGAATGAAAATCCTTTCTCATACAACCCATATAGTCTATTAAATAGGTGATATTGTTTGCCACCACAAATTTTACTCAGAAACATGTTGTTATCTGGAATAAAAAAGTTAGGACAGACCCCCTCATACACCCATTTGAGGATGAGTTTAAAACAGACCCAGAAACACACCAAGAGATTTTGCGGACACCAGTGAAGTATTGTATTTTGTTGAATCACCCAGAAAACTGTTGTCTTCATGTGATATGAACACAGCAATTTATCATCATCGCCTACTCCATTGTTAATTATTTCTATTAAGAACAATTTAAGCAAGCCGTAAGTTAAGAATTGACAGTGATTCATTGAATTCACTAGTTTTTGTTCAGCCAGAGAAAAAGAAATTCTCCATTCATGTTCTTCGTGATTTCCTAGCTTATGTCCGATTGCTACAAAGTGACATCCACTTTTTACTATATCATCAACAACATGAGGTTTTGGCCATGAGTGACATCTCTCTATCCATGAGGAAGCAGAAGGAGGCCAAAAGTCACTGACAAAACAGAGGGCAGTATCATATTCTAGTGTTCCGTATGCTCCACTGGCACAGGGTCCATGTTGAGTTGACTTCCTACTTGATGCAGAGCACGCAATCTGTCTGATTTTAGAACTAGATATATAAAGTCTTTTATACATTGTAACACAAGCTCTCTTGAATTCTCTGCACAAGCTTGGTGAAAGTAAATATAACAAAGTAAATCCTGGTGGACTATCAGAACAGTCACAGAGAATCAGTATTTGTCTGTGTATTTCGTAATACTGAGACTGAGATAATTCCCAGATCACATGGTGATTATTTATCCAGTTCATAATGTCTATATCTGATCCTTGCAGTCTGAATCCTTCTCTGTAACTTCCACTTACCATAATACTGCACTCACCACTTGTTGTCACTTGATTATCCACAATATCCTTGAGGTCCATCATATCTCTTCTCATGGCCACTACTTTTGAAGTCCCCACTTTATAACACAGTCCCACAAACAATGACTCGGATATGCGTTCTATGGCTGTCTTACTAGTTAAAATTAAAGGATATTTTATATATTTAGAATATATGCCACTTTTGTAAATCAATTTACATATTTGTACTATATAATCATCAGAAACACACATATTTTTATTCTGGACATTTTTCATAAGCTTAAACATTCATTTGAAAAGTACGTGTATCATCAGGTATGACAAAATTTCATGAAAAAAATTAAATACATTTTTTTGTATTTGTTGCTATTCCAGTATTTATCCACTTATCTTAAGAAAGCTTTAAATGTATGAAAAATTCATTTTCACATTGTAATAATATTTTCAGAAAAAGATCCACATATCAAGCATATCTGAATCACTTTCAAAGTAGGAAAATAATGTTCACAGACGATGAACTAAATCTAAAACAAAATCACTGTTGTTTACTTATATTTGGATAATAAATGGAATAATGTTTTCATATGCAGATAATTTAATTTTAGTTGTAATACGTCATTTGATTGATTAAACGGTTTCATCAATTTTGTATAACATAACTTGCCTACGTCACAATGAGTTACATCAACAAGAGGCCCATGGGCCACATTGCTCACCTGAGAAGCTTTGACCATTCTATTCTTTACTAGATTTCCCCCTTGTAATACATATTGTGACCCAACCTACCCTACTGATCACAATTTAGACAATTTAAAATCTTAACGACCCCAGGATGCTTCCACTTAAGTTTCAGCTTTTCAGGCCCTGTGGTTCTTGAGAAGGAGATTTTCAAAGATTTTTCCTATATATTTCTATGTAAAATCCAATTTTGACCCCGCCCTACCCCAGGGGTCATGATTGGATTAATTTAGAATCCACACTACCTGAGGATGGTTTCACATAATCTTCAGCTTTTCTGGCATAGTGTTTTTGAGAACAAGATTTTCAATTTTTTTTCTTTTTATATTTCTATGTAAAACTTTGACTCACCATTGTGCCCCCCCCCCCGGGTCATAATTTGAACAATTTTGAATCTACACCACCCCAGGATGCTTCCACATAAGTTTCAGCTTTTCTGGCCCAGTGATTTCAAAGATTTTTTTCCTTTATATTTCTATGTAAAACTTTGATTCCCCATTGTGGCCCCGTCCTACCCCCTGGGTCATGATTTGAACTATTTAAAAATCTACACTACCCCAGGATGCTTCCATATAAGTTTCAGCTTTTCTGGCCCGGTGGTTCTTGAGAAGATTTTATAATGACCCCACCCTATTTTTATCTTTTCTTGATTATATCCTCCTGTGATGGGAGTTGGCCCTTCATTTAAAAATTAAAATTCCCCTTCACCCGGGATGCTTTGTACCAAGTTTGGTTAATATTTGCCCAGTGGTTCTTGAGAAGAAGTCAAAAATGTGAAAAGTTAACAGACGGACGGTCGGACGACAGACACAATGTGATCAGAAAAGCTCACTTCAGCTTTCGGCTCAGGTGAGCTAAAAACGTATTACTCCGCTTGACGTTCACTTTTAAAATATGTGATATTTGAAGCTTTTTTCCAAAAAGGAAAAAAATGAAAAAAAAAGTGTCTCATCGTCTACATTAAAATTAAATTTTAGGGAATTAAGCTTATTTAACTTATGTTATATGATTATGGAAGGAATTTACCACCAAAAGTCTATGTTTCTTGCTTTTATTCTTATTCTGCCTACTTCTTTATGCTTTGTTATAATTGTAATTATATGTCACTTGTATGATTTCATTTTCGTCTTTATTACATTTTACTTTGACTTTTATCCTTTTTCATTTTGCTCTTACTTCTATGTTGATTTATACCTGTAATTTCATTCTACTTTCTTATAAATTGATACACTGTCATAAATGACAAGTTGTCAGAATTTAGTGCAGCATTATAACGCTAGGTTGCAGGAATGTTCGCTACGAGTGTTGGTACAATAGGTACACAAACCCGAGCCGGGGTTATTCGAGATTTTTCAATTTTCTGCCTTAATACTAAAGCAATGAAACCCAAATTTTCAAATGATAGTTGTCATAATTTCAGGTATGTACCCGATACATGCCGTTCCCTATGAAGTCTCGCTAGATGGTAAGATTTCGCCTGGAAGAATCACTACTAGTTATGCTTTCTTCAGAAGAGTATATACTAGAAGTTAGACTTACTTCGGAGAAGTTTCAATATATAGTCAGTCTTCCGTGGGGAATATTGCTCTATATATATACATGTGCATATCAATTCGTCCCCCATCATAGTAAACCCTTCCTTGAATAGTTTTTTTTAAATCTTAAAACAATGTTTATATACTAACGTTTTCAATTTTTGAAAAAAAGTTATCCGTCCTATATGAATAAATATTTAAGTGATATCATTTTCATAGTGCTTTTATAATTAAATCATTTTAAACTTTTAGGTAAATATAGATAATATTCATGAGTACATATGGATAATGACCTTCAGATGAGATCTAGACCATATTATCCGAAGTCCCGTGTCGCAGTAGGTGCTGGCACGAAAAAAGATCACTCCCTGCTCAATGGCCCTAAGTGGCGAGTATATAGGACAAATTTGCAGCTCTCCACTGGCAAGAGGTGGCTTCTCCATTTGAGTGAAAATTCTCGAAAGGGACATCATACCATAGGGGCTTGTGTAGAGAAAATAAATCAGTTAAAAAATAGTACCTCAGAGAAAAAACACAAGGTGTTTATTTCTGCGAGGTACTTATTGTTTTTAACTGATTTATTTTCTCTAAACGAGCCCCCATGATTATACAATGTAGCATCCCCAAGTCTCAATATAAATACTGACTTCCGGATGGACGACCTCCTATGGGACAAATTTCACCGACAGAAGGGAGAGTGGCCACAAAACATTTCTTTAAACGTAACTTTTTACTAGTGAAAAAGTTCAGCAAAAGGCTTGTTGCCCCCGTCCCTTACACTTTTTGTTGCAGTACTAATAGTGAATTATATAAAAGTTATAGTTCGTGGCGTATTATTAAAATTTGGTACTGTAACTGAAAAAAGTTGACCCCCTCTCCCCCCAATAGAATTTTTGAGTTTTAAGATTTCTTCCCTTGAGCTGTCCCATTTCAAAAACAACTATATATCTCCTTAGTTTAAGATGTATTTACTGTAAAATTGCAAATACAATGTATTTTAATATGCATTTTTATTTTAAAAATCTCAAAATATCTCAAAAATCTCTTTTCTAAACTCCCTCCAGTTTGTTGATGTTGTTTTGTTGATATGGGTCCCAAGTTGAGCATGCATATTCTAATGTTGGTCGAACTAGCGTTTTGTATGCCTTTTCCTTCAAGCTAGGGTTACTGATGTTCAGATTTCTTTTAAAGAAGCCGAGAGTGTTGTTAGCTTTTTTACATATGTCGGCAATATGTGTGTTCCATTTCATGTCTGACGGTATGGTGATCCCTAGATACTTAGCCGATGTAACTTGCTCTAAGATATATCCATAGAGGGTATATTGATGTTCAATGGGTTTCCTCTTCGTTGTGATGGTGAAGACATTACATGGAAATTCATCATCCAATTCTTTCCCTTTTTCCTAGTGCTTCAAGGTCTAATTGTAGTTGTTGGCTATCTGACTGTGATTTTATAGTCAAGTACATGATGATGTCGTCGGCAAAAAGACGGACAGTTGATGTTACGTTGTCCGGCATGTCATTGATGTAGAACAAGAATAAACTTGGTCCGATGACAGAGCCTTGGGGTACTCCTGATTCCACATCTATGTATTCTGATGTTTCTCCCTCTATAACTACTGCTTGTTTTCTGTTTAAGAAGTTTTCAATTCATTTGTTTGTTTTACCCTGAATTCCATAGTGACTCAGTTTGTAGAATAATAAGCTGTGGCTCACTTTATCGATTACTTTACTAAAGTCCATGATAAAACAATCTGTTTGTTTCCCTTCATCGATGTTTCTTGTGATGTCATCAATAAAGTCCACAAGCTGGGTTTCACATGAGAGGCCCTTTCTGAATCCATGTTGTAAAGGATTAAGGATATTGTGTCTGTCTGCATGTGAAATGATGTTGCTTGTTACAAGATGTTCCATTATTTTGCATGTTATGTTAGGGAGACAGTTCGGTAATTGATCGCACCTGATGGTACCTGATCGCACTTGATGGCACCTGATCCCACCTCTGATGTTTCGGAGGTCCGTGTTTGCTCTGCTCTTGTTTTGTATATTTGTTTAATGGACGTGAGATTGAATACTGTTCGTTATTTCCATATCCTTCTGCATAATTTTTCCCTTTTTTATATATTGGACATATGGATGCTGTTTTCCATATTGTTGGCACTTTTCCTGTTTCATATGATGAACTAAATACAACGCAGAGTATAGATGCTATGTCTGCTGCCAATTCTTTTAGTAATCTAGGAGTTATCCAGTCTGGTCCTGCGGCTTTTTGTATGTTGAGGTTAAACAACAACTTTTATATTACGTTCACAGTTATAGTTTTGTCTTCCATTATTGGATGGTTCACTCTCATTTCACACCTGAATTTATTTTGTTCTTCTGTAAAGTTTGTTTTTGGTGAGAAGGCTTTTTGGAATTGTGTATATCCGCTTTGTCTATTGGGTTGGAGTGTAACAATCCTTCTGATTTCAATGGTTGTATTGTATTGCCATCCGATCTTTTGTGCTTTATGAAAATCCAGAATCGCTTCATTCTTTGATTTTGTGAACTTTCATCTTTTGGTGGACTTACAATGCCTTCGATATATTGCCAGTAGCATCTTCTGAGTTGTCTCTGTGTTAGTTGTTAAAGTTCCTTGTATTTTTGTATATCTCTTTGATCGTTTGACTTCTTCTTTCTTTTGTACCATCGATCTCTCTTCTTAACTAGGCTTCGAAGTTCTTTTGTTAACCATGTACATCCATCTTTACTACGTGTTGTTTTGTGTAGTATGTTTTGCTTGATTGACTCTTCCAGTTGGTTTTGGAAGTAAGTATACATAGATTCTGTAGTTTCTCCGGTTCTATTCATTTATTCATTCATCACCTGCATACGGAGTATTTATATCTCAGTTGATTCGATACGCTAGAGCATGCTTTACGTATGAACAATTTCTTAAACGAGGTAAATTATTGACTAGCAAGTTGATGAAACAAGAATATCAACAGTCTCGTTTAAAGTCATCATTTCGTAAATTCTATGGTCGATACAATGACCTTGTCAGCAAATACAATTTATCATTGAATGAAATGCTGACTGACGTTTTTCATACCAATTGTTAGTCCATTATTTATACACTGAATTGACCACGGATTTTTTCCGTTATTTCCTGATTATGACAACGAGCACACGGCGGGTGTGACCGGTCGGCAGGGGATGCTCACTCCTCCATGGCACCTGATCCCACCTCTGATGTTTCGGAGGTCCGTGTTTGCTCTGCTCTTATTTTGTATATTTGTTTAATGGACGTTGAGATTGAATACTGCTCGTTATTTCCATATCCTTCTTCTTATATTTTTTCAGATATCTGGGTGACATCCTCTCTTATGTTTTCCCACTTTGCGTTTTTGTAGAGTGGTATACGTCTTGGCTTTTGTTTTTTACGAGATGGAATTAAATCTAGTTCGGCGTACACTATCTCATGATCTGAAATTCCTGGGATGACCTCTATCCTTCTGAAACATTTTCGGTAGTTTGTGACAATGAGATCAAGTGTGTTTGGGCCCCGTGTGGGTTCTTTGACCAGTTGTTGTAGACCACAGTCATCAAGTATATCTGTGAATGCATGATGGATATTTGCATATGGTATGTTTTGTCTAAGTCTATTCTGTTTCCAATCCATATCTGGGAGGTTGAAATCACCTGCTGCTATGAAAAGCGCATTGTTTATTTTAGACGCACGTTATGCTTTGTGCGAACTGATTCATAGCCTTCTCATTGGATGTTTTGGGGTTATGAAAACTAGCTAGGTATAGTACTTTATGACTGTATATCTCAAGTTTGCACCATGTAATTTCACAGTCTGTTATAAGTTCTGGTACTGAAGTGACAATGAATGTGTCTCTTACTGCCACAAGTACACCTCCTCCATTTAGATTTCGGTCTGTTCTAAATATGTTAAAACCACCTGGAAATATTTGAGTGTCTTTGATTGAACTATTTATCCATGTTTCTGTACCGAAAATAATGTTGGGCTTAGTACTGTCAATGTAATTTTTTATTTGATGTTGCTTAGTTTTTATTTTTGATATCATTGACAGCTGCTTCTTCAACAAAAATGGAACTCGTAAGTTTACTTACCTCGTCATTGGTCATTTGAAAAATTATTTTGTTAAAACAGATTCTGATTGCACACATAAGAACTCTGAAGTTGACATCAAGAAGATGCTTGAGTTTCTGATTGACAATATCTATGTGGTTTTTGGAGACCAGGTTTTCCAACAATCTATTGGAATTCCCATGGGTACAAATTGCGCTCCGTTATTAGCAGACTTATTTTTATATTCATATGAAGCAGAATTTATACAAAATCTTTTACGTGAAAAGAATAAAACACTTGCTGTGGCCTTCAACTCGACATTTAGATATATCGACGACGTATTGTCTATTTATAATGATAATTTCCATTCCTACGTCGACACGATATATCCTGGTGAGCTTGAAATAAAAGATACCACAGAGTCCGACACTTCTGCTTCATACTTGGATATTTTACTTGAAAAAGACACTAATGGTAATCTAACAACCAAGCTATATGATAAACGTGATGACTTTAACTTTTCTATCGTCAACTTCCCTTACTTATGCAGCAATATACCTTCATCACCTGCATACGGAGTATTTATATCTCAGTTGATTCGATATGCAAGAGCATGCTCTACGTACGAACCATTTCTTAAACGAGGTAAATTATTGACAAGCAAGTTGATGAAACAAAAATAACAGCGGTCTCGTTTGAAGTCATCATTTCGTAAATTCTATGGTCGATACAATGACCTTGTCAGCAAATACAATTTATCATTGAATGAAATGCTGACTGACGTTTTTCATACCAATTGTTAGTCCATTATTTATACACTGAATTGACCACGGATTTTTTTTTCCGTTTTATCCTGATTATGACAACGAGCACACGGCGGGTGTGACCGGTCAGCAGGGGATGCTCACTCCTCCATGGCACCTGATTTTACCTCTGATGTTTCGGGGGTCCGTGTTTGCTCTGCTCTTATTTTCTATATTTGTTTAATGGACGTTGAGATTGAATACTGTTCGTTATTTCCATATCCTTCTTGATTGAAAGTTCACATTCAGGATCCGGATGTTTTGTTTCGATTTCTTCTGCACTTGTTTGGATCTGATAGGTGTAGAAGTATGAATGGGTTGTGATGACTGGGCTGGTGGTGAGTACATGTAGTCCATCTGATAGTACACTAAAGATGTTTGATGTGTCTCTTGTTGTGATGGAAAAACAATATGTTGAGTAGTTAGAACAGTTGCAAACTAGGCAATCCCAGGATAGACCTGAGTGTTCCATATGCTCTAAATACAAACTAGATGACATTGACTGACAATTAACATGGTACCATTGATTACAATTGTCATATATTATACCCCTTTCAACCCATGTCACTGGCTTGTCACATGTTCCACATGAGTAAATTGTTTTATTTGATGGTCCAGGATTAAGATTTACATCATTTGCTATGATTAGGAGGAGTGTTGCTAGATAAAACAATATGCCTTTGTGACGTTTGCTCAGTGATATTACATTTCCAAACGCATAGCTCCTCTTGTCTTTTATAGCATAAATAACACTATCTTTCTGTAGATTTGAAGTTTAGTGCCTTCATTTTTTATGATTCTCAGATGTGTCAGTATTGTTTTCACCATGGAATATGTTAAATACCAATACAAATGACATCGCAATGTGAACAAGTGACGCCATTTCGAATTTCCTCTGATCGATGTTGTCAGATCATGATGTTAAGGGAGTTTATATCACAAAATCGGACTTATCTGGTGATGGACTGATGTTTTTCTACACTTACCCTCTGTACAGTGTTAATTTTGAAGGAGAAATATGATATATTGTAAATGGAAACTTAAAAGATTCTAGAGAAGAAAAATTTTCCGCCATCCATCGATGCGCGCGCACACCCCTATTTCCTATTTCGGGGGTGGGTTTTGGGTGGGTTTTAGGTTTGATTCAACTTGTATAGTACCGGTCACGGTAGCCTAGTGGTAGAGCGTTCGCTTCGTGATCGGGAGGCCCGGGTTCGATTCTCGATCGCGGCGCCGCGTCATACCTAAGACGTAAACAAAGGTAGTGACTGTTCCTTCGCCAAGCGCTCGGCACTAGAAGTGAAAGTCACGGGTCTTTCGGATATGACCTTAAAAACGTAGGTCCCGTGTCACGGTAGGCGTTGGCACGATAAAGAACCCTCACTGCTCAATGGCCCTGAGTGCCGAGTATAGGTCTAAATTTGAAGCCCTTCACCGGCATCGGTGACGTCTCCATATGAGTGAAAAATTCTCAAGAGGGACGTTAAACAATATACAATCAATCAATCAATCAACTTGTATAGTATCAAATTTAATTTTTCTTCCTACTATGCTACATTAACCTTATTTGACCCTTGCTCTTACAAAAAGTGGGTCGGCCTTTCAACAAACATATATTCAGTATAGCATAAAGTTTTGTATGGGATCGGATCCCGCCTTCAGAAATTCGATTGATAAAGTATTAAGGCATATTGAAGAATCTCAAATAACTCTGGCCCGGGTTTGCTTACCTAATTTTACCAACCCTCGTAGTGAACACCCTGCCATCTAGCGTAATAATGACACACTAAATTTTGGCAGCTTGCATTCGTCTTCCTTGAATATGCTTCATTGTTTGCGTAATTGAATTAACGTTCGTAATGGACTTTTACGAGGAGCGCTGACTTTTACAGTTTACGGCTTACTTTTACACTAGGAAAATGTACGGAAGCTCTTTTACGATATGAATATTTAGCTCAACATTTAATTAAACGAAAATAACAGGTAATTTCAATGGTTATATAAGTTTTCCCTGAAGAAAACGACAACCACCTTACCTTTAACTCTCAACATTAACATGCAAATACCCCCCAAACATTTTTATTACCATTAGAAAAATTTTCTTATGTATTAACAATATTGTACCTCCGTACATGATACAAATTTAAATGTCCAAGTAAACGTCAACTGTAGAAGTCAGTGTTTCTCGTAAAAGTCCAGTAGAGATAATCATTTAAGAAACTGTATCAATTTAGAAAGAAGTAAAATGAATTTACAGGAATAAATTTACATTGAAGTAAGAGCAAAATGAAGAAGGATAAAAGTCAAAGTGAAATGTAATAAAGACGAATATGAAAACAATAATGTGACATATAGTTACAATAATAACAAAGCATAAAGAAGTAGACAGAATAGGAATAAAAGCAAGATACATAGACTTTTGGCGGTAATTTTAATCCATATACAATATAATATAACTTGGGCAGTAAATGCTTTTTTATACAATTTAAATTAAGAAATAAGGTACGTGTATCATTTTTTGAGTTTTATTGGGATGTAAAACGGGTGAGTCACGTGATCAAATCCCGGGAGATTTTATCATGTTCCTAATCGTTTTACATCCCAATAAAACTCAAAAAATGATACCTTATTACTTATATTTACATTTGTGACTTATTCATACTTTAAATTGCCTGATTCTGACTTTTAACCTGTGAAATGCATTATTTTTCAAACCCAACGGCATGTATGTAATCCACTGAACGCGTGTCGACCCTTTATGACGTCACTGAGAAATTACCTCGGATGTTTATCAACCCTTACAGAAATTTCTGCATGATAAGTTACTTATAAGTGATTTATTCTTTAATTTATAAGTTGTTTATTCTGGACTTACACTTCACTGATACATTTAACTTATAAGCGACTAATAAGTTACTCATTAGGATTTTATATGCAAATGAGTTGCTTGACCTATAACTGGCTATAAGTGACTTATAAAGACCAGTATTAGCAACTTATACTTTATGCAAGTATAGTCACTTATAAGTGACTATAAGTGACTTATAAGTCAAGCATTAACCCTTCATACTCTTTGAAGTATTAGTCATCTATAAGTCATCTATAAGTCATTAATAAGTGAAGCACAACAAGTGAAGCATGATCTTATTTAGAACAGAATTTCCAACCATGCAGGGGTTGCATGATATAATCAAAGCTATATTTTACATATACAAATAAACAAATGTATTTACACTTTAGATGAAATAATCAGGTAAAAAATTATGAAACAAAATCCCTTTTATATGACATTCCTTTGATGATGCAAAATTCAGTTTACAAACAAAAAAGTTAAACAAAAGGGCAACAAGATTGATAACCTTGAGGCTTCTTCAAATTTATGAAATCTGAAAGCAACTGAGTCAATTGATTCAAAATTTCAGACAAAAGGAGTTAATGTAGAGAGATGATGATTGGTTACCTTGAATACCCATAGTACTCCTTGAGAGAAGTCTGGTGAAAATTCTAAGTCCACTCTTATACTTGTTCATACCATACTGATCTTCACTTATAAGTGAGGTATAAGTGAAATATTCACTGATATGTAGCTCACTTTACTTATAAATGAAGTATTAATGAAATCCATTCCTCACTAATACTTACTTTGACTATAGTACACTTATAAGTAAATTTCAAAATTTATAAGTGACTTATAAATTGCTAATAAGTGGATAATAAAACACTTATTAGTTTCTATTAGTTTTTTCTGTAAGGGCATACGCACATCTATGACTTCTTGACCCCGTACCTGTATTTATACAGTTATAAATACGCTTGCTTTCAGTAGTTTTATATAAAGGAAAACATTTGCAAATGTTATTATTAGATAATATATTCAATTTGATGTTTGAAGCAGTTTATAGCGAGAAGAAATCTTTTTATGATGTCGTTATAAAAATACAATACAAAACAAAATGATTTGTGACGTATATGTTTCATAAACTCAAGGACTAAACAAAATTAAAGGTGCATGTTTACATCAAAGTTAATGCAATATTTTATCCCTGCACTACATAAAAAATTCTCATCCTCAGAATAACATAACATAGCCATGGTGATATTGAAATATATCTTCATTGTCAATTTAATAGTTAAATCACATTGCCAAGGTCTACGATTGGATTAATATGATATATAATATTAATATCAAACTTAATTTTCCAGTGGAAAAATGTCTCAACAAGAGGTCTTTATTTGCTAGGAAGAGTGTTGTGGCACATAAGCCTTTATTTAGTTTTAAAAATTGCTTCACAGGCATCAATCATTCAAAGGTTTTCATTAATTTTTCAAAAACCTAAAAGAGACTTATTAAGATAATGTAAAAATTTCTATACATTAATATATTTCTTCATTAATACTTACATTTGTAAACTTCTACTGGTGTCCATGTTGACAGGTAAGATATGAAAAGTTCCATGTGCTATATTTAGTAAAAAAAAATCCATCTACTTTCATTTTGATTTATATGACCTCAACTGATAAAAGAATGTATGAAATACAATATGTAATATTTTTATTGTAGTCTAGTACAAACTTTCAAATTTTTTTTTAAATCTCTCTAGCTTTAAGACTGTTATTTGGTAAAGGAAATTCATTCAATGGCAGATTTTCTTATTTCATATGTGTATTCATTGTGACAAGACCTTATTTTAGTGAGCTTTCCTGATCAAAATTTGTCCATTGCCTTTCTTCTTCTCAAGAACCACAGGGCAAATTCCAACCAAACTTGCTACAAAGTATTATTTGGTAAAGGGGATTCAAGCTTTTTCATGTGAAGGGCCATGCCCTCTTCCAAGGCGGAGATAATTATGAATTAATTATTAATGAAAATTTAATGGAGATTTTTAAATCTTCTTCTCAAGAACCACTGGACCAGGAAAGATGAAACTCATGTGGAATCATCCTTAGGTAATGTAAATTACAATTCTATTAAAATCATGCAGGTAGAGGCGGGCCACAATGGCCAATCAATTTTACAACGGAATATGTAGTAAAAATCTTTTAAAAAAATCTTCTCAAGAACCACTTGACATGGAAAGATGAAACTTGTGTGGAATCATCCTCAGGTATGGTAGATTCAAATTTGTTTAAATCATGACCCCCAGGTTTAGGTTGGGGACACAATGGCCAATGAAAGTTGTACATAGGTTTATATAAGGAAATCTTTAAATCTTCTTCTCAAGTACTTCAAAGCCATGATTATTTATACTTATAAGGAATCAACCTCCTTTGTGTAGATTCTAGTTTGTTCAAATCATAATCAACAGACACCACTTTTCAGTTCTGACCTGATCTGTGCTTTTTTCTAGACAATGTGCTAAGGTGAGCGATGTGGCCCCTAGGCCTCTTGTAATTATTTCGGATAAATGTTTGTTTTTAACTTTTAGACCTTTACCTTAGAATATTACCAACTTTTTAAAAACGTTTATCTCGATCATAACTTATTTCACAGGTATATTCCTTGTGGCAAGACATATTTAGGGATATTAACAATTTTGACCGATTGACCTTAACTTCTGAATTGATCTACTTTTGAAAAACTTGAATATATGCCATAGCATTTGAGAATTCAGGTCAGGATATTTTGCATTTGTATGTCCTACAATAAGGACTTATCTTGTACACTATTAGTTAATCCTTTGACCTTACAGTCTGACCAACCTTTAGAAAACATTAACCATGTTAACCTTGACCATGAATTTTGAATCGTTGGTTCTTGGGCCTTCGTGTTAACCAAGTATATCCATTGACACATGTCCTTTTTTTAATGACAATATTTTTATCACTTGAGAAACTTCATTCTTCGCTGCCATCAGTATTTCGCAACCACATCTTCGACTCAAAAGATCAAAGATGCTAATGATTTAAATTGCTGGTAAAATAGTTTTATAAGGGGTATCTGCAGAAGTACCGTCTCTCTATTTATCTGTGCATTATTAATATTTGTCTAATTTGTATGTAATCCTTTGAAAACGTTCATGTGGACCATGGGCCTCTTGTTTTATGTGGGTTCCAGAGTATACGGTATTTATGACTGTCATTCCAAACAGATTCTCTCACAATAAAATGTCCTGAACATTTCATAAAATATATTGTTAATATAAAAATATGAGATAAAGCATGCTTATGTTTACCAAAATATAAACTTCTAAACTAAGATGAAAAAATACCACGAAGAAACAAACAATCTACTTAAGATAATCCTTGTGTTTGGTTTGAGTACAATGATTTTATTTGTATATTAATCAAGACACATAAGGTTAGTAGATCACGAAACACAAGGTAAGTAGATCAAGACACATAAGGTTAGTAGATCAAGACACACAAGGTAAGTAGATCAAGGCACACAAGGTTAGTAAATAAAGGCACACAAGGTCACTAGATCAAGGCACATTAGGTTAGTAGATCAAGGGACAGAAAATTATTAGATCAAAGCACAAGATAAGTAGATCAAGGCACATAAGGCTTATATATCAAAGCACACATGTTAAGTAGCTAAAGGCACACAAGACCGACAAAGTGGGAAACCTCAACTTTAGGTCAGAGGATCAAGGCACACAAACTTAGTAGATCAAGGCACGGAAAGTTAGTAGATCAAGGCACACAAGGTTAGCAGATCAAGGCACATAAGGTTAGTAGATCAAGGCAAACAATGTAGATCAAGGCACATAAGATTAGTAGATCAAGGGACACAAAATTATTATATCAAGGAGACAAGGTGAGTAAATCAAGGCACATAAGACTGATAAAGGGGAAAAAACTCACCTACAGGTTAGTAGATATACAATGACTTTATTTGTATATTTCAGGTAAGAGAATTCAGTGGATTTAAAAACATCATGGAGGAAGCAATCACAGGTGACTTTTCCCTGATCAAAGCACACAAGGCTGACAGAGTGGGAAATTGCACCTTTAAGTTAGTAGATCAAGGCACACAAGGCAGACAAAGTAGGACACCTCGACTTTAGAAAAGTAGATAAAGGCACACAAGGCACACAAAGTGGGAAATTTTCCTTTAAGATTGTAGATCAGGACACATAAGGCAGACAAAGTGAGAAACCTCACCTGTAGGTCAGTAGATCAAGGTACATATTATCACAAGGCACACACGGTTAGTAGATCGAGGCACTCAAGATTAGTAGATCAAGGCACAAATGGTTAGTAGATCAAGGCACAAAAGACTGAAAAAGTTGAAAACCTAACCTTTGGGTCAGAAGATCAAGGCACATAAGGTAAATATATCAAGGCATACATGGTTTGTAAATCAAAGCTCACAAGAATAGTAGATCAAGACTGACAAGGTTAGTAGATCAAGGCACACAAGACCGACAAAGTGGGAAACCTCACTTTAATTTAGGTCAGTAGATCAAGACACACAGGTTAGTAGATCAAGACACACAGGGTAAGTAGATCAACACACATAAGGTTAGTAGATCAAGACACACAGGGTAAGTAGATCAACACACATAAGGTTAGTAGATCAAGACACACAAGGTAAGTAGATCAAGGCACACAAGCTTAGTAGATCAATGCACACAAGGTTAGTAGATCAAGGCATGGAAGGTTAGTAGATCAAGGTACACAAGGTAAGCAGATCAAGGCACATAAGGTTAGTAGATCAAGGCACACAAAATTATTATATCAAGGACACAAGGTGAGTAGATCAAGGCACATAAGGCCAACAAAGTAGGAAATTTCACCCACAGGTTAGTAGATATACAAAGGCAACCCGGTACCTTTAAAATATAAGTAAAGATCCTAGACAGTAGGACACAAATGGCAACTCCACATTAAAGGTAGGGTAATACACTAGATAATTTAAAAAGGTATAAATGATCCCTTTTTCTCTGGTGAAAGTTCTTGTTTTATAGGCAAAGTATTTGAGTAAGCTATTTTCTGTTTGTAGAAAGACAGCTCGTAACTTTAACCCCCCAATGTGTAAGGCCGGCCAGATAACGATTGCAGAAGTGGAGGAGATCCTGGAAGTCGGAGAAATTCCACCAGAGGACGTCCATGTTCCACATGTGTACGTACAGAGAGTCATCAAAGGACCCAGCTACGAAAAAAGGATAGAGGTAAAAATAAACAGTAAAAGAGGATAGAGGTAGAAATAAACAGTAAAAAAAGAAAAGAGGTAAAAATAAACAATAAAAAAGGATAGAGGTATAAATGAACAGTAAAAAAGGATAGAGGTAGAAATAAACAGTAAAAGAGGATAGAGATAAAAAAAACAGTAAAAAAGGATAGAGGTCGAAATAAACAGTAAAAACAGAAAAGAGGTAAAAATAAACAGTAAAAAAGGATAAAGGTAAAAATAAACAGTAAAAGAGGATAGAGGTAAAAATAAACAGTAAAAGAGGATAGAGGTAAAAATAAACAGTAAAAGAGGATAGAGATAAAAATAAACAGTAAAAGAGGATAGAGATATAAATAAACAGTAAGAAGAGGATAGAGGTAAAAATAAACAGTAAAAAAGGATAGAGGTAAAAATAAACAGTAAAAGAGGATAGAGGTAAAAATAAACAGTAAAAGCGGATAGAGATATAAATAAACAGCTAAAAAGTGGATACAGGTAAAATTAAACAGAAAAAGGGGGAAGAGGTCAACATATTTAATAAAGGAAAGTTTAACGTAGAAATCCTCTGCCTCTTAATGAATTATCTTCCGTACAGAGACTGACAACACGGACAGAAGGTAAAGAGGAACCAGAGACAAATGACAAGGCCGCGGAAATGAGAAACAGAATCATAAAGAGGGCAGCTCTGGAATTCCATGATGGAATATATGGTACACAAGTGTTGTTTTTATTTGTTGTCAAATACATTCAACCAATGTAAATGCTATTAATATTTCTGGTCAAATAATTTCAGTTAATCTGAAAATTACTGATATTTCTGAGAAAATAAGTTCAACCAATCTGAATATTGCTTTTTTTCTGGTCATAAAGTTTCAGCCAATCTACATAATTATGTTTTTATTTTTGCTCAATATTTTCAGCCAATCTGGGTATTGGAATGCCAATGTTGGCCAGTAATTATATCCCACCAGGAATGACAGTCCATCTACAGAGTGAAAACGGAATCATGGGATTGGTTAGTTTCCCAATTATCTTGATTATAAAAGAATGATTTGCTTTATATGTACTACTTTATACTGAGATAACTGTGATTGGAGATAGGTTTTATCCCATTACTCTCACTGTAACATTATAACATTAATATTCTGAAGGAAAAATATTTTTTTTATTGTAACCTTACAGGGTCCGTACCCATTACCCAATGAGGTTGACCCTGATCTGATCAATGCGGGCAAACAGACCGTCACCAACATCCCAGGGAGCTCTTTCTTTTCCAGTGACGATTCCTTCGCTATGATTCGAGGGTTCGTTTATTACTCAAATTAAATTGATATAGCAAATCATAAGCTTTTTAAACCCCTACAATTTACTGAAGAAAACACAGCTCAAACAATCGAATTTTTCCTTAAACTTCATTAATTTATGCCAATAAAGGAGCTGACACGGTTAATATAAGTGATATTCTTAATCACCAAAGGGTCCAGTCTTGTATTCCATCATATTTCAAGTTAAAGACTATACATCCCTGTATTTTGTACAAAATACATTGACTATTGCCTCCAAACATTTTAATTACAAAAAGACTTTACAGGGCATGGATATCATATTTGAAACATAATTCATTTTTACAGTTGACATATTAACTAAACATTCCAGGGGCATTACAAGTTTCTTGTTTAATTGTATGACTGATATTGTTTTTTTACAGAGGACATATTAACTTGACCATACTAGGGGCATTACAAGTTTCTCGTTATGGAGATCTGGCCAACTGGATGATTCCAGTAAGCTAAAGAGTTTACGTCAGGAAATTAAGTTTAACTTTGATCATAATTTATAAATAAAAACTTAAGGTACTCTGTGTGAAGAAAATTTTTTGGTTTCATGTTTCATTCTGGTGGGTAATATGTGTGTTTCTAACTTATTTAATGAACAGATTTCTTGTTTTACCGATCTGTGCTCCATAATTATTTCAGGGTCGATTGGTCAAGGGAATGGGTGGAGCTATGGATTTAGTGTCCAGTCACAAAACTAAGGTTATTGTTACCATGGAACACCAAGACAAGGTTGTATAATATTCTGACTTAGGTTTACTCATTTAAAACCTTATCAATGAGTTTGTAGTTTGATTTATGGTTCAGTATGTTTAATGAGTGTTTATATATTTCAGAAAGGAAACAGTAAGATAGTCAATAGCTGTGATCTGCCCCTGACGGGTAAAAACTGTGTGGATATGATCATCACTGACAAGGTAGGACTAACACTGATGTAGTCAATCTTAGTCAGTAAACGGAGGTACTGTGGTAAAAAGTGAGAGATCTTCATCATTCAAGTTGTGTGTTTGATTATTATCCTTTATATTTCAGTGTGTGTTTGACGTGGACTCAGAAAAGGGACTAATTTTAACGGAGATCGCAGAAAACGAAGATGTCGCCAGCATTGTTGGTGCCACCAACTGTGAATTTGTGGTATGTGCAAATTAGTTACTCCTTATAATAACTGAGTTTACAGTCACATGTATGTGAATTTCCTTAAAAGAAATTCAAATTATTTAAAAAATTAAACGTTAAACTATTCCATGTGTATAAGTTATTGAATTAAAAAAAAATATTGAATGAATCAAATATACATAATTTTAATTATTATACCTCATTATAAATATTCTACACAACGCGTTATCTGATTGGTTCTAGATTCTCACGTGAGCGGGTCGTAAAACTTCATATTTCCCGGTCATCGGCACACTTTTCATCATATTCCACCTCTTTGGAACACTTAGTGTATTTTCCTGCAATATAGTTCTAGTTCCTTGAACGAAAACTCCCGAGAGTAGTAGACGTCACAATAGCCTGGTTTACGTCACAAAATTGATGATAATGTGTTGACCGAAGGGTTTTTATTGTAACTTTACGTAAAAAATGAAAGTGAATTTGAGAGCAGTGCCGAATGTGAAAGTTTATGTTGATTTCAAAGGTTTTAAAATATATGATATATGATTTTTCTTGGCTTATTAAGTCTTCATATTTCCCTCACTATCATGCAATAAATAATAACAGATATTGCCTTTACGTAGTGTTTTATGATTCATTTATGAATAAATGATTGATGTGTATACAATTTGCAAAATTAATTGACAAACTGTTCTATGTGTGGAGGTCATGAAATTAAAAAAAAATATTTAATGTATATACAATTTGTAAACTTTGCCATATTTGAAATAATCTTGTGATATCCATTTGAGAATCCTCTGTAGTACTGCACCAGAGACTGAGATGGATTATTTCTATATCCAGATACATGTCTTGTGTTGAGCAGTATCATACAATTCTTTTTAACATTGATCTTATTTCAGGTTGCTCCAGATGTTAAAGTAATGGGACAGATTCAGACATAGATAATGGGGAGACAACTCACTGCTGATCTTGTCAATGTGTGTGTCTGAAGTCTGAAGTCTGTGTGATATGTGTAGACTTATAAACAGAGTGTCATGATAAGAGCTATAGACTTAAACACTGGTGTAGAGGTCAAAACACTCAACTCTGTGATCTGAGCCTCATGTTATAATTGTGAGACAAATATCTGTATGTTTCGTTATGTATTGTAGGGATAAACCTTGCTCATCTACTATATTTTGTTTTGTGTAAGTGATTTTACTCACAGTCTCCTAAAGTCCTGCATCATAAATTAAAATGTTAAAAGTTTTCTGTGCTCTTCAGAAACAAATATCTGCTTCAATACATTGTTTCATTACTCATTTCTCTGTTTAATTAAGGATGTACAATATGTATGACCTAAATTATATAGTTATAATTATTTCAAAATTAAATTGTAATTGATTTTTTATTCCATGATATATTTGCTTTTTTCTGATAGAGTCTTGACAATTTACTTTTTTCCCTCCCAAAAATAAATTGTCCTGGGTCATTATACTAGTATTAAACATTTTGATATATGAGGTAGGGGGAATTAAAATTTTCTTTATTATATATTTTGGTTTGAGATGTGTACAAATAACACATGTACAATTGAACATTTATATCTGAGGGCATTTTTAAATAGTATAATGTTTTTTATTCATGATTTATGTATGAATTCTGAGATATTTGATTTGTTTCAGAATAAAAGTGATATTTCTGTACAGTTTTTGTGTTTGGTTGTAACACATAGGTTTATAAATTGAATTGGCGGTAGAGGACGTTCAAAGTAGGAATCAACAGCTACAGGAGGCAAAGAAACATCAGTGTGCTGCAAGGAAGGAAAAAATCATCTGCTTCTCCATCTTAATTACTGTCGTTGTAATTGTCGTTATAATTATTGTTGTGACGATGACAAATAGTGATTCAGAGTGATAAAAATAGAGAGTGTGGGATATATGGAATTTACAGTGACCACTGAACTACACATACATGTATATTTATGATATCATAAAGAATCATTTAATGTCCATTATACATGTACATGCATTTAAAATATTGGATTTTCAGATGATAAAATGCTTCATGAAAATTTTTATGAAATAAATTTTTATTCTAAAAACTTCACTACAAATAAAAAACCCTGAGGGCAAAAGACCTTTGTAAAGAATGTTTACAGTGAGATGACAGAAAAGGAATGTCAGGATTTTACCCATTTACATCAGTGTACATGTAAACAATATCTGTGTAGTTTTATATAATGTCCTTGTAGTAGCCACTACAATACTGTTCAGTATAATTGTCAATATAAGGTTGTACAATACACAGTTGTACAATGATACAGAAGTACATTTTAAAAGATTTATACAATAATACAGTATGTGTACTAAACAGTCATAAAATTATAAATAATACTATACATTTAAAAATATAATTATATAAAAACTACACAGTTTGACAATTACTATATATATAGTACCACACAGTTATAAAAATTTATACAGTATACTAACAATTTAAACACTTAAAAAGTGCACATAGATATACAGATTATACAGTACTACAGTACTAGTCTATTGAATTTATCTTTAGTTCTACCTACTTGTGTCAATCAATCAGAACAGGAAAATATAACACTTATAATGAAGACCAGGGATGAACAGTTTTGCTTCATTATAAGGTTGTTTGGTATAAGCGTGTTTCACTGTATAACTTGTCTGTACACACACGAGGATTATCTCGACAGAAAAAAGGTAATAACATGGATACAATGTGTTAATTCTGTCAGAGTAGAAAAAGTTATTCTATATCTGACTGATGGACATAAAAGTAATAACAATACTTAATAATACAATTATGAAATTCATGGCCCCAGGGTCAGGGGTTCCAGTGCTATGACAGGGCCATTATATAGATTTTGAAAATCTTCTCTGTTCCAAAGTAGTAAACTCCATGCATATAGTTATGAATATGAGGAGGAAATCAGTGTCTCTTTTAAAAAAAATTGAAGAAGTACGAAAGATAGTATTATTCCCCCACCTACCTCCAAGTCAATTTTCAAAAGTTAATATATTTGAATGATTTTCCATATTTATATTCATATTTAATACATGAATTTCCATAAAACATTACTTATTTGGGAAAACAGAGAGATAACCCTATTATTTTGGTAAAACTCGTGTTTTTTGCTTTAGAAATCAATGGAAAATATTTTTAAAACATCTGGGTATTAACTTACTACATACATAGTTATGATGAGTAAGGATGCCTCTTCCAAAATTGTAAATTTATGGCCCCAAGATTAGGATTTCTGGTGTGTGGGTTGAGTCTCTATTGATTATAGTGAACATGTGTAAATTTTTATCCAAGACTTCTCCTGGGTATGAAACAAACTACATTTAGATATGATTAGCAAAGGTGCCTCTTCAATAATTGTGAATTCCATGACCCCAGGTTCAGGGGTTCTGGTGTAAGTGCAGTCTCTCGATTGCTAGTATATACATGTACCAGTATAGAGAAAATGATAATTTTTTCCTCCACTCCTTAGGATTAAACAGATGGACTATGTACATACATGTAGTAATGATGAGCAAGGGTCCTTCTTCCAGAATGCCTCAACTGGGTCAAGGATACCACAGAGGGGATGGCTCTAATGATTAATACTGAAAACAAATTACTGCTTTGAAATCTGCTCCTTTGTATTAATCAAACATATATGATGAGCAAGGGTGCCAAAATTGTGAATAATATGGACCCAGGGTCCAGGGTTCCTGTGGGGTTTGGGGCACTACTGAATTTTGCTGATTATTACTGATTAGTTGAAATGTGTTTTTTGTTCTCCTTTGTTCTTCAAAGAAGGGAGGGCATATTGCTTTCATTTCCTGCTGCCTGTCAGTCGGTCTGTTTGTCCGAACAGGTACTGTAACACTATGTGGTGGCTTATGAGAGTTTGTCTCCACCTTAGTTTAGTTGCCTTTACAGTTTTATGGGTATTGGTGATTACCATACGTGTTTTGGTTTAATTTTTTTGTTTAAAGTTTGTTACCTAGCATTAGTCTGAGTGTCCCCTTTGTTAATCTGAAGGCTCAAGATGTTACAAGTGATATTGCCTTTCTACGCATGTCAGTCGACTGAGAAATTTTTATTCAGCTAATGTGCACGATCAATAACTAAAATCTGTCACATTAAATCAGATTGATTTTTGTTCAGAAAATGTACTTTGATGAAATTTGAACTATTATTATCAGAAAGATTTAGAAAACTTTCTTTACTTAATTTAAAGATGGAAAAAACCCCATTTGTAACTATTATTTTTAGAAACTTTGATGACTTTGTTGGAGGAAAAAGAGATACATGTTGCTGGTGTTTTGGTGACAATTCATGAAAAAAGTTTGATGAGTTTATGAATCAGATGAGTAAATCATCATTAACTCTTTATTAGTGTGATAGTCTCAATATTCACAAATTATTGTTATTGCTTATATTATCTTTAGAAATATGAATGTACCCAAGAATGAAATTTTCACAAGCAGGCCAGTTGTCTTGTGTTATTACATGAAAATAAAGTTTACACGAATAAAAAGTGATTTACAGTAAATGGTTCATGGAATAATTATATATATATCAGCCTTCAGAATAAGTTTCATATGAAAGCAGAAAAGCTTATGAAATAGAAATTACACCTTAGTTTGGTCCACATATGAGTACTTGACTTATGTAACATTAGTGAAAAAGAAATGTATAGAAGACACAGAGTTAAGGTTTACAAGATCACAGACATCTGACCTTGACTGACCTGTTCTAGCTATTTGAACACTTCTGATTTAATTAGCTCATCTGAGCTTAAAACTTGTGAGCTTTTCTGCTCACATTTTGTCTGTAGCTCATCTGTCTGTCTGTAAACTTTTTACATTATCGACTTCTTCTTCAGATCTACAGGGTCAATTATAAGTACACTTGCCACGAACTATCCTTGGGTGAAGGGTATTCAAGCTTGTTCAAATGAAGGGCCACACCCTCATTCAAAAAATGATAATTCACAAATAATGAAAATTTGGTGACATGTTTTATAAATCTCCTTCTCAAGAACCACTGTGACAGGAAAGATGAAATTCATAGGGAAATATCCTCAGATAGTGTACATTCAACTTTGTATTTAAGTTATATTTATCATGTTTATATGGAGGCATCCTCAGGTAGTGTAGATTCAAATTTGTTCAAATCATGACCCCTTTGAGGTAGGGCGAGGTCACAAGGGACGATCAAAGTTTTACATTGGAATTCCTAGAAAAAATCTTTAAAAACCTTCTTCTGAAGTATAGCAAAGCCAGAAATGATCATATTTATATGAAGGCATCCTCAGGTATTGTAGATTCAAGTTTATTCAAATTATGATCCCTGGGGGTCTGTTGGGGCCACAATCAACCTAGGAATATATAAGGGTTATAGTGAGGTAGTCTCAATGTTCTACCCCTAACCCAGGGACAGCAAAACAATAATTGGTCATATCGCTAGGTAGTACTTAGTATACATATGTATTTGATTTGTTCAAATCATGAACAGGGGATGGGGATGGTTGTAGGTTAAGACTACAGTGTAAGTTCAAACTAAAAGAAGAAAAAAGCCACAGTTAGTGAAAGAAATATTCAAGCATCCTTAATACTAAGTGTAGATTCAAATATTCAAGTTTGCTTAAACCATAGCATCCTCCCTTATACAGTTAGTTTGGGACTACTTATGGATTTAAACTTTTCAATACTGAACTGATTTCTCCTTTTTCTTAGCCACAGTGCTTCGTTCAGTGACATGGCCCATGGGCCTCTTGTTAACAAAATTTCTCTTTCCATTGATTTTCCTTTTACATCACTGAAAACCAAACATAAATTATCTACCTTGCTGACTGCAAAAAGATGAAATTAGTGAAAATTATTACCTTATTTCCTAAAGCAAATTCTATATAAATTTTACTTTGAAATTTGTTTAATAAAAAAAAATCATAGATTCATTTATTTCGAAGTTATATTCAATAGGATGAAAGTTGGACTTAATTTTGAGTCATATTTTAAAGCCCAGATTTGTATACAGAGAAAGCAATTACACCAAAGCCACATTAAACGATGATGTTACATGAATAATAATGATAATAACCTTTATTTATCCAGGATAACACAATTAGCATCAAGCTAGTTTTCATTGTGGTCCTGCATTAAAACATATTTACAATCACATAAGGATATACAAAATTAACATCTTAATATAAACACAAGATATAAAAGTACAACACATACATACATAAACATGAAGAAACATATCTTTTAAGAAGATACACTCAAACATTGGGGAAAAAATCCATTTAAGTAATGAGTCTGTTAAAATACTCAATGAGATACACAGATTTAAAAATATCCACTGACCTAGAATTTCGAACATTTTGTGACAGATTGTTCCATAAAAATGCAGATGAATATATAAATGAACTTTTGTTCTTTTCTGTTTTGGCTCGTGGTAAATACAATTTGTTGACATAAAATCATCCCACCTGGGGCTATTTTCATGTTTTGTTGATCAGAATTGGTTTCTTTACATGGGGACACAATTTAATGGGAATAAAGATGCGATAAATACCTCTAAAAATCTGCTAAAGAGCAGGATGGCTAATGTGACTTGGTGACTCGGGTGAGCATTAACGTCCATGGACCACTTACCGGGGTATTTTAAAATAAAGACTCATCCAGAGACTGTGAGAAGAGAAATACAAGGGTCTTATTTCTATCAGCTAATCTTTCATAAATGTTTGGCATTTATTTTACTGATTAAAAAAACCTGATCGATCCATTCTCATATCTGTAGCTATTTGTATTTCATTTAATGGTACTTGTCTCAGAGATTGTTGGTATGAGTATAGAGCAGCCTGGAGGTTCCCTGTCACCTGTTGAGAGATCCCCAATATCTGCCATGATATGTCTCTGAGTATGAAAGGTATAAGCTGATTCTGATCATAGTGAACTATGGTCTGTAGCTCATCTAGAGCTGCTTGTGCTCTCATTGTGTCTACATGTCTGTAGCACAAGATATCTAACATGTATAACAGTATCAAGGGTGGGAAATATAATGCAGACTCCTCATTCTGTAGAGCAGACTGTTGTTCTGGTATCAATTCACTGATATAATGGATTTCATTTTGAAGTCTGATGTCCCATGCTACAGCCTGTCTCATCGTTGTAGACCATGACTGTCCCCCTAAAGCCTCAGTATACATCTGTGTATCTATATTATACCAATACATCAAATATGGCTGTGCTAACTTGACCTTAATCATCTCTATAATAGATAAAGCTTCCATGTATCTAAGTGTCTTGAGATAATACATGGCTAATATGTATGAAGGATATGACAATAACGAACAGTATTCAATCTCAATGTCCATTGAACAATATACAAAATAAGAGCAGAGCAAACACGGACCTCCGAAACATCAGAGGTGGGATCAGGTGCCATGGAGGAGTGAGCATCCCCTGCCGACCGGTCACACCCGCCGTGTGCTCGTTGTCATAATCAGGAAATAACGGAAAAAATCCGTGGTCAATTCAGTGTATAAATAATGGACTAACAATTGGTATGAAAAACGTCAGTCAGCATTTCATTCAATGATAAATTGTATTTGCTGACAAGGTCATTGTATCGACCATAGAATTTACGAAATGATGACTTTAAACGAGACTGTTGATATTCTTGTTTCATCAACTTGCTTGTCAATAATTTACCTCGTTTAAGAAATTGTTCATACGTAGAGCATGCTCTTGCGTATCGAATCAACTGAGATATAAATACTCCGTATGCAGGTGATGAAGGTATATTGCTGCATAAGTAAGGGAAGTTGACGATAGAAAAGTTAAAGTCATCACGTTTATCATATAGCTTGGTTGTTAGATTACCATTAGTGTCTTTTTCAAGTAAAATATCCAAGTATGAAGCAGAAGTGTCGGACTCTGTGGTATCTTTTATCTCAAGCTCACCAGGATATATCGTGTCGACGTAGGAATGGAAATTATCATTATTAATTGACAATACGTCGTCGATATATCTAAATGTCGAGTTGAAGGCCACAGCAAGTGTTTTCTTCTTTTCACGCAAAAGATTTTGCATAAATTCTGCTTCATATGAATATAAAAATAAGTCTGCTAATAACGGAGCGCAATTTGTACCCATGGGAATTCCAATAGATTGTTGGAATACCTGGTCTCCAAAAACCACATAGATATTGTCAATCAGAAACTCAAGCATCTTCTTGATGTCAACTTCAGAGTACTTATGTGTGCAATCAGAATCTGTTTTAACAAAATAATTTTTCAAATGACCAATGACGAGGTAAGTAAACTTACGAGTTCCATTTTTGTTGAAGAAGCAGCTGTCAATGATATCAAAAAGCCTGGATTTTAATTTGTCGTGGGGAATTGTTGTGTATAAAGTTGAAAAGTCGTAAGTTTTTATGCTGTTGATTTTTGTAAAGTCTTGTGATTTCAAATTGTCCAAAAGTTCTTTAGAATTTTTAAGTATCCACATCTGATTTACACCACTTCTTGAATATATAGTTGTACAGTACTCTTGAAGTTTTTCCTTCACTACTGTCAATATTTTAGTGAGAAGTAACGAAAGAGGCTTGGTTGAACATTTACTGGAACCTGCAATGTATCTTTGTTTGTAAGGATTCTTATGAAGTTTCGGAATCCAATATATATAAGGTAGTTCAAATTCATTTTGGCTCTGTGGAATATTAAAAGTATTCAAAACTGACAGGTGATTTTGAAGAATTTCTTCCTTAGAAAGAGAAGTATATGTATAAGTAGGATTACCACTTGTAGAATTAAATCCAAGTTCTTCTAGAATGCAATTTATATAATGAGCCTTACAAACGAAGACAATGTTGTTACCTGCTTTGTCGGCAGGAACCAGTACGTACTGATCGTGTAATCTATCTAATTCTTTTTTCACTTCTGGTTTATTGAACACAGAAGGATAGATGGTTTTCATTTTGCCCCTCAATCTTTTAATACGTGACTTTAACATGGATCTGATACATTTAATCCATTCTGACAAGGTGTCAATGTCTTCTTTTTCATATCTGGCCCCTCGTTTGTATATCATGTCAATTATACAACCAAACTTGGCTGCTGTTTTCAGCATGTGACAGGAGATTATGTCAGCTCTATACCTCCGTTTGTTTTTATGTGTGTATGTTTTCATGTATAATATAAATGCAGTTTTCTGAAGGACAAAAGCTGTAAGTTTCTGTAGCACTAAGACTTGATACTGTGTCAGGAGGGCTGAACTTACCATCTCTTCTATTGTATGTAGATATATCACACATCTTTGTAGGTTTTATTCGTTTAATGTGTTATATCTGCGAATTTCAAGAAATAAGTTTACAATTTTTCATCAAACTCAGTCTCAGAAATCAATGTATGTTCATCTGTACAGATGGAGAGTCTAGGGTTATGAAGGACATTCATAATATAAGACTAAATGAAGGGGATTGTGTAGCAGGAATGTTATACCCTTCTCGTCCAACCCATACAGTATTGTAAATAATTGATGTTGTTTGTCACCATGAATTTTACTAAAAAAACATGTTATTATCTGGAATGAAAAAGTTAGGACAGACCCCCTCATACACCCATTTGAGGATGAGTTTAAAACAGACCCAGAAACACCCCAGGAGATTTTGTGGACACCATTGAGGTATTGTATTTTGTTGAATCACCCAGAAAACTGTTGTCTTCATGTGATAGGAACACAAGAATTTTTCATCATCATCCAGTCCATTGTTAATTATTTCTGTTAAAAACAATTTAAGCAAGCCATAAGTTAAGAATTGACAGTGGTTCATTGAATTCACTAATTTTTGTTCAGCCAGAGAAAAAGAAATTCTCCAATCATGATCTTCATGATTTCCGAACTTATGTCCGATTGCTACAAAGTGACATCCATTTTTTACTATATCATCAACAACATGAGATTGGGGCCATGAGTGACATCTGTCTATCCATGAGGAGGCAGATGGAGGCCAAAAGTCACAAACAAAACAGTGGGCAGTATCATATTCTATAGTTTTATATGTTCCACTGGCACAGGGTCCATGTTAAGTTGACTTACTTATTGATGCAGAACACATGTTGATCTGTCTATATATAGAACTAGATATATAATGTCTGTAATTCATTCTAACACAAGCTCTCTGAATGTTTCTGGCCATGCTTGGTGACAGTAAATGTAACAAAGTGAATCCTGGTGGACTATCAGAACAGTCACAGAGGATCAATGTTTGTCTGTGTGTGTTGTAATACTGAGACTGAGATAAGTCCCAGATCACACGGTGATTATTTGGCCAGGTTGTATAGTCTATATCTGACCCTTTCAGTCTGAATCCTTCTCTCTGACTTCCACTCACCATCACACTGTTCTCATCACTTCTTGTCGCTTGATTTTCCACCATATACTTGATGTCCATCGTATCTCTTCTCATGGCCACCTGTTGTGAGGTCCCCATTTTACGACACAGTCCCACAAACAATGACTCTGATATACGTTCTATGGCTGTCCTACTCGTAAAAAAATTAAAGGATATTTTATATATCTAGAATATATGCCACTTTTGTAAATGAATGTACAATTTAATCATCAGAAACTCGCATCTTTTTATTATGGACATTTTTCATCAGCTTGAAAGATGCATTTGAAAAGCACATTTATCATCAGGTATATGTATTACAATATTTCATAAAATAAATTAAATATATTTTTTTCTAATATATTTGCTGTTATTCCGATATTTATTCTTTTATTTTTAAGAAAGCTTTTAACACCTATGAAACGTTCTCTTTTGACATTGTAAAAATATTTTCAGAAAAAGATGCACACATCAAGCATATCTAGATCATTTTCAAAATAGCTATAAGGTAACTGCCTTATTTCTCCAGGAAAAATGTTCACAGACAATGACTTAAATCAAAAACAAAAATTCACTGTTGTTTACTAACATTTGGATAATTAATTGAATCATAATGTTTTTCTTCTGACAAGGTCTTCTCTTGTATACCATTAGTTAATCCTTTGAACTTAGAGTCTGACCACCCTTTAGAAAACATTAACCTTTAATTACTTTAATTTTTGAATGGTTGGTTCTTGGTCCTTAATGTTTACCAGGCATTTCCATTGACACATGTCCTCTCTTCGTACAACAATATTTTTTATCTCTTGACTTTAGAGTTTGGCTTGCATTTGAGAAACTTTATACTTCTCCATGAGCTGCCATACGGGGCATCAGTGTTTCACAAACACATTTTAACTAAAAAATGCCGAAGATTCAAATTGCTGGTAAATTTTTTGAATAGGGATATCTGCAGAAGTTTACTTATCTACTGTCCATTTGTCTATCTATCTGTTCATATGTATCATCTGTATGTTACCCTTTCAAAACACTTTCTTTGGCCCATGGTCTTTTTGTTTTGCGTTGGTGCCAGAGTCTCTGATACTGATGACTGACATTCTAAGCAGTAGATTCTCTTGCAATAAAATGTTTTGATCATTTCATAAAATTTCATTTTGATTTCAATATATGAGATAGAGCATGCTTATGTTTACCAAAAGATAAACACCAAAATTAAGATAAAAATACACACTCCCCCCAAAAACAAAAACAACAAAACAATATTTAATATAAAATAATGTACACATCCTCATCCTAATTTTAGAATGCTTGTAGTGTTTGGTTTGATTACAATAATTTTATTTGTTTATTTCAGGTAAGGGAATTCAATGGCTTTAGGTACACCATGGAGGAAGCAATCACAGGCGACTTTGCCCTGATCAAGGCACATAAAGCAGATAGAGTAGGAAACCTCACCTTTAGGTTAGTAGATCAAGGCACGCAAGGCGTAAAAAGTAGGAAACCTCACCTTCAGGTAAGTAGATCAAGGCACTCAAGGCAGATAAAGTAGGAAATCTCACATTTAAGTCATTAGATCAAGGCACTCAAGGCAGACAAAGTAGGAAATCTCACCTTTAAGTTAATAGTTCAAGGCACTCAAGGCAGATAAAGTAGGAAACCTCACCTTTAGGTCAGTAGATCAAGGCACACAAGACAAAGAAGGATTGATTGATTGATTGATTGTATACTGTTTAATGTCCCTCTCCAGAATATTTCACTGATATGGAGATGTCACCAATGCCGGTGAAGGGCTTCAAAATTAGGCCTATGCTCGACACTTACAGCCTTTGAGCAGGGAGGGATCTTTATCGTGCCACACCTGCTGTGACACGGGGCCTCGGTTTATACGGTCTCATCCGAAGGAACTGCCCCATTTAGTCGCCTTTTACGACAAGCAAGGGGGTACTGAGGACCAATTCTAACCCGGATCCCCACGGGACATAGAAGGAAACCTCACCTTAAGGTCAGTAGATCAAGGCACACAAGACATACAAAGAAGGAAACCTCACCTTTAGGTCAATAGATCAAGGCACACTAAACAGACAAAATAGGAAACCTCACCTTTAGGTCAATAGATCAAGGCACACAAGGCAGACAAAGTAAGAGACCTCACCTTTAGGTCAGTAGATCAAGGCACACAAGGCAGACAAAGAAGGAAACCTCACCTTAAAGTTTGTAGATCAAGGCACAGAAGGCAGACAAAGAAAGAATCCTCACCTTTAGGTCAGTAGACCAAGGCACAGAAGGCAGATACATTGGGTTATATCACCTTCAGGTTAGTAGATTAAGGCACACAAGGCCGATAAAGTAGGAAATCTTTACTTCAAGTTAATAGATATACAAAGGCAACTCCAGTACCTTTAATATATATATCAAGACACTTGACAGTAATTCAAGATACACAAAAGGCAACTCCACATTAAAGATATGGCAAGACACTAGATAATATAAAGTGAAATAAATGATCCCTTTTTCTCTGTTGAAAGTTGTTGTTTTATAAGGCTGAAGAAAGTATTTGAGTAAGCTATTTTCTGCTTGTAGAAAGACAGCTCGTAACTTTAACCCCCCGATGTGTAAGGCTGGGCGAATCACGATAGCGGAAGTGGAGGAGATCGTGGAAGTCGGAGAAATTCCACCAGAGGACGTCCACGTTCCACATGTGTATGTACAGAGAGTCATCAAAGGACCCAGCTACGAAAAGAGGATAGAGGTAAAACATAAACAGAAAAAGGAGGATAGAGGTAAAAACAAACAGTAAAAAGTGGGCAGAGGTCAAAATATATAAAATAGGAAAGTTCAATATAGAAATCCTCTGTCTTTTAGTTGAATTATCTTCCTTATAGAGACTGACAACACGAACAGATGGTAAAGAGGAGCCAGAGACAAATGACAAGACGGCGGAAATGAGGAACCGAATCATAAAGCGGGCAGCTCTGGAGTTCCATGATGGCATATATGGTAGACAAGTGTTGTTTTTATTTTTTGTCAAATACTTTCAACCAATGTAAATGCTGTTTATATTTCTGATCAAATAATTTCAATCAGTCTGAAAGTTATTGATATATTGAAATAAATTCAACCAATCTGAAAGTTGCTGTTTTTAGTCAAATAATATTAGTAAATCTAAATGTTGATTATATTTCTGGTCAATACTTTCAGCCAATCTGGGTATTGGAATGCCGATGTTGGCCAGTAATTATATCCCACCAGGAATGACCGTCCATCTACAGAGTGAAAACGGAATCATGGGATTGGTTAGTCTCCTAATTAAATTGATTATTAAAGAATAAATTTTATTTTGAATTTTAAATTTTGTACTTAAGACAGATAATTGTGGTTTAAGATTGATTTTATATCCCATTACTCTTACTTTCACTTTTCTGAAGGAAAAATAACTGTTTTATTGTAATATTACAGGGTCCGTACCCATTACCCAGTGATGTTGACCCAGATCTGATCAACGCGGGCAAACAGACCGTAACCAACATCCCGGGGAGCTCTTTCTTCTCCAGTGACGATTCCTTTGCTATGATTCGAGGGTTCGTTTATTACTCCAATCAAATCGATACAGCAAATCATAAGCTTCTTAAACCCTCACATATAACTGAAGAGAATGCAGCTAAAACAATTTATTTTCCCTTAAACTTCAATATGCCAACAGAGGAATTGATGCAGTTAATATTAATGATATTCTTAATCACAAAAGGGTCCAGTCTTACATTATTAACCATCATATTTCAAGTTCAAGAGTACACCTTATATTTCCTAAAGAAATATATCATTGGACTATTTCTTCCAAAGTTTTTAATTACAAGAAAACATTATATGGCATTGCTGTCAAATATCTGAAACATAATCCATCTTTACAGAGGACATATTAAGTAGACCATACGAGGGACATTACACATGTCTCCTTTAATTGAATGACTGATATTGTTTTTACAGAGGACACATTAACTTGACCATACTAGGGGCATTACAAGTTTCTCGTTATGGAGATCTGGCCAACTGGATGATTCCGGTAAGCTAAAGGGTGTATATCAGGAAAAGAAATTTTACTTTGATAATAATTTAGAAATGAAAACTTCATATACTCATTATGAAAATATTTTTTTTTATTTCATGTTTCTTATATATCATAATTCAATTCTTATGGGAAATTTGTGTGATTATGACTTATTCAATGAACTGTTTGCCTTGTTGTACTTATCTGTTATATCTTTTTTAAGGGTCGGTTGGTCAAGGGAATGGGTGGAGCTATGGATCTGGTATCCAGTCACAAAACTAAGGTTATTGTTACCATGGAGCACCAAGACAAGGTTATATAATCTTCAGACTTGTATTTGTTAGTTCAAAACCTTGTAAATAAGTTTGTTGCATGATTATTGTTCAGTATAAGTTTAATGAGTGTTAATGTATTTCAGAAAGGAAACAGTAAGATAGTCAACAGCTGTGATCTGCCCCTGACGGGTAAAAACTGTGTGGATATGATCATCACTGACAAGGTATGGCATTCACTGATGTTCATAATCAATTATGATATAAATCTGTATGCAGAGATACTGGAAAAATGTTTAAAATTAACTCTGGGAGAGGCCCTCATAATCTTAAACGGTGAATGTGAGGAAAATCCTTTATATTTCAGTGTGTGTCTGATTATAATCCTTTATATTTCAGTGTGTGTTTGATGTGGACTCAGAGAAGGGACTTATTTTAACGGAGATCGCAGAAAATGAAGATGTCGCCAGCATTGTTGGTGCCACCAACTGTGAATTTGTGGTAGGTGCAAATTAAGTATGCTTGATAATAACTGAGTTTACAGTTGTGTGAATTTCTTTTAAAAGTGAAATTATTGAAAAATTAAATGATAAACTATTCCGTGTGTGGAGGTCATTATAGTTATTTGAACAGTTCTGAATAAGAAATGGATTCGGCGGTACTATAAATATATGAGGCATCATTTCAATATCTAAGTATTTTGTCAAGGTAGTTCAATGACTTGTGGAATTAAATATTGTTTCATAAAAGTTCAGCCTTTCCCTTGAAAGTTTATTTTGCAAGTTAACATAGGTGTCCATTTTACCAGTTACGAATAATTTTAAGCCAACGAGTTCCAAATACCCTAGAGGTACCTATTCAATTCAACCCTAAATTAAAAAAATATACGTCCCACACAGTTTCCATTGACATGCCTAAGAAAATTTAAATTAATTGCTTACCAATAAATTATTCGTATTTCCAAAGGATAAAGAGAAACTAGAGGTACTGTGAACACTGAGCTCACTTTAATGATACCCCACGCCTCCTATATGATTATTTTGAGAAAGTCCATGTTTTGCCCAGGGACACTGGAAATAAGTGTCGGATCAAAAAATAAAGTAAGAGGTCACATGTACAAGGGCACAATGTTATAAAGAATCTATTAGAGTGTAATTAAATCTTAGACAGTGAAAGGAGGAATTGTGGATAAGAGATTGATATACCCTTTGATATTAGAAAGAATGGCAGTATCCATGTAATGCTATATGTACCAGATCAAAAAATAAAATAGAAGGTGTACTTTGGCACTATTTACATGTAACAAATATTCTGTGAAAGCCTCATTAAATTCTGTGATCGGTGCGCATAGCGTATCAGATGGACGGACGTAAAGACAGCTAGACAGACATACATGCAACATCCAAATCAAAACTTTGCAAAATTCAAACACTCATGAATAAGCCTTTTTACCATAGGTATCAATTTAATTTTTCACCTTTGAATGTATTACTTAGCAGCTTTTAAATTAATAATTATTTGGTACTGGTCAACATTTGGAACTGGACAAACGATTTTGATTGAATAAAAAAAAAAATCATGCAAATACAATTTGCCATATTTGAAATAATCTTGTGATATCCATTGGAGAAGCTGCTGTAGGACTGCACCGGAGACTGAAGTGGATTATTTCAGTATCCAGATCCATTTCATGTCTAGAGCAGTACCATACAATTCTTTTTAATCTTAATCTTTTTTTCAGGTTGCCCCAGATGTTAAAGTAATGGGACAAATTCAGACGTAGATAATGGGGAGATAGCTCACTGCTGGTCTTGTCAATGTGTGTGTCTGACGTCTATGTAATATGTAGACTTATAAACAGAGTGGCATGATGAGAACTGTAGACCCAAGGACTGGTGTAGATGTCAAAACACTTAACTCTGTGATCTGAGCCTCATGCTATAATTGTGAGACAAACATGTTTATATTTCGTTATGAATTGTAGGGATAAATCTTGCTCATCTACTTGGAAAAAATAATGTTTCACAGAATAAGACAATATTTTGTTTTGTTTAAGTGATTTAACTCATAGTCTCCTAAAGTTGTGCATAATAAATAAAATTTTCTGAGTTCTCTGTGCTCTTCACAAACAAAATTCTGCTTGAATGGCTTCAAAACAATGTTTCATTAATCATTTCTCTGATTAATTAGGGATGTACAATGTGTATGACCTACAAACATAATTTTTCCAAATTAAATTAAATTAAAGGTCATTTTGAACTTTTAAATTTTTTTCCCCATTAATTATATACATAAAAATTATTACAGAATAAGATTGTAATAATTTTTTTATTCAGTGATATATTTCCTTTTTTTTGATAGAGTCTTGAAAATTTCCTTTTTTTCCTCCAAACATGAGTTGTCCTTGGTCTTTATACTAGTATTAAACATTTTAATACATGAGGTAGGAAAATTAAAACTTTCTCTAAATATTTTGGTTTGAGATGTGTACAAATAACACATGTGCAATTGAATATTTATATCTGAGGGCATTTTTAAATCATATAATGTATTTTTATTGATGATGAATTCTGAGATATTTGAGTTGTTTCAGAATAAAAGTGATATTTCTGTACAGTTTTTGTTTTTGCTTGTAACACAAAGGTTAATAAATACAACTAGCAGTGGAGGACGTACAAAGTGGGAATCAACAGTAAGAGGAGGCAAAGAAACATCAGTGTGCCGCGAGGAAGAAGAAAATCATCTGTTTCTTCATCTTAATTACTGCCGTTGTAATTGTCGTTATAATCATTGTTGTGATGATGACCAATAGTGATTCAGAGTCATAAAGTTAGAGTGTAAAATAATTTTATTTCCAAAAAATTCATTACAAATAAAAACCCTGAGGATAAAAGACCTTTATAAAGAATGTTTACAATGAAGTGACAGGATAGGAATGACAGAATTTTACCCATTTACATCAGTGTACATAAAATCAAATAACTGTGTAATTGTTTATTACGTCCTTGTAGTAGCCACTTCTAGAATACTGCACAGTTTGTCAATATAGAGTACCACACAGTTGTACAACGATACAGTATTAAACAGTTATACAATAATATAGTACTACACAGTTATTAGATTATATACTACTACACAGTTATACAATTATTCAGTACTATACAATTTATACAATTACTGTATACAGTACCACACAGTTATAAAGTTGTACATTAATTACTAAAACATTTTACTGTTAAAAAGTATACATAGAAATATTTTATCAATAAGCAAGAGTCCTTCTTCGAGAATTGTGAAGGATACCATATGATAGAGGGGAAAGGCAGGAGGGGTGGCTCTAATGATTAAATTTGAAAATGAATTATTGCTTTGAAACCTGCTCCTTGGTTTTAATCAAACATTTATGATGAGTAAGGATGCCTTTTCCAAAATTATGAAATGTATATGGATCCAGGGTCAAGGGTTTCTGTGGGGTTTGGGGCACTATACTAATTATTACTGATTAGTTGTAATGCATTTTTTTGTTCCCCTTTCCTGCCTATTGGTATCAAGTTAGCAAACTAAGTATACTAAATGTGATTTATGCCCTCCTTTGAAGAGAGGAGGGCATACTTCTTTAATTTGCTGCTGTCTGTCAGTCGGTCTGTTTGTCCTTACAGGTACTGTATTATTATGTGGTGCCTTGTGAGAGTTTGTTTCCATCTTAGTTTAGTTGCCTTTGCAGGTTTATGGATATTGGTGATTACCATATGTGTTTTGGTTTTAATATTTTTTGTTTAAAGTTTGTTACCTGGCATTAGTCTGAGTGCCCCCTTTGTTAATCTGAAGGCTCAATATGTTACAAGTGATATTGGCTTTCTACGCATGTCAATCGACTGAGAAATTTTTATTCAGCTAATGTACACGATCAATACCTAAAATCTGTTACATGAAATAAGATTGATTTTTGTTTTTAAAAAAATGCACTTTGAATGATGAAATTTGAATTATTATTATCTGCATGATTTAAAAGACTTTTTTTTACGAAAACTAAAGATGAAAAAAAACCACGTGTAACCATTATTTTTAACAAACTCTGATGAATTTGTTGGAGGAAAAAGAGATACGTGTTGCTGGTGTTTTGGTGACAATTTATGAAACAGTTTGATGAGTTTATGAATCAGATAAGTAAATTGTCTACACAGTAACCCTAGATCACTTCATTTTCATTACCCCGTAATTAGTTGAACAGAATATTTACAAATTGTGGTTATTGCTCTACATTATCTCTAGAAATATGAATATACACAAGAATTAAATTTTCACAATTCACAAGCAGGCCAGCTGTCTTGGGTAATTACACAAAAATAAAGTTCACATGAATAAAAAGTGATTTACAGTATATAGTACATGGAATAAGTATAGATATCAGGCTTCAGAATAGTTTCATATGAAAGCAGAACAAGGCATCTGACTTTGACTGACCTGTTCTAGCTATTTGAACACCTTTTTTATTTGCTTACTTGAGCTTTAATCTCAAGTGATCTTTTCTGCTCAGATTTTTTTCTGTAGCTTATCTGTCTTTCTGTAAACTTTTTACATTTTCGACTTCTCCTTCAGATTCACTGGGCCAATCTTAACCACACTTGCCACAAAACATCCTTAGGTGAAAGGTATTCAAGTTTGATCAAATGAAGGGCCACACCCTCATTCAAGAAGAAATAGTTAATATTTGGTGAAATGTTTTATATATCTCATTCTCAAGAACCACTGTGACAGGAAAGATGAACATAGGGAAGCATCCTCAGATAGTGTAGATTTAACTTTGTATTCAATTATATTTATTTGGAAGCATCCCCAAGTAGTGTAGATTCAAATTTGTTCAAATTATGACCCATTGGGGCAGAGTGGGGCCACAAGAGACGATCAAAATTTTACATAGGAATAGGTAGAAAAAAAAAATCTTTAAAAATCTTCTTTAGAAGAAAAGCAAAGCCAGAAATAATCATATTTATATGTAGGCATCATCAGGTTTTGTAGATGCAAGTTTATTCAAATTATGACCCCTGGGGGTATGTTGGGGCCACAGTCAATGATATAATTTTTACCTAGAAATATGTAGGGAAAAAAATTTCAGGGACAGCAAAACAACTATTGGTCATATCGCCAAGTAGGATGTATTTGATTTGTTTAAATCATTACCAAGGGATGAGGATGGTTGTGGGTTAGGACCACAATGTAAATTCAAAGTAAAAGGAGGAAAAAGCCACAGTAAGTGAAAAAAAAATGCAAGCATCCTTAATACTAAGTGTATATTCAAATATTCAAGTTTGTTCAAATCATAGCATCCTCCATTATAGGATTAGGTTGGGACCACTTATTGATTTAAACTTTTCAATACTGAACTGATTTCTCCTTTTTCTTAGCCACAGTGCATAGGCGAGTGACATGGCCTATGGGCCTATTGTTAGCAATATTTCTCTTTCCATTGATTTTCCTTGTACAAAACTGAAAATCAAATCTAAATTATCTGCCTTGCTGACTGCAAAAGGGTGAAATTAGTGAAAATTATTCCCAAATATTCTAAAGTAAATTCTCTATAAAGTTAACTTTGAAATTCATATATTAAAAAAAATCATAGATTTATTTATTTCCAAGTTATATTCAATAGGATTAAAGTTGGACATAATTTTGAGTGATATCCTAAAACCCAGATTTGTATGCAGAGAAAAGATCTCCATGAAGTCAAAGCCACATTAAACGATGATGTTACATTGGGGCTATCTTCATGTTTTGTGGATCAGAATTGGTTTCTTTCCATGGGACACAATTTCATGGGAATAAAGATGGGATAAATATCTCTAAAGATCTGCTAAAGAACAGCAGGGATAATGTGACTCGGTGACTCGGGTTAGCATTAATGCCCATGGACCACTTATTTTGAAATAAAGAATCATTCAGAGATTGTGAAATAAGAATTACAAGGATTCTATTTCTATCGGCTAATCTTTTATAAATGTTTGGCATTTATTTTTCTAATCTTTCGGAAGGAAACCTCATTGCCCCATTCTCAAATGTGTAGCTGTTTGTATTTTGGTGTATTGTACTTGTCTGAAAGATTGTTGGTAGGAGTATAGAGCAGCCTGGAGGTTCCCTGTCAACTGTTGACAGATCCCCAGAATTTGCCATGATATGTCTCTCAAATTTAAAGGTATAAGCTGACTCTCATCAAAGTCATTTGTACTCTCATTGTGTCTATATGTCTGTAACACAAGATCTCTAGCATATATAACAGAATAAAGGATGGGACTTTAAACATAGGTAAATCATTCTGTAGAGCAGCCTGTTGTTCTGGTATCAATTCACTGATATAATGGATATCATTTCGAAGTTTAATATCCCATGCTACAGTCTGTCCCATCATTTTAGACCAGGACTGTACCCCTACAACCTCAGTATACATCTCTGTATCCATATTATACCCATACATCACATATGGCCGTGCTAACTTGACCTTGATCATCTCTATAATAGATAAAGCTTTCATGTATCTAAGTGTCTTGTAATAATACATGGATATGCACTTTATGTCAATTATACAACCAAAGTTGGCTGCGAATTTCAGCATGTGACAAGAGATTTTGTCAGCTTTATACCTTAGTTTGTTTCTATGAGTATAAGTTTCTATGTGTAATATAAATGCAGTGTTGTTAAGAACATTAACTGTAAGATTCTGTAGCACTAAAACTTGATAGTGTGTCAGGAGGGGTGAACATATAATCTGTTCTATTGTCTGTAGATATATAAGATATCTTTGTAGGTTCAATTCGCTTAATATGTAATATCCGCGAATTTCAAGAAATACGTTTACATCAAACTGATCCTCAGAAATCAGAGCATGTTCATCTGTACTGATGGAGAGTCTGGGTTTATAGAGGACATTTATAATATAAGACCTAATGGAAGGACAGTGTAGCAGGAATCCTTCTCCCTTTTCATACAACCTATACAGTCTCATAAATAATTGATGTTGTTTGTCACCATGAATTTTACTCAGAAACATGTTGTTATCTGGAATGAAAAAGTTAGGGCAGACCCCCTCATACACCCATTTGAGGATAAGTTTAAAACAGACCCAGAAACCCCCAAGGAGATTTTGTGGACACCAGTGAGGTATTGTATTTTGTTGAATCACCCAGAAAACTGCTGACTTCATGTGATAGGAACACAGTAGTTTATCATCATCATCCAGTCCATTGTTAATTATTTCTGTTAAGAACAATTTAAGTAAACCATAATTTAAGAACTGAGAGTGGTTCATTGCATACACAAGTTTTTGTTCAGCCAGAGAAAAAGAAATTCTCCATTCATGGTCTTCATGTCTTCCTAGCTTATGTCCAATTGCTACAAAGTGACATCCATTTTTTACGATATCATCAACAACATTAGGCTTGGGTCAGGAGTGACATCTGTCTATCCACGAGGGGGCAGATGGGGGCCAAAAGTCACAAACAAAGCAGTAGGCAGTATCATATTTATTGTTAAATATGTTCCACTGGCACAGGGTACATGTTCAGTTGATGTTCTTATTGATTCAGAACACATGATCTGTCTGAATGTAGAGGTACTTATATAATATCTGTTATACATTCTGACAAAAGCTCTCTGGATGCTTCTATTCGTGTTAGTGACAGTAAATATAACATAGTAAATCCTAGTGAACTATCAGAACAGTCACAGGGGATCAATGTTTGTCTGTGTGTGTTGTAATACTGAGACTGAGATAATTCCCAGATCACACGGTGATTATTTGGCCAGCCCATAAAGTCTCTATCTGATCCTTTCAGTCTGAATCCTTCTCCGTAACTTCCACTCAGTATGAAACTTAACTCACCACTTGTTATCACTTGATTTTTCACCACCTCATTGATGTCCATCACATCTCTCCTCATGGCCACCAGTTCTGAGGTCCCCACTTTACGACACAGTCCCACAAACACTGACTCTGATATGCATTCTATGGCAGTCTTACTGGTAAAAATTAAAGGATAATTTAAATATCTAGAATACATGCCAATTTTGTAAATCAATATACAATGCCATTATCAGAAACACACTACTTTTTATTCTGGAATTTTTTGTAAGCTTAAACATGCATTTGAAAAGCACATGTATTATCAGGTATTACAACATTTCATAAAAAAGTAAATATATAAAAAAAAATTTATATTTGTTGCTTTTTCAATTTTATTCTTTTATTTTAAGAAAACTTTAAACATTTATGAAATATTCCCTTTTGACATTGTAAAAAATATTTTCATAAAAAGATGCCCATATTACGCATATCTTAATCTAGATCATTTTCAACATAGTTTTATTATTCCTCCTTGTCACATTTAATGTCCAAACCGTGTTTCATAGAATTTTACCCATGTAATTAGTATTTTAAATCCCAAACGTTTGTCCATAGTCCTATATATAGAAGGTTTAAACTCACTGGACGGGTTAGGTTTTTAAATAGCTCGTGCTGGTCAGTTTGGGCGTAGCAGGCACCAAAGAAGGACACGTTGTTCCTTTGCCAGATATACCACGTCTTTCATTGTTATTTATCTTCATATGTACCAGAAATCCTCTCACTTCTGAGGTAAGAGTATTTCAGTTTAATGTTTATTTTAAGTAACAGTATATCAGCAAATTCTGCCAAGTTACTTCGCCGCAGTACATTTTTTGGTAAAAAGTTGTTTGAAGTAAACATATTGTTGAATTGTGTATATGATATACTTATATTCAGTAGTAATGATGCGTCGTAAGCATTGTAGTAAGTAAGTGGTAATATTGTACTCGAAGTGTGTTCAAAAGTAGTAACAATGCGTCAGTAGCATAGTACATGTAATATGTGTTTGTACAGTAGTAAGTTGAATACTTGCAATATATCTTCTTCGTAAAATAGGCATGTCTAAGGTGTATATATATCTTGAGTACAAAGTACGAGTAAAAATATGTATAGGAAAATATGTATATTAAGTATTGTATATGAAGTATATGTACATAATTTAACAAACAATTACAATATGTTTTTATTTTAAACATTCAATAGATCCTAGTAGTCCTAGTAGTTGTAATAGTTAAAAGGAGGGATCCAAGTATAATACAGTCAAGAAGGACCAGACGAGGCAGTGCCGCCATTACAGGCCACAGCGCCATCCTACGGAAGTGCCGCCATTACGGGCCACAGCGCCATCCTTAGCAGCACACAGTGAAATAACATAGACTATTAACTTTTATTATATCAAACAAAAATAAAGAAAAAATATTGATGTAAAAATGGAATAAATATTGTAAATATATTTCAAACATCTCCTTATTTCTGACAAAAGATCTGTGACACTCCTGGAAAAATGTCCACAGACAATGATCTAAATCCAAAACAGAAATCACTGTTGTTTACTTACATTTGGATAATTAATGGAATAATGTTTTCTTCTACAAGTATTTTGCTAGATAATATATTCAATTTGATGTTTGAGGCAGTTATTAGCGAGAATGAAATCGAAATATGATGACACAAAACAAAATGTTTTGTGACGTATGCTTTATAAACCCGAGGACTTAGTGTTAACATCAAAGTAAATGCATATATTTTATCCCTGCGCAACACCAAAAATTCTCATCTCAAAAATAACATAACATAGCCATGTTGATATTGAAATATATCTTCATAGTCAATGTTAATTAGTTAAATCACAATGCCTATGGTCTACAATTGGATTAATATGGAATCAATCTTAATTTTCCAGGGAAAAATTGTCACAATAGGAGGTCTTAACTTGCTAGGAAGAGTGTTGTGGCCCACAGGTCTTTACTTAGTTTTAAAAATTGCTTCACAGGCATAAATCGTTCAAAGGTTTCCGTGAATTTTTCAAAAACTTAAAAGAGACTGATTAAGATAATGTAATCATTTTTAGACATAATTATATTTCTTCATTAAAACTTACATTTGTGAACTTCTACTGGTGTCCATGTTGAAAGAAAAGAAATGAAAAGTTTCAGGTGCTATATTTAGTAAAGAGAAATTCACCTACTTTCATTTTAATTCACATGACCTTTTTGTGTCATTTAAGATATGAATCATCACATTGCATTTATGAGTGCCAAGTTTAAAGAAAAAAAATCAATTAATAAAAGAATGTATGAAATGCATGAAAAATTTTGTTTGTGGTCTAGAACAAAATGTCAAAATTTTCATTCAAATTTTTCAAGCTTTGATCAAGACACAATAGGTAAATTAATTTATGAATTGAAAACAAGAGAAATGTTTATGAGAAGTTTCTACACTTTATGGTTGTATATTTAAGCTGTTTATTTGGTAAAGGAAACTCATTCAATGGAAGATTTTCATATTTCATATATGTATTCATTGTGACAAGACCTAATGTAAATTATTTAGGGTAAATATTATTGAACCTTTGGCCTTTACCTTAGAATTTTACCCACTTTTAGAAACTTTGACCTTGGCCATAATTTAAGAACAGTTAGTATTAGGGCTTTTAAATTTTTCAGGTATTCCTAGTGGCAAGACCTTCTTAGAAATATTAGCAATTTTGACCTTTTGACCTTGACTTTCGAGTTTGACCTAATTTTGAAAAACTTGAACATATGCCATAGCATTTGAACAATTCATGTCAGGGCTTTTGTAATTTGCATTCTTATTTCTTCTGACAAGGTCTTCTCTTGTATACCATTAGTTAATCCTTTAACCATAGAGTCTGACCAAACTTTAATAAACATTAACCTTGACCATATATTTTGAATGGTTGGTTCTTGTGCCTTCATATTTACCAGGTATATCCATTAACACATGTCTTTTCTTTGTATAACAAAAATTTTATCTTGACTTTGGAGTTTGACTTGCATTTGAGAAACTTCATTTAACTGCCGGTTGACCTTTTGTTTTATGATACTGATTACTGACATTCTAAACATTCTCTTGCAATAAAACATTTCCTAAAATTTCATTTTAATTTCAATAAATGAGATAAAGCATAAAGATAAACTCTAAAATTAAGATAAGAAAATACAACCAAAAAAAGATATTTAATATTTTAAAATAATGTACACATTCTCATCCTAATTTGAGAAGGCTTGGAGTGTTTGGATTGAATACAATGATTTTTTTTTGTTTATTTCAGGTAAGAGAATTCAATGGATTTAAGTACATCATGGAGGAAGCCATCCTAGGCGACTTTGCCGTGGGAAACCTCACCTTAACGTCAGTAGATCAAGGCACACAAGGCAGATAAAGTAGGATACCTCACTTTCAGGTCAGTAGATCAAGGTTCACAAGGTTAATAGATCAAGGTACACGAGACAGACAAAGTAGGAAACCTCACCTTTAGATTAGTAGATCAAGGCACACAAGGCAGATAAAGTGGGAAACCTCACTTTCAGTCAGTAGATCAAGGCACATAAGGCAGACAAAGTAGGAAACCTCACCTTCAGGTTAGTAGATTTACAAAGAAAACTCCAGTACCTTTAATATGTAGGTTAAGATCCCAGACACTCATGTCAAGTTGCACAAAAGGCAACTGCACATTAAAGATATGGCAAGTCACTAGATAGTTTAAAGTGATATAAATGATCCTTTTTTCTCTAGTGACAGAATCTTGTTTTATAAGGCAAAGTATTTGAATAAGCTTTTTAGCTCACCTGAGCTGAAAGCTCAAGTGAGCTTTTCTGATCACATTTTGTCCGGCGTCCGTCTCTCTAGCTGTCCGTCTGTCTGTAAACTTTTCACATTTTCATCTTCTCAAGAACTACTGGGCCAATTTCAACCAAACTTGCCACAAAGTATCCTTAGGTGAAGAGGATTCAAGTTTGTTCAATTGAAGGGCCACGCCCTCTTCGAAGGGGAGATAATAATGAATTAGTAAAAAATTAATGGCATTTTAAAAAAATATTCTTCTGAAGAATCACTGGGCCAGGAAAGATGAAACTCATAGAAATATATCGGAAAATTCTTTTAAAATTTTCTTTTCAAGAATAACAAAGCCATGATTGATCATATTTATTTGAAAGCATCCTCAAGTAGTGTAGATTCAGTTTTGTTCAAATCATGATCCCCAGGGGTTGGGTGGGGCCACAATGGCCGACCAAAGTTTTACATAGAAATATTCTTTAAAAATCTTCTCAAGAATAGCAAAGCAATGATTGTTCATATTTATATGGAATCATCCTCAGTTAGTGTAGATTCAATTTTTTTCAAATCATGACCCCGGGGGTAGGGCGTGGTCACAATAGCCGATCAAAATTTTACATAGAAATACATAGTAAATTTTTTTTTAAAAATCTTCTTTTCTAGAATAGCACAGCCCTGATTGGTCATACATATATTTATATGGAAGCATTCTCAGGTAGTGTAGATTCATGTTTGTGCAAATCATACCCTCTCCCCTTTAAAATATGGTTGGGACTACTTTTAGGTTTAAACTTTTCAATAATAAACTAATTTCTGCTTTTATGCTAGCCACAGTGCTCAGGTGACCGATGTGGCCCATGGGCCTCTTGTATTCTGCTAGTAGAAAGACAGCTCGTAATTTTAAACCCCCGATGTGTAAAGCCGGGTGGATCACGATAGCAGAAGTGGAGGAGATTGTGGAAGTCGGAAAAATTCCACCAGAGGACGTCCACATTCCACATGTGTACGTTCAGAGAGTCATCAAAGGACCCAGCTACGAAAAAAGGATAGAGGTAAAAATAACAGTAAAATGAGGATAGAGATATAAATAAACAGTAAAAAGAGGATGGCACTAAAAATAAACAATTAAAAGAGGATAAAAGGTAAATCATCAACACCAAAAGTAGGATAGAGGTACATGTATAAATAAACAGTAAAAAGTGGGCAGAGGTCAAAATGTATAAAACAGCTCTGGAGTTCCATGATGGAATATATGGTAAAGTTTTTTTTTTATTTCTTGTCAATATTTTTAACTAAATTAAATGCTGTGATTATTTCTAGTCAAATAATTTTCAGCCAATCTGAAAGTTATTGATATTCCTTGTAAAATAAATTCAACCAATCTGAATGTTGGTTATTTCTAGTCAAATATTTGCAGCCCATCTAAATGGTTATATTTCTGGTCAATAATTTCAGCCAATCTGGGTATTGGAATGCCAATGTTGGCCAGTAATTATATCCCACCAGGAATGACCGTCCATCTACAAAGTGAAAATGGAATCATGGGATTGGTTAGTCTTCTAATTAACTTGATTATAAAAGAATAGTTTGCTTTATATGTAGTAATTTAGACTGAGGTCAGTGAGGTGATTCTGATTTGAGATTGATTTTACATCCCATTACTATCACATTTTAATTCTGAAGGAATTATAACTTTTTGTTTTAACCTTACAGGGTCCGTACCCATTACCCAGTGAGGTTGACCCAGATCTGATCAACGCGGGCAAACAAACCGTCACCAACATCCCCAGGGAGCTCTTTCTTCTCCAGTGACGATTCCTTCGCTTTGATTCGAGGGTTTGTTTATTACTCAAATTAAATTGATATAGCAAATCATAAGCTTCTTAAGCCCCCACATTATATTGAAGGAAATGCAGCTAAAACATTCCATCTTTTCCTTAAACTTTGATATGCCACCAACAGATTTGAGTTAATATAAATAATATTCTTAATTAAAAAAGGGTCCAGTCTTATTGTAATATTCCATTATGTTCAAAGTTCAAGACCACACCCTGTATTTCTACTAAAATACATGGACTTTTGCTTCCAAAATTTTAATTTCAGGAAAACTTTATAGGACATTGCTTTCAAATATGTGAAACAGAATCCATTTTTACAGAGGACATATTAAGTAGACTATAGGAGGGGCATTACACATTTCTCCTTTAATTGTATAACTGATATTGTTTTTACAGAGGACGTATTAACTTAACCATATTCGGGGCATTACAAGTTTCACGTTACGGAGATCTAGCAACCTGGATGATTCCGGTAAGCTAAAGAGTTGACATTAGGAAATTAAGTTTTACTTTGATCATAATTTATAAATAAAAACTTCAATTACTCTGTGTGAAGAAAAACAATTTTTGGTTTCGTTTCAATTCTGATGGGTAATTTGTGTGTTTCTTACTTAATATTTAATGAACAGATTTCTTGTTTTACCAATCTGTGCTCCCTCCATAATTATTTCAGGGTCGGTTGGTCAAGGGAATGGGTGGAGCTATGGACTTAGTGTCCAGTCACAAAACTAAAATTATTGTTACCATGGATCACCAAGACAAGGTTGTATAATCTTCTGCCGATTCAAAACCTTATAAATAAGTCTGTAGCTTGATTAAGGTTCAGTATAAGTTTAAAGAGTATTTATATATTTTAGAAAGGAAACAGTAAGATAATCAATGGCTGTGATCTGCCCCTGACGGGTAAAAACTGTGTAGGATAGCTGGAATTTACAATCACCTCTGAACTACACATACATGTACATTTATGATATCATAAAGAATCATTTAATGTCTATTATACATGTACATGCTTTTAAAATATAGGATTTTCAGATGATAAAATGCAACATGAAATTTTTTATGAAATAAATTTTATTTCTTAAAACTTGATGACAATAAGTGTGTAGTTGTTTATAATGTCATTATAGTAGTCACTTATACAATACTGTACTGTATAATTGTCAATATAGAGCACTACACAGTTGTACAATGATTCAGTGTAAGACAGTTATACAATAATATAGTTCTACACAGTTATTAGATTATGTACTACTATACAATTAATACAATTGCTGTAAAAAGAACCACACAGTTATAAAATGATACAATTTAATAGCTAAAACATTTTACAATTAAAAAGTATGTATACAAATATGATACAACTATTGTATCAATAAGCAATGATCCTTCTTCCAGAATTGTGAATTTCAAGCCCCAGCTGGGTTTTATGACAGATGGAAAAGGCAGGAGAGGGTGGCTCTAATGACTAATACTGAAAATGAATTACTGCTTTGAAATCTGCTCCTTGGTATTAATCAAACATTTATATGATGAGCAAGGATACCTTTTCCAAAATTGTGAAATGTATGGATCCAGGGTCAGGGGTTCCTGTTGGGTTTGGAGCACTATACTGATTATTACTGCTGAAATGCATTTTTTTATTCCCCTTTTCTGCCTATTGGTATTAAGTAAGCAAACTATAAAGTATGCTTAGTGTATTATTATGGGTATTCTTTGAAAGATGAGTAAATCATCTACAGTAACCCTAGAAAAATAATTTTTTTCCAAGAATTAAATTTTCACAAGAAGACCAGCTGTTTGGGTAATTACATAAAAATAGATTTCTCCTGAATGAAAAGTTATTAACGATATATAGTTCATGGAATAAGTATAGATATCAATCATCAGAATAAGTTCATATGAAAGCAGAATGGCTTATGAAATAAATATTACACCTTTGTTTGGTTCACATGTGAGTCCCTGACTAATGTAACATTAGTGAAAAAGAAAGTTATAGAAGGCATAGAGTGAGGGTTTACAAGGTCACAGACATCTGACCTTGACTGGCCTGTTCTAGCTATTTTATCATTTCTGTTTTTATTAACCCTTACCATCACCTAAGCTGAAAGCTCAAGTGAACTTTTTGTTATCACACATTGTCTGTAGTTCATCTGTCCGTCTGTAAACTTTTTACATGCTCGACTTCTTCAGATCTACAGGGCCAAATTTAACCACAATTGCCACAAAACATTCTTGGGTGAAGGGTATTCAAGCTTGTTAGAATTAAGGGCCACACCCTCAATTATGAAGAGATAATTAAAAAATAATGAAAATTTGGTGACAAGTTTAATAAATCTCTCTTTAGAACCACTGTGAAAGGAAAGATGACACTTATAGGGAAACATTCTCAGATAGAGTAGAGTCAAGTTTGTATTCAAGTTATATTTATATGGAAGCATTCTCAGGTAGTGTAGATTCAAATTTGTTCAAATCATGATCCTCCCCGGGGGCAGGGTGAGAACACAAGGGACAATAAAAGTTCTACATAGAAATACCTAGAAAAAAATATTTAAAAATTTTCTAAAGTACAGCAAAGCCAGAAATGATCATATTTATATGTAGGCATCCTCAGGTATTGTACATTCAAGTTTATTTAAATTATGACCCCTGGGGGTATGTAGCGGCCACAATCAACGATATAATTTTTTCCTAGAAATACATGTATGTAGGAAACAAATTATTTTTTTTCAGGGACATCAAAACCATAATTTGTCATATGGCCAGGTAGTATAGATTTGATTTGTTTAAATCATGACCAGGGTACGGGGGTGGTTGTAGGTTAGTGTAAGTTAAAACTAAAAGGAGGAAAAAACCACTGTTAGTGAAAGAAATATGCAAGCCTCCTTAATACTAAGTGTAGTTCAAATATTCAAGTATGTTCAAACCATAGCATCCTCCCTTATAAAATTATGTTGGGACCACTTATGGATTTAAACTTTTCAATACTGAACTGGTTTCTCCTTTTTCTTAGTCACAATGCTTGGGTGAGTGACATGGCTCATGGGCCTCTTGTTAACAACATTTCTCTTTCCATTGATTTTCATTTTACATCACTGAAAATCAAACTTAAATTATCTGCCTTGCCAACTGCAAAAAGGTGAAATTAGTGAAAATTATTACCTTATTTCCTAAATCAATATGAATTTAACTTCGAAATTTATTTAATAAAAAGAATTCAAAGATTCATTTCTTTCCAAGTTATACATGTATTCAATAAAATTAAAGTTGGATATAATTTTGAGTCATATTTTAAAGCCCAGATTTGTATTCAGAGAAAAAATCTTCATTACATCAAAGCCACATGAAACAATGATATTACAACATCTTTATATTTTGTGGATCAGAATTTGTTTCTTTACATTATGGGAATAAAGATGGGATAAATACCTCTACAAATCTGCTGAAGAACAGCGGGGCTTATGTGACTCAGTGACTCTGGTGAGCATTAATGCCCATGGACCACTTATTTTGAAATAAAGAATCATTCAGAGACTGTGAAATGAGAAATACAAGGATCTTATTTCTATCGGCTAATCTTTCAAAAATTTTTGGCATTTATTTTACTAATTAAGTTATCTAACTGAAGGAAACCTCATTGGCCCATTCTCAAATGTGTAGCTGTGTGTATATTGTTGTATGGTATTTGTCTGAGAGATTGATGGTATGAGTATAAAGCAGCCTGGAGGTTCCCTGTCACCTGTTGACAGATTCCCAGAATCTGCCACGATATGTCTCTGTATATTGTAGGTATAAGCTGTCCCTGATCATAGTGAAGTAGGGTCTGTAGATCATCTAAAGCCGTTTGTACTCTCATTGTGTCTACATGTCTGTAGCAAAAGATCTCTAGCATGTATAACAGTATATGGGGTGGGATGGATAATATAGGCCAGTCATTCAGTAGAGCAGACTGTTGTTCTGGTAAGAATTCACTGATGTACTGGATTGTGTTGTTAAGTATGATATCCCAAGCTACAGTCTGTCTCATCTTTGTAGACCAAGACTGTCCCCCTACAGCTTCAGTATACATCTCTGTATCTACATATTCCAGATACATCACACATGGTTGTGCTAACTTGACCTTGATCATCTCTATAATAGATAAAGCTTCCATGTATCGAAGTGTCTTGTAATAATACATAGCTATGTATAGCATGTCAGTACTACAACCAAACTTGGCTGCTAATTTTAGCATGTGACAGGACATTTTGTCAGCTTTGTACCTCAGTTTGTTTTCATTAGTGTAAGTTTCCATGTGTATTAATATAAAAACAGTTCGCTGAAGGACATTAGCTGTAAGTTTCTGTAGTATAACGACTTGATACTGTGTCAGGAGGGGTGAACCTATCATCTGTTCTATTGTTCGTAGATATCTCACACATCTTTGTAGGTCCAATTTGTTAAATGTGTCATATCTGCGAATTTCAAGAAATAGGTTTACATCAAACTCAGCCTCAGAAATCAGAGCATGTTGATCTGTACAGATGGAAAGTCTGGGGTTATGAAGAATATCTACAATACAAGTTCTAATGGAGGGGCTGTGTAGCAGGAATGAAAATCCTTTCTCATACAACCCATATAGTCTAGTAAATAATTGATGTTGTTTGTCGCCATGAATTTTACTAAAAAACATGTTGTTATCTGGGATGAAAAAGTTAGGACAGACTCCCTCACACACCCATTTGAGGATGAGTTTAAATCAGACCCAGAAACCCCCCAAGAGATTTTGTGGACACCATTGAGGTATTGTATTTTGTTGAATTACCCAGAAAACTGCTGTTTTAATGTGATAGGAACACAGTAATTTATCAGCTTCATCCAGTTCATTGTTAATTATTTCAGTTAAGAACAATTTTAGCAAGCCGTAAGTTAAGAATTGACAGTGGTTCATTGAATTCACTAGTTTTTGTTCAGCTAGAGAAAAAGAAATTCTCCATTCATGATCTTCATGACTTCTTAGCTTTTGTCCGACTGCTACAAAGTGACATCCATTGTCAACTATTTCATTTACAACATGAGGCTTGGGCCATGAGTGACATCTGTCTATCCATGAGGAGGCAGATGGCGGCCAAAAGTCACAAACAAAACAATAAACATGATCATATTCTACTAATCCTTTTGTTCCACTGGCACAGGGCCCATGTGGAGTGGAGTTACAATGTGTAAGTGATGATAGAGAATACATGCTCCGTCTGAATCTAGAACTACTTATATGATATCTGTAATAAATTCTACCACAACCTCTCTGGATTCCTCTGATTCCTCTGTCCATGCTTGGTGACAGTAAATATAACAAAGTAAATCCTGGAGGACTATCAGAACAGTCACAGAGGATCAGTGTTTGCCTGTGTATGTTGTAATACTGAGACTGAGATAATTTCCAGATCACACGGCTATTATTTGGCCAGCCCATTAAGTCTATATCTGATTCTTTCAGTCTGAATCCTTCTCCGTAACTTCCACTCACTATCATACAGGTCCCATCATGTTTTGTCACTTGATTTCTCACGATATCCTTGATGTCCACCACATTTCTCCTCATGGCCACCAATTGTGAGGTCCCCACTTTACGACACAGTCCCACAAACACTGACTCTGATATACGGTCTATGGCTGTCTTACTGGTAAAAGTTAAAGGATAATTTTTATATCTAGACATTTGTATATCTGTCACTTTTGTAAATCAATACACAATGTAATCATCATAAACACACCACTTTTTTCTGGAATTTTTTTTATAAACGTAAATATGCATTTGAAAAGCACATGCACGATATGGAGATAACGAACAGTATTCAATCTCCAATTCCATAAAACTATACAAAACAAGAGCAGAGCAAACATGGACCCCCGAAACATCAGAGGTGGGATCAGGTGCCATCGAGGAGTGAGCATCCCTTGTGCTCCTTGTCATGACCTGGAAATAACGGAAAAATCCGTCGTCAATTGAGTGTAAAAGTAATGGACTAACAATTGGTATGAAAAACGTCATCAGTATTTGCCTCAATGACAAATTGTATTTGCTGACAAGGTCATTGTATCGACCATAGAACTTACGAAATGATGACTTTAAACGAGACTGCTGATGTCTAATGTATCATCAGGTATTACAACATGTCCTAAAAATTGAAAATATATTTTTTTACACACATGTATGTTGCTATTTTAATATTTATTCTTTTTTTTTTTTTTTTAAAAGCTTTAAACACTTGTGAATCATTCCCTTTTGAGATTGTAAATAATATTTCATAAAATAATGCGCATGTTAAGCAGATGTAGATCATTTTCAAAATAGCTATAGGGTAAGCTGCCTTATTTCTCCAGGAAAATGTTCACAGAAAATGAACTTAATCAAAAAACAAAAATCACCGTTGTTTTCTTACATTTGGATAATTAATGGAATAATGTTTTCTTATGCAAGTATTTTGTAAAATACAATTTTACTACATAATATATTCATTTTGATGTTTGAGGCAGCGTATAGCGATAATGAAATCTTTTTATGATGTTCTAATATGATGACACAAAACAAAATGCTTTGTGACCTATGTTTCATAAAGTCAAGGACTTAACAAAATTGTTAACATGCATATGTTTTATCCCTGTAATGTTCATATCTTAAAATAGTCATTCAGATTAATGTTTTTCCACGTTTAGGAATTGCTATACCAGCAGAATGTTATATGTTAAATACAAATTCAGTAATTGATGTTGACAGTTTCAGCCACGCTGATTTGTGTAATCATTTAGTTATGTAGTTTAGAATTAAAGCGTTAAACCGAGCAGACGTATTTTCTCTTATAAGTGTCTAGAACACGGACAGTACATTGGCAATAACAATAATAGCAAAGACATTGCCGTTACCTGCAATTAATCCATTTGATGTTAATGGTGATCAGACAAGCGTTTACCAAAGGTGGGATAAGTGGAAGAAAACCTTTGAATTTTACATAACGGCGACAGGAATTACAGATAAAGCACAAAAGAGGGCTTTGTTCCTATATTCCGCGGGAAGTGAAGTCCAAGAAATATTTGATACCCTTGGGGAGTCTGGAGATGACTTGGACGGTGCCAAAAAGAAATTAGATGAGTACTTCCAACCAAAACGGAACATAGCATTTGAGCGCCATTTGTTCAGAAACGCAGCACAAGGTGAAACAGAAAAAATTGACAGTTTTGTGACTAGGCTGCGCAAACTGTCCGTAACCTGTGAATTTGAGAAGCTAGATGACAACATTTGCGATCAAATTGTTGAAAAGTGTAGATCGTCAAAATTAAGACAAGAGGCCCAGGGGCCACAGCGCTCACCTGAGCACATCGGGCTTGAATTTATCCCCCCCCTCCAGGCGTTCATCATTTGAACAAACTAGAATCTACACTACCTGAGGATGATTCCATATAAATATCACTAATCATAGCTTTAAAGTACTTGAAAAGAAGATTTCAAAAGGTTTCCCTATATATCCCTATGTAAAACTTGGGTCAGCCATTTTGGCCCCACCGTAGCCCCGGGGGTCATCATTTGAACAAATTTGACTCTACACTACCTGATGATGATTCCACAAGAGTTTCATCTTTCCTGGCCCAGTGGTTCTGAAGAAGTATTTTTAAAGATATTTCCTATATATTCCTATGTAAAACTCGGATCAGCCATTTTGGCCCCACCCTTGCCCCGGGGGTCATCATTTGAACAAACTTGAATCTACACTACTTGAAGATGATTCCACAAGAGTTTCATCTTTCCTGGCCCAGTGGTTCTGGAGAAGAAGATTTTTAAAGAATTTTCCTATATATAATGTAAAACTTGGGTCGGCCATTTTGGCCCCAACCTTGCCCCGGGGGTCATCATTTGAACAATCTTGAATCTACACTACCTGAGGATGATTCCACATGAGTTTTATCTTTCCTGGCCCAGTGGTGCTTGAGAAGAAGATTTTTAAAGATTTTTCTCATATATTCCTATGTAAAACTTGTGTCGGCCATTTTGGCCCCACCCTTGCCCCGGGGGTCATCATTTGAACAAACTTGAATCTACACTACCTGAGGATGATTCCACAAGAGTTTCATCTTTCCTGGCCCAGTGGTTCTGGAGAAGAAGATTTTTAAAGATTTTTCCAATATAGTCCTATGTAAAACTTGGGTCGGCCATTTTGGCCCCATCCTTTCCCCGGGGTCCATCATTTGAATAAAGTTGAATCTACACTACCTGAGGATGATTCCATATGAGTTTCATCTTTCCTGGCCCAGCGGTTCTGGAGAAGAAGATTTTTTAAAATTGCCATTAATTTTTAACAAATTCATGATTATCTCACCTTGGAAAAGGGCTTGGCCCTTCATTTGAACAAACTTGAATCCTCTTCACCCAAGGATACTTTGTACCAAGTTTGGTTGAAATTGGCCCAGTGGTTCTTGAGAAGAAGATGAAAATGTGAAAAGTTTACGACGACAACAACGACAACGACAACAACGACGACAGACAACGGACAAATTTTGATCAGAAAAGCTCACTTGAGCCTTCGGCTCAGGTGAACTAAAAAAGACTCCTAAAGGAAAAGGAATTAACTTTAGCTGGCGATATCGTAGACGAGCAAGCAGACAGATTCAAGGGCAGTGAAACATTTCCAAGCTCCGATGTTAACACTGTTAGGCCGTCGGTAAGTCAGAGGAAACAGTACGTGTCTGAGAAAAGTTCGCAGAAAGATGCCACGTGTTTTTGGTGCAAGCGGAAGGGTCACATTGCAAGGAACTGTACAATTACTAGGGACAAAACGTGTAATAAGTGCGGGAAAAAGGGGTCATTTCGCAAAAGTGTGTAAGGCTAAATCGGATACCCAGCGCATTAGACCAAGTAAGGACCGCAGTACAAAGAATGTTCATTTGGTGCAGAGCGAGTCCTCAGATGACGAGTTCGCATTTGCTGTCTACAAAAACGATACAAATTGCATGGTAGACGTTAGCGTGGGCGGAGCTAAGATAAAGATGCTAATTGACTGTGGCGCGAGCTGTAATATCGTAAACCACAATGTACGGAGCGCCATTAGAGCTAACGATGAAACAATGTCCCTATCGAGTAGCACTAAAAGATTGTTTTCTTACGGATCAAAGGAACCATTACAAATACTTGGAACATTTCGGGCTGTCACCAAGCATGGACTGCGTGAAACATATGCAGAGTTTGCTGTCGTTGAGGGCGATTATATTTGCCTTTCGGGAAAGGACACAGCGTTAGAGCTAGGAGTTCTACGCATAGGAACCGATGAGCCGGACCTATGCTCCGTTAGAAGTGAACTTGATAGGATTGTTGCCTCACGAAATTCTGTTTTCGATGGAGTAGGGTAACTCAGAAATTTTCAACTGAAAATTCATGTCGACAAGACCGTGACCCCTGTAGCACAACCGTTACGACGCTTTTCATTTAATGTGAGGAAGAGCATGAACAAAAAGCTCGAGGAGCTAGAGAAGATGAACATAATTGAGAAGGTAAACAGCCCCACGGCCTGGGTGTCGCCACTTGCCGTTCTGCCAACGGCGCAAAACGGGGAAATTCGAATCTGTGTCGATATGAGACGGGTCAATACTGCTGTTCAACGTGAGCGATACCCGATCCCGACTGTGGAAGAAATGCTAGAGATATGAACGGCAGTAGAGTATTCTCAAAACTTGATTTACGTTGGGGATACCACCAAATAGAGCTAGACGAGGAATCAAGAGAGATAACCACCTTTGTGACACACGAGGGCCTTTATCGCTATAAGCGCCTCATGTTAAGAATTTCCTTAGCATCTGAGATCTACCAAAGAGTAATTGGACAAGTCAATCAAGGTATCAAGGGAGTAAGGAATTTGTCTGACGACATAATTGTCTACGGGACGGATCAGGCGGATCATAACAAGAAACTTACGAAGGTGCTCGACAGACTAGCTGAGAAAGGGCCTACCTTTAACAGAGAAAAATGCGAATTCGGTCTCTCAGAAAATTGTACTCCTCGGACAAGTGATTTCATCAGAGGGGGTTAGACCTGATCAGGAAAATATCAAAGCAGTATCGGAGACCAGGACGCCGAGCAACAGTTCCGAAATAAGGAGCTTCCTGGGGCTAGCAAACTACTGCGGCCGTTTTATACCAAATTTCTCAACGATAGCTGCCCCGTTACGAGAGCTTACAAGGAAGAACACGCACTGGAGTTGGACGAAAAGACACCAGGATGCGTTTGACATGCTAAAAAGATCGCTCGTAAGTGCTGAAGCACTAGCATACTACAATCCAAAAGCCGAGACAAGAATAATCGTGGATGCAAGTCCTGTTGGACATGGGGCCATTCTAGCACAGAAACAACCGGACGGATTGTTTACACCAATTGCATATTCAAGTCGAACTCTAACCGACGTTGAGCAAAGATACTAGCAGAATGAGCGCGAGGCTTTAGGTGTCGTGTTTGGTTGTGAAAAGTTTCACATATATATATATACGGGCTGGAGTTCGAAATCTGGACGGATTATAAGCCACTGACCTACATTTTTTCTCCGAAGTCGAAACCACCAGCTAGAATCGAGCGATGAATATTGCGACTTCAAACGTATAGATATGAAATTTTATATATACCTGGACCAAAGAATGCTGCTGATGCTCTATCCAGATTGAGTCAAAATCAGGTTTGCCGAATACGCCACATTGCAGACGAGTATGCGCATTTCATCGCAGATAATGCTGTACCGAAAGCACTCACTATTCAAGTAGTTCGTCAGAAAACGTCGGAGGACCGAGAACTCGTCGAGATTATGAGGAGGATCAAAACAGAGCATGGCCGTCTGGATCCTAAAATTCGTACTGTGGAAGCGGTAATTTCAGTCGTCGACGGAATAGTATTACGTGGATTGCGCATCATTCTGCCTAAATGCCTGAGGAGACAAACAATACAGTTGGCCCACGAAGGACACCAGGGCATTGTCCGCATGAAACAAAGATTAAGAGAAAAGGTATGGTGACCAGGCATAGATACAGAAGCCGCGCGATTTGTTAGAACATGTCAACAATGCCAACTTTTGTCGAATAAGAATAGGCCCGAACCAGTTCGAACAGCGCTATTACCCGACGGGCCATGGCAGGATCTGGCTATAGATCTTATGAGACTGTTTCCTTCTGGGAAATATTTACTAGTCGTTGTAGACTATTTCTCCCGATTTCAGGAAATAGCCATTATGAAAAAGATAACCAGTGAGAAGATCATTCTTCAACTTGAGAGTATGTTCGCGAGGCACGGTTTACCTTACAGCATGCGAAGCGACAACGGACCACAGTTTGTGTCAGAGGAGTTTAAGGGATACCTGAATTCAAATGGTATCAAACACATTCGGACTACACCATACTGGCCACAAGGAAACGGGGAGGTAGGGAGGCAAAACCGAACTCTACTCAAAGCCATTAAAGCTGCAAACGCAGATGGTAAAGATTGGAGACAAGAACTACCAAAGTTCTTACTCGCGTACCGTGCAACCCCACATTCTACAAAAAAGCCCTGCAGAGTTATTATATAATCGGAAAATTCATACCAAGTTACCTGAGATCAGGAAAGGAATCGATCGCGAAGAATTAAGAGAAATAGATGCAAAACGGAAAGTGGATTTTAAAATAAGAACGGATGAGAAGCGCCGCGCCGTACCGTGTGAAATTGAGATCGGTGACACTGTTGTACAACGTCAGCCAAAGCGCGACAAGTTATCAACCGAGTTCGCGCCTGAGAAGTTCATCATGAGGGAGAAATGCAGAAATGCAGCGACTCTCGAGGATAAAAATGGTTCGTTGATTAAGCGAAACTGCACGGCTATAAAGAAATTTATATCAAGGGACGAAAACGAAACGGAATGGCATGACCCGTAAATTATCGTAGACGAAACAGCTAGGAGACGAATTGAATAAAGACAGTTCTGTCACAGATACCGGAAGACCGAACCGGGAACGTAAACCACCGCCTATCTAAAGACTATGTGACCACCTGAGAAAAAAAAATGATTGACTTTTTTTTTTTGACTGTAACTTTATTCTCTATTTGTATAAAGATTACTTATTAGCATTACAGGCTGTCAGTTCAGAAATTATGTAAAGATTGTTTTTTCTGTCTAAGGTGAAGAGGGATGTAATGTTCATATCTTAAAATAGTCATTCAGATTAATGTTTTCTCACGTTTAGGAATTTGCTTTACCAGCAGAATGTTTTATGTTAAATACAAATTCAGTAATTGATGTTGACAGTTTCCGTCACGCCGATTTGTGTAATCATTTAGTTATGTAGTTTAGAATTAAAGCGTTAAACCGAGCAGACGTGTTTTCTGTTATAAGTGTCTAGAACACGGACAGTACAATCCCTGCACTATACCAAAAATGTGCATCTCCAGAAAAACATAACATATCCATGTTGATATTGAAATATATCTTCTTGTATTGTCAATTTAAATTAGTTAAATCACAATGCCTATGGTCTAGGATTGGATTAATATAGAATCAAACTTAAATTTCCAGGGGAAGAAATCGTCACAATAGGAGGTCTAAATTAATTTGCTAGGAAGAGTGTTGTGGCCAATAAGCCTTTATTTAGTTTTTAAAAATTGCTTCACAGGTATCAATCGTTCAAAGTTTAATTGATTTTTCAAAAACGTTAAAGAGACTGATTAAGATAATGTAAGCATTTTTATACATAATTATATTTCTTCATTAAAACTTACATTTGTGAACCTCTACTGGAGTCCATGTTGAAAGGTAAGATCTGAAAAGTTCCAGTTGCTATGTTTAGTAACGAAAATTCCATCTACTTTCGTTTTGATATATATATGACCCTGTTGTGTCATTCAAGATATAAATCATGGCATTGCATTCATGAGTGCCAAGTTTTAAGAAAAAAAATCATTTAATAAAAGAATGTTTGAAATACATGTAATATTTTGTTTGTGGTCTAGAACAAACTGTCAAATGTTTTTTTTTTTAAATCTCAAGCTTTGATTAAGACACAATGGGTAAATTAATTTATGAATTGAAAACAAAAGAAATGTTTAAGCATAGTATCTACAGTTTATGGCTTTTACACTTTACAGGTATATTCTTTCTGACAAGACTTTTCTCTGGATACCAACACTTTTGACCTATTGGCTTTGACTTTTTAGTTTTACTTACTTTTTTCCAAATCATTTATTCAATAATATACAAGATAACAGTGAGGCAAAACTTCCGCAGAAGCCCTCTGGTAATACTTCACCAGGGATGCCAGGAGCTACCTGGATTAATATAATATTATATAATATATTTCCAATATTTGAACACAGAATTTTTCACATTATACTAATATATAATTATTGACGCTTCATTTTCATACATATACATAAATATCTCAAAGCAAATTTTTACCATTTTTATATATAAAAACAAAGTAATCGTTTAACGCCAATAGAAGTATGACCCTTGTTGCAGTGGAGATGGTGTGAAAAAAAAAGAAGGAAGTCTATATCAATCTCACTGTAACTAGTATTTAGGGACATAAATACTGGTCTTTTTATGTTTTACATTTTAAAAACAGGATCAATATGCAGAGTTTTGTGATAATAAAATTAGATTATAATAAACACATCAGAATGAATGAATTTTACAAAGACATGAATATTTTTTCCTAACATACATAGTTTGAATCATATTTTAAACATAAAGTTTCCAGTTACATAAAAATAACATAGCAAAAAACTAGTGTGTCTTATAGTGGATTTAAAATGTGAATACGTGTATATATAGTTTATCACGGCAGCATATACTGCCAATACTATAACTAGTATTAGAATCACAAGGAATTTTGAAATACATGATTTATTTTCTCTTTGAAATTTGTCAAATCATGTGATTGTAATAGTGAAAAATTCTATTTCATTTCATTTTTGAATGCATTTTTAATACTGAAGTCAGTTATTTTTAAATTCTCATATTAATTTTATTTCTTGTTTTCCATATGACCCATTTATAAATACATATTAAAATGTTAACAACGTTTCTTTGGGTTTGTGGTTCCTTCAAGTAGCGTAATGTTATTGCTTGTTGGTCAATTTGTAAAGTTCCATTTAGTTGCAGCACATTTTCAATTATATCTTCTAGTAATTTGAGTGTTGTTTTCACTTTTGTGCAATGGAAAAAGAGGTGTTGTTGATTTTCTTGATGATTTTTACATAGGTTGCATAAACCATTGGATAGTCCGATTTTACATAATTTATCATCAGTATACAATATATTATGCACGCATTTCCATTGGAATTCTTGAATTTTATTTTTAACTTTCATTTTTCAAATACTGTCCCAAACTAAGTTCCACTATATGTTATTTTGATGAATATTTTCCCATTTGTTTTGACATTTTGGAATTATTGTCTTGTTTAATATTTATTCTATGTTCTTTAACTTGATATCTTCAAAGGTTACCACTTTATTAGTATCTCTTTTTATGAGTAAATTTTTCTTCAATTTATAAGGGAGTTTTGTTTTGCTATTTGAGCTGTTTCTTTTCAGTATTGGATAAAACAGTTTAGGAATGGCTGATTTTATTTTACTATATTCAAATATCCAACATCTTTTGTCTACTAATTTATTTAAATTGGTGTCGTTGTATTTAAAGCAATTTTCCGCATCATTCCAAATGTCTTTAATTTTTAATAAACCACTTTAAATAAATGATTCCACATATAGGCTTTTCCCTTGGAATTGTATAAGTATTTCCTCTCGATTCTCTGGCTCAAATTTTGACTGAAATTCGCTGTATGCGATGAGTGCTTTTATTTTTTATATAAAAACTAGACATGTTATTTAAGGAGATTTGAGATAAATCTGAACAAGTGCATAATAAATATTCTTTGCTTGAATGCATATCTTAACTCTGTAACCAGTTTTTACCAATAGCATTCCATGTTTCTAACTTTGAATGCATGATTTTATAAATTGTTTTTTATTTGTTTACTTTTTATAAAATTAAATGTATTTATCATGTTCATTCCTCCTTCGTTCTTGCTTAAGCAGCACACGTTTTTGTCAATTTTATTTAATTTATTATCCCAAATAAAAGATCAGACAATATCATTTATTTGTTTTGCATATATATCAGGTATTCCCCTCATTTCGATTTCATAGCCGATAATTGGAATTATTAAATTTGTTTTTATCAAAGTTTTCCCTTTAAATGTAAGGTACCGTTCCTAGTTTTCCAGGCATGCAAGCTGTTCTTTATTTATTCTATTTTTTCCAACCATATTGCATTAGCATCAATACCCTATCCATGATTTACCCCCAAAGTTTTTATATTAGTTTTTATCCACTGTATCTTTTTAAATTTTGGTGTTTTACCTTTTGATTTGCCTATAAACAGGCCTGCGAACATATCTATTTTACATTCTATTTTTTTTAATCTTTATTAGGAATTAAAATAATCTTTATCTGCGGATTTTGTCTAATAGCACGGGCCATAGGCTCTATTTGAAGAACATATAGCAAGGGAGCAATAGGGCAACCTTGTCTTGCCGATCTTGAGATAGGAAAGTATGTAGATACAAATCCATCAGTTTTAATGCATGTTTTTAATTTAATAAGAAGCATTTTTATCCAATCGTAATATTTTTTACCAAAGTTAAATCTTTTTAATGTTGCTTCTAACCAACCCCATTCAATTCTATTGAACGGTTTTTGTTGATCTAGAAATATAATAGCTCCTTCTAAATCTTCATTATCAGCATAATCAATTATATCTTGAATCAGTCTATTTGCATCACTTATGTTTCTGTCTTTAACAAATCCTTTTTCGTCTGGGTGAATTAATTATGGTAGTACTTTTTTTAATCTCTCGGCGAGTATTTTAGCTATAATTTTATAATCATTGTTCAGCATTGTTAAGGGTCTCCAATTTTTTTCATATCTTCTCTTTCATTCCCTTTATGTATTAATGAAATGACTCCTTTTGTTTGCGGGTCACAAAGTGTGGCCCTATGAAAAATGTGTTTTATAACTTTTGAAAATTCATTTTTAATTATATCCCAGTATATCTGTAAAAAGTTGATAAAATCCCATCTTCACCGGGAGATTTATTTGGCTTTAATGACATCACTGCTTGATATATTTCGTTATCACTTATATCACTATCGAGCATGTTGACATCACAATCGTCTAATTTACATTGTACTTTCGCTAATAAAAATTCCCCACTTTCACTATCCCAACCTTCCATATTTAATAATTTGTCATAAAAATTAATTTGCTCTTCGATGATTTAATTAATATCAGTTTTATAGGTACCATTTTCAGTTTTACTTACTTTAATAAAACTTTAATCTTTGCCATAGCATTTGAACAGTTTGTGCTAGGGCTTTTATATTTTGCATGTGTATTTCTTATGACAAGGTCTTCTCTTGTATACAATTAATTAACTCTTTGACCCTTGAGTTTTGACCAACTCTTAGAAAATATTAACCTTGACCATAAGTTTTTAATGATTGGGTCTTGGGCTTTCATATTTACCAGGTGTATCCCTTGATATATGTCCTTTCTTTGTATAACAATATTTTTTATCTTGACTTTGAACTTGCATTTAAACTTCATACTTCTCATGAACGAGCTGCCATACGGGACATCAGTGTTTCACAAACACATCTTGAAGTCTAAAGATCTAAAATGCCAAGGATTAAAATTGCGGGAATTTTTTTTTTTAATAGAGATATCTGCAGACGTTTATTTATTTACTGTTCCTTCATCTATCTATTTGTTCATATGTCTCATCTGTATGTTATCCTTTCAAAAAACTGCCTGTGGCCCATGGGCTTTTTGTTTTGTGTGGGTGCAAGTCTATGATAATGCTGTTTATGTTGATTTCAATAAATGAGAAAAAGGATGCTTGTGCTTACCAAAAGATAAACTTCAAAAGCAAGATGAGAAAATACTACCAAGAAACAAACAAAATTACATACTTTACATAATGTTTGGAGCGTTTGATTTGATTACAATGAGTTTTATTGTTTATTTAAGGTGAGGGAATTCTAAGGATTTAAGTATATCATGGAAGAAGCCATCACTGGTGACTTTGCCCTGATCAAGGCACACAAGGCAGATAAAGTAGGAAACCTCACATTCAGGTTAGTAGATCAAGGCACATAAGTCGGACAGAGTAGGAAACCTAACCTTTAGATTAGCAGATCAAGGCACACAAGGCAGACAAAGTAGGACACCTCACCTTTAGATTAGTAGATCAAGGCACACAAGGCAGACAAAGTAGGAAACTTCATTTTTAGGGCAGTAGATTAAGGCATACGTGGCCGAAAAGTAGGAAACCTCACCTTCAGGTCAGTAGATTAAGGAACACAAAGCAGACAGAGAAGGAAACCTCACATTTAGGTCAGTTGATGAAGGCACACAAGGCAGACAAAGAGGGAAACCTCATTTTCAGGTCAGTAGATGAAGGCAACCAAGGCTAAGAAAGTAGGAAACCTCACCTTCAGGTCAGTAAATCAGGGCACACACGCAGACAAAGAAGGAAACCTCACCTTTAGGTCAGTAGATCAAGGAATACAAAGCAGACAAAGTAGGAATCCTCACATTTAGGCTATTAGATCAAGGCACACAAGGTAGACAAAGTAGAAAACTTCACCTTTAGGTCAGTAGATCAAGGAATACAAAGCCGACAAAGTAGGAAACCTTGCCTTCAGGTCAGTAGATCAGGGCACATAAGGCCGACAAAGAAGGAAACTTGACCATTAGGTCAGTAGATCAAGGAATACAAAAGAGACAAAGTAGGAAACTTCACCTTTAGGGCAGTAGGTTAAGGCAGACTAGGCCGACAAAGTAGGAAACCTCACCTTCAGGTCAGTAGATCAAGGCACATAAGGCCGACAAAGAAGGAAACCTCACTTTTAGGTCAGTAGATCAAGGCACACAAAACAGACAAAGAAGGAAAACTTAACTTTAGGTCAGTAGATCAAGGCACAAAAGACAGAAAAAGAAAGAAAACTCGCACCTTTAGGTTAGTAGATCAAGGTACACACGGTAAGTAGAACAAGGCACACAAAACAGACAAAGAAGGAAACCTCACCTTTAAGTCAGTAGATCAAGGCACACAAAACAGACAAAGTGGGAAACCTCACCTTTAGGGCAGTAGATTAAGGCACATAAGGCCGACAAAGAAGGAAACCTCACCTTTAGGTCAGTAGATGAAGGCACACAAAACAGACAAAGTAGGAAACCTTACCTTAAGGTCAGTAGATCAAGGCAGATAAGGCCGACAAAGAAGGAAAACTCACCTTTAGGTCAGTAGATCAAGGCACACAAGGCTGACAAAGAAGGAAACCTCACCATTAGGTCAGTAGATCAAGGCACACAAAACAGACAAAGTAGGACATCTCACCTTTAGGTCAGAAGATCAAGGCACATAAGGCCGACAAAGAAGGAAACCTCACCTTTAGGTCAGTAGACCAAGGCACACAAAACAGACAAAGTAGCAAACTTTACCTTTAGGTCAGTAGATCAAGGCACACAAGGATGACAAAGAAGGAAACCTCACCTTTAGGTCAGTAGATCAAGGAACACAAAACAGACAAAGAAGGAAACCTTACCTTTAGGTCAGTAGATCAAGGCACACAAGGCTGACAAAGAAGGAAACCTCACCTTTAGGTCAGTAGATCAAGGCACAAAACAGACAAAGTGGGAAACCTTACCTTTAGGTCAGTAGATCAAGGCACATAAGGCCGACAAAGAAGGAAACCTCACCTTTAAGTTAGTAGATCAAGGCACACAAGACAGACAAAGAAGGGAACCTCACCTTTAGGTCAGTAGATCAAGGCACATAAGGCCGACAAAGAAGGAAATCTCACCTTTAAGTTAGTAGATCAAGGAATAGAAGGCAGATACATTGGGATATCTCACCTTCAGGTTAGTAGATTAAGGCACATAAGGTCGATAAAGTGGGAAATCTCTACTTCAAGTTAGTAGATATACAAAGGCAACTCCAGCACCTTTAGTATATAGATCAAGAAACTAGACAGTAAATCAAGATGCGCAAAAGGCAACTCCACATAAAAGATATGGCAAGGCACTAGATGATATAAAGTGAAATAAATGATCCCTTTTTCTCTGGTAAAAGTTCTTGTTTTATAAGGCTGAGGAAAGTATTTGAGTAAGCTATTTTCTGTTTGTAGAAAGACAGCTCGTAACTTTAACCCCCCGATGTGTAAAGCCGGGCGAATTACGTTAGCGGAAGTGGAGGAGATCGTGGAAGTCGGAGAAATTCCACCAGAGGACGTCCACGTTCCACATGTGTACGTACAGAGAGTCATCAAAGGACCCAGCTACGAAAAGAGGATAGAGGTAAAACATAAACAGAAAAAGGGGGATGGAAGTAAAAAAAAACAGTAAAAAGTGGGCAGAGGTCAAAATATATAATAAAGAAAAGTTCAGTATAGAAATCCTCGGTCTTTTAATTGAATTATCTTCCTTACAGAGACTGACAACACGGACGGAGGGTAAAGAGGAACCAGAGACAAATGACAAGGCGGCGGAAATCAGGAACAGAATCATAAAGCGGGCAGCTCTGGAGTTCCATGATGGCATATATGGTAGACAAGTGTAATTTTTCTTTCTTGTCAAATACTTTCAACCAATATAAATGCTGTTTATATTTCTGGTCAAATAATTTTCAGCCAATCTGAAAGTTATTTATATTCCTGGTAAAATAAATTCAACCAATCTGAAAGTTGCTGTTTTTAGTCAATTAATATTAGTAAATCTAAATGTTGATTATATTTCTGGTCAATAATTTCAGCCAATCTGGGTATTGGAATGCCAATGTTGGCCAGTAATTATATCCCGCCAGGAATGACCGTCCATCTACAGAGTGAAAATGGAATCATGGGATTGGTTAGTTTCCTAATTATCTTGATGATAAAAGAATGAATTGCTTTATATTTAGTAGTTTAGACTGAGATAATTGTGATTGGAGATTGATTTTATATCCCATTACTCTCACATTACAACATTATTATTCTGAAGGAATAATTTTTTTTTATTGTAACATTACAGGGTCCGTACCCATTACCCAATGAGGTTGACCCAGATCTGATCAACGCGGGCAAACAGTCCGTCACCAACATCCCAGGGAGCTCTTTCTTCTCCAGTGACGATTCCTTCGCTATGATTCGAGGGTTTGTTTATTACTCAAATCAAATAGATATAGCAAATCATAAGCTTTTTAACCCCCCACATTTTACTGAAGAAATTGCAGCTAAAACAATCCATTTTTCTTTAAACTGCAATATGCCAATAAAGGAATTGACGTGGTTAATGTAAGTAATATTCTTAATCTCAAAAGGGTCTAGTTTTGTATTCCATCATATTTCAAGTTAAAGACTACATCCCTTTTTTGTACAAATATACATTGACTATTGCCTCCAAACGTTTTAATTACAAGAATACTTTACATGGCATGGATATCAAATATTTGAAACATAATCCATTTTTATAGTTGACATATTAACTTAACCATTTTAGGAGCATTACAAGTTTCTTGTTTAATTGTATGACTGATATTGTTTTTACAGAGGACACATAAACTTGACCATACTAGGGGCATTACAAGTATCTCGTTACGGAGATCTAGCTAACTGGATGATTCCGGTAAGCTAGAAAGTGTACAATATGAAATTAAATTTTTGCTTTGATAATCACTTTTGTCAAGACTTCATGTTCTCAGTATGGAGAAAAACAGTTTAGGTTTTTTGATTCCATGTTTCTTAAATCATATTTTCAATTCTGATGGGTTATCTTTGGTAACAGAATTAGCCAATGAACTGTTTGCCTTGTTGTACTAATCTGTTATATATATTTTTTAGGGTCGATTGGTCAAGGGAATGGGTGGAGCTATGGACTTAGTGTCCAGTCACAAAACTAAGGTTATTGTTACCATGGAACACCAAGACAAGGTTGTATAATATTCTGATTTCCTTATGCTAATTCAAGTTTGTTGTCTTAGTAGATTTCAGTATAAGTTTAATGAGTGTTTATATATTTCAGAAAGGGTACAGTAAGATAGTCAACAGCTGTGATCTGCCCCTGACGGGTAAAAACTGTGTGGATATGATCATCACTGACAAGGTATGACAGACACTGATGTTCATAATGATATTAATCAGTAAGCACAGATACTGTAAAAAATGTTTAAAAGATATCTATGGGAGAGGCCCTCATAATCTTAATGGTGAATGCGATAATAGCACTCTTCATTTTCAGTGTGTGTTTGACGTGGACTCAGAGAAGGGGCTAATTTTAACGTAGATCGCAGAAAACGAAGATGTCGCCAGCATTGTTGGTGCCACCAACTGTGAATTTGTAGTATGAACACATTAACTACTCCTGATAATAAATGAGTTTAATTCAGTTATGTGAATTTCTTTAAAAAATTTCAAAGTAATGAAAAATTAAATGAAAAACTATTCTATGTGTGTAGGTTATTAAATTAGATAAAAAAATTGTGAATGAATTGAATTAACATAATTTTCATAACAGATATTGCCTTTAAATAGTTTTTATTATTGAATGAATTATGTATATACAATTTGTAAACTTTGCCATATTTGAAATAATTTTCTGATATCCATTTGAGAATTCTCTGTAGGACTGCATCAAAGACTGAAATGGATTATTTCGGTATCCAGATCCATGTCATGTCTTGAGCAGTACCATACAATTCTTTTTAAAATCAATCTTATTTCAGGTTGCCCCTGATGTTAAAGTAATGTGACAGATTCAGACATAGATAATGGGGAGATAACTCACTGCTGGTCTCGTCCCTGTTTGTGTCTGACTTCTATGTGATATTTAGACTTATAAACTGAGTGTCATGATGAGAACTATAGACCCAAGGACTGGTGTAGATGTCAAAACACTCAACTCTGTGATCTGAGCCTCATGTTAAATTATTTTGAGACAAATATCTGTATGTTTCATTATGTATTGTAGAGATAAACCTTGCTCTTCTACTATATTTTGATTTTACTCACAGTCTCCTATAGTCGTGCATAATAGATTAAAATTTTCATATTTTTTTATGCTTTTCACAAACAGATATCTGCTTGATCGGCTTCAAAACATTGTTAAATAAGTCATTTTTCTGTTTAATTAAGGATGTACAATGTGTATGACCTACAAACATAATTTTTCCAAATTAAACAAAATTAAAGGTCGATCATTTTGAACTTTTTAATTTTTTACAAGTTTTTTCCCCATTAATTATATACATAAAAATTATTACAGAATAAAAGTGTAATTAATTTTTTATTCAATGATATATTTCCTTTTTTTCTGAGAAGAGTCTTGAAATTTTCCTTTTTTCTCCCTCCAAATAATGAGTTGTCCTTGGTCTTTATACAAGTATTAAACATTTTGATACATGAGGAAGGAAAATTAAAACTTTCTCTAAATGTTTTGGTTTTAGATGTTTGACAAATAACACATGTACAATTGAATACATGTATTTATATCTGAGGGCATATTTAAATCATATAATGTATTTTTATTAATGATGAATTCGGAGATATTTGAGTTGTTTCAGAATAAAAGTGATATTTCTGTACAGGTTTTGTTTATGCTTGTAACACATAGGTTAATAAATAGAACTAGCAGTGGAGGACGTACAAAGTGGGAATCAACAGTAAGAGGAGGCAAAGAAACATCAGTGTGCCGCGAAGAAGAAAAAAAAATCATCTGCTTTTCCATCTTAATCACTGTCATTGTAATTGTCGTTATTGCAGCCCGGAGGACCGGGCTGCTCTATACATATAAGTTTAAGTGTTGGTGTATGGGGATAGGGATGGGAGTAGTTATTTAGATTTAAAGGTTTTCTAAACATTGACAAGTTTGGTAATCCGAATGCTCTTTCCGTTTATAAATTACGAGATACAAAATATGTTTACTTCCATAAAGTGAATCTGTAAAAATATATATGTTTTTCATATTTAAAATATAAAGTTACATATCATTTACTATCGACACAACGACAGGTCCCTTTTTTTTTTAGAACATCGAATTTTACTTCTCGGATAAAAACTTACTCTGCACAGTTCGTGTCTTATATTCTACAATTGAAAATTAATACATGTACATGTTTAAATATAAATGATGTGTGTGTCTAACTTCAATTTATATTTTATGCAGCCAACATTTACTTGAGGACTTGATCAAGTTTAAAATTGTATCATTATTGATTGATTTTATCCGACTACAAGTTTTTTTAGAAAATATTTGCGACTATTGTCTCCACCAATTAAACGCATGCCTTTTTACACATATCGAAGCGGTTTGTTAATCAAGACTCATTTTCATTGTTTACTTTATATATTTCCCTGGCGACAATTGATGGTTACATCAATGTTTTCGTGTAATCATTGTTGTGACTTTGACCAATAGTTATTCAGAGTAATAGAGTTAAAGTAGGATTGTGTAGGATAGCTGGAATTTACAGTGACCACTGTATGATATTATAAAGAATCATTTAACGTCCATTATATATGTACATGCATTAAAAATATTGGATTTTCATATAATAAAACGATACATGAAAATTTGTATGAAATAAATTTTATTTCTAAGAACTTCATTACAAGTAAAAAAAACTTGGGTGCAAAAGATCTGTGTAACCCTAACCCTAACCCAGATCTGTGTAAAGAATGTTTATAGCGAGATGACTAGACAGAAATGTCCAGATTTTACCCATTTACATCATTGTACATGAAAACAATAACTGTGTAGTTGTTTATAATGTCCTTGTAGTAGCCACTACTAGAATACTGCACAATTTAATTGTCAGTATAGAGTACTACACAGTTGTACAACGATACAGTGTAAGACAGTTATAAAATTATAAAATAGTAAGACACAGTATAATTGTCAATATAGAGTAAAAGAACCGTTTTTCAATGATACAGTATCACACAGTGATAAAATGATATATTACTAAAAATTTTACAATTAAATAGTATACATAGATATACAACTATACAGTACTATTGATTTTGTCGTTAGTTCTATATACCTGTGTCAATGTTTTAGTACAGTAAAACACCCTTATAGTGAAGACTAGGAACGAACAGTTATGTTTCAGTATATCAGTGTAATTCATTAAATCTGTTACTGTTCAATATGTCTTGATTATTTTAAAGTGAAGGAAAATTAAAATCAAATCACTATAAACTATAATTCATCATAAGGATGCTTGATATAAGCATGTTTTACTGTATAACTTGTCTCTACACACCAGGATTATCTCAGCAGGAAACAATTAATATAATGATATGGGTGTAATGTGTTAGCAAGATATGACCTGGGTACAATATGAGTTTTCTGTTAAACTAAAGAGGTTTTTCTAGATCAGATTGCAGCAGCTGTACAAAAACTTAATAACTTTTTATGATAAACTCAATAAGTATTAAATCCAAGGAGAAAATTGTGAAATTTATGGCCCCAAGGTCATGGCTTTTTAAGTGCAAGGACAGGGCTATTATATAGATTTCTTTGAAAATCTTCTCTGTTCCTTTGGTATTAAACAAACTTCGTGTATAGTTATGACGAGGGAGAGTGTCACATAAAATTGTGAATTTTATGGCTCAAGGATTAGGATTTCTTGTGTTATGGTGGAGTTCTATTGATTTTAGAGCAAAAATGCATTAATTCCTTGAAAATCTTCTTCTCTGTTCCTTTGTATTATTAAAATAATAGCTAAATACATAGTCATAATGAGCAAGGGTGCCTCTTCCAAAATTTTGATATTCATGGCCCTAGAATCAGGAGTTCTGATGTGAGGGCAAGGATTATGATTTTATGGTTACCAATATTATGTGTGGGTTGTAAAGTTTGTTTCCCGGCATTAGTATGAGTTCACCTCTGTTAATCTGAAGACTCAGGATGTTACAAGTAATACTGGCAGAGAATATCCGCTCTCTGCGCCTTCAATCGACTGAGAAAGTTTTATTCTGCAAATGTGCATGATCAATAACTAAAATCTGTCACACGAAACCAGCTTGATTTTTATTCAAAAATGTCTTCTAATGATGATTTTTTTTTTTACTATTTATGACTATCTGAGAAGGATTTAAGACTTTCTTAATTGAAAAAAAATTGAAGAAACACCATAGGCAGCCATTATTGTTTCAAACTGTGGCATTTTGTTGCAGAAAAACAATATGCATGTTGCTGGTGTTTGGGTTACAATTTATTTAAACTTTCTCAGTTTATTAATCAGATGAGTAGATCACCTATATCAATCATGGAAGAACTAGATACCTGGCATCAACCCTGAATTTGACTACGGAATGTCCTATCAAAATATACCTGATCTATACATAGAGCTCAAAGTGACCAGTCAACAAGGGATGCTTATTCCTCCTAGGCACATGATCCCACCTCTGACATTTTCTGGGGTCTCTGTATTACGCTCCCTTCACATATTTGTTTTGTTTATAGGATTTTAAGATTGATTACTGTTCATTATCTTCACCGTTTTTATTTTATCAAATTAAGCAGAAAAATGGCTCATGAATGTGCTTTAGTTATCTGGTGAACATTTTGAGTCATTTATTTAACAATAGTGCATAATAAAAGGTATAAATTCTATAGAAGGCTGCAGAGAGTGAGAGTTAACACAGTAACTTTAGGCAAAGACTTTTGATCTTGATAACCTGTTCTGGTTATTTGACCAGCTCTGTTTTTAATAACAATATTTATCGTACAATACCCCTTGCAGTGACCTAATAAAGGTCACCTAATAAACTAAAACTTTATTCGGTCAATGTCCTGATCAATCCTCTTGCATCTTTTCCAACGTTCTAAAACTAAAAGCATTCTGACGTCAGATATAATGAAATGTTTACACAATAGTTTTCCCATGTCGCTTTGGAGATCAGATGTAAATATATTTTGCAAGATAAACAAACTACATAGTCATTGTCTATATAAAAAAGAGATATTTTGGCTTGCGCCAAAAACGTGATAGAGGGCTCATTAAGCCTTGCACTCTATCACGTTTTCTTACCGCCCAAATGTCGCTCATATTTCAATACAGTAATCATGTATGTATTTTATATCTTTTTCCAAATTGATTCTTCTTAATGTTTCATCATTGAAAATTAAACTGAAATTATCTGCCTTACTGACTAATGCAAAAGGTGAAATTATTGAAACCCATTTTTTCTCAAGAAAATTTGTTTAGAAGTAACACTTAAATTCAGACATCAAAAAATTCTATTATTTCCGAATTATGGACAATTGATTTGAAATTGGATATAAATTTGGGGTCATATTTGAAAGCCAAAATTTGTAACAGAGATAACTAAAGATCTCTATTACATCAAAGTCGCATTAAACAAAGATATCACAGCATCTTCATGTTTTGTGGATCAGAATAGTTTTCTTTCCCAGGGGACATAAAATGAGGCCGACTCCTTTTCATGGGAATAAAGATGTGATAATACCTCTAAAAATTTGCTGAAAAACACCAGGGCCAATGTGAGCATCATTGCCCATGGACGTATTTTTTTTTTACATCAAAGAATCAATCAGAGACTATGAAATAAGACATACAAGGATGTTGAAACAGGCTATCAGGTAACCTTTTCTAAATGTGTAGAATTTATTCTACTAATTAAAAATCTTATAGAAGAAACTCTCCTTGCTCTATTCTCATTTCTGTAGCTGTTTGTATTCTGTTGAATGGTTCTTGTCTGAGAGATTGTTGAAATGAATATAGAGCAGCCTGGAGGTTCCCTGTCACCTGTTGACAGATTCCCAGAATCTGCCACGATATGTCTCTGTATTGTACAGGTATAATGTGTCCCTGATCATAGTGAACTAGGGTCTGTAGTTCATCTAGAACTGCTTGTACTCTCCGTGTGTCTACATGTCTGTAGCACAAGATCTCTAGCATGTATAACAATACATAGGGCGGGATATATAATATAGGTAAATGATTCTGTAGAGCAGACTGCTGTTCTGGTATCAGGTCACTGATGTACTGGATACTGTTGTATAGCCTGATATCTGATGCTACAGCATGTCTCATCTTTTTAGACCAGGACTGTCCCCCTAAAGCCCTAGTATACATTTCTGTATCTACATTTAATCTATACATCACATATGGCTGTGCTAACTTGGTCTTGACAATCTCTGTAATAGATAAAACTTTCACGTATCTAAGTGCTTTGTAATGATACATGGCTATGTACATCATATCAGTAATAGAAGCAAACTTGGCTACTAATTTTAGCATGTGACAAGAGATTTTGTCAGCTCTATACCTCAGTTTATTTTTATGTGTGCAAGTTTCAATGTGTAACATAAAAGCTGTTTTCTGAAGGACAGAAAGTGTAAGTTTCTGTAGCATAATAACTTGATACTGTGTCAGGAGGGGTAAACCTATAATCTGTTTTATTGAATGTAGATGCCTCATATAGCTTTGTATGTTCAATTCGTATAATGTATCATAGCGTAGTATTTCACCATATAGGTTTCTATCAAGCTCAGTGTCAGAAACCAGAACATGTTCATCTGTACAGACAGAGAATCTGGGGTTACGAAAGGCATTCATAATATAAGACCTAATAGAGAGACTGTGTAGCAGGAATGCTAAACCCTTCTCATACAACCCATACAGTCTAATAAATAATTGATGTTGTGCTTCACCATGAATTTTACTCCGAAACATGTTGTTACATGGAATGAAAAAGTTAGGGCAGACCCCCTCATATACCCATTTGAGGATGAGTTTAAAACAGATCCAGAAACCCCCCAGGAGATTTTGTGGACACCAATGAGGCATTGTGTTTTGTTGAATCACCCAGAAGACCGCTGTCTTCATGTGATAGGAACACAGTAATTTATCATCATCACCTAGTCCATTGTTAATTATTTCTGTTAAGTACAATTTAAGTAACCCATAAGTTAAGAATTGACAGTGAGTCATTGCAAACACAAGTTTTTGTTCTGCCAAAGAGAAAGAAATTCTCCATTCATGATCTTCATATCTTCCTAGCTTATGTCCAATTGCTACAAAGTGACATCCATTTTTCACTATATCATCAACAACATGAGGCTGGGGCCATGAGTGACATCTGTCTATCCATGAGAAGGCAGATGGAGGCCAAAAGTCACTAACAAAACAGTAGGCTGCATCATATTGTTTTGTTCTATGTGTTCCACCGGCGCAGGGTCCATGTGGAGTGGTATAATGTTGTAATGCAGAACACATGATCTGTCTGTATTTAGAACTAGATATACAATTTCTGCTATACATTCTAGCACAAGCTGTCTGGAATAATCTGTCCATGTTCCGTGACAGTAAAAATAACAAAGTAAATCCTGGTGGACTATAAGAACAATCACAGAGAATCAGTGTTTGTCTGTGTGTGTTGTAATACTGAGACTGAGATAATTCCCAGATCACGCGGTGGTTATTTGTCCATGACATAAAGTCCATATCTGAGTCTTCCAGTCTAAATCCTTCTCCTTCACTTCCACTCAACATCACACTGTCCTCCTTACCTGTTCTCGATTGATTTGTAACCATTTCACTAATGTCCGCCATATCTCTCCTCATAGCCACTAGTTGTGAGGTCCCCAGTTTATAGCACAGTCCCACAAACACTGACTCTGATATACGTCGTATGGCTGTCTCACTGGAAAAATTAAACGATAATTTATATATGTTATCTGTCCGATGGTCACGCCAAAGTCCAATTGTCTGCGCCAAACCACGATGGTTTGACACGTTTATGACGTCATAGTACTACTGCTCCACAATGCAATGCTTCAACATGCCAAGGTCTTATATAAGTTTAAACTAGAGGTACTGTAAGCACTGAGGTCACTAAATGATATCACCTAACCCCCCAACCCGACCCAACCCGCCTCCCATGCATATGATTATAATGGCAAAGTCAATGTATTGGTCTGGAAAACCCGAAATAAGTATCCGATCAAAAAGTTAAATAGGAGGTACACTATGGCAATGTAAAACAAAGATTCTTTGAAAGTCTCATTATATTTCCTACAGCGGTATGAGGAGTTGCGGATAAGAGATAGGTACCCCAAAGCGTAAAAGACGGACGGACAGATAGACAATCACTATATACCCTCCCACTTTTCAGGCGGGGTATGATAAATATCATTATTCAAACTAATCCTTATATCTTGGATAGATGCAAAATTAACCCTAATCGCTCGGAAAGTGTGTAACAGCTATCATGTAGATATCTTGGGTGGGAGCGAGACTAATCCTAATTACTCGACAAGTGTAACCCTTAATCTCTTGGGTTGGTGCGAAGAAAAGACAAGCCCTAATCAGTCGAGTGGGGTGCAAGGACTAATCCTTATATCTCTGGAAGATGCAAGCAGTTAATAAAATGTGTAAAATTGTATGCGAAGATCAATGTCGAAATCATGCTTTTGAATGCAGGACAACGGCGTCAAGGAGTGACGTCGGATTATTGTGAAGTCATAATCGTTGATTGTTTCTCTGCACCAGAGGACTTTGGCGGTTCTCGTAGGAAAAGAGCCATCGGACTTTGGCGTGACCATCGGACTTTGGCGCTCGTACCGACAAGAATCATGGAGGTTTGGCGCAGACCATCGGGCTTTGGTGCAGACCATCGGGGTTTCACTTTTGTAAATCAATATCACAGTAATCATTAGGAAAACACTTATTTAAATTCTAGGAAATAATATATTATCTTATATATGCAGATTGAAGATTGTTTTACAAGTATTTTTAGGCAATAATTATAAAGTTAATATAATTTATATAATATAGTATGCAACTATTGATTCAAAGCAATTATCATAGATAGCATTTTTGCATATCACAAAGGAACAAAGTACATGTATTGCCAGGTATCACAATATTTTCATCTTTTTGTTTTAAATTTGTTGCTATTCCAATAATTATTCTTTGGTTTTAAGGAAGCTTTAAACACTAATGAAACATTCCTTTTGAACATCGAGAAAAATATTTAATTAAAAGGAGCAAATATTGGTTATGGGTTTTTATATCATTTTTAAAATAGCTAAAGTGTACCTGCAATATTATTTTTAAAGGCACTGTTCGAAATCATGAATAAAAATCTCTGTTGCTTACTTAAATTTTTGAAAATTTATGTGAATATTGTATTTTAGTGCAAGTGTTTTGTAAAATGCAGGGTTAGCCCAATTTTCACTGGAAAATACATTGATGTTTGAGGCAGTTAACGAGAATGAAATCTTTTTATCACGAAGTCATAATAGAATGACGCGAATAAATGCCTTGTGACTTGTTTTACGTAAACATCAAACTAAATGCACATACCGTATTGCATTAAAATGGGCGTTTTATCCCTACGTTACACCAAAAGTTTTTTTCTCCAGAATAGAATAACATAGTCATCTTGATATTTAAAATATATTTTCATGTATTATTAATTAAAAGCCGCATAAGTCCGATTGTAATCGCTAAAAATATATATTCTTTAATAACTGTCATAAATTGTTTCAACTTTTGTCAAATTATATCCCCAAAGTCTCTTTCTTTTAAAAGATATCAAAATACAAAAGTTAAAAAAATAATTTTTGTTACGTCACACAAAAAGTAATCCTTTGTTGATATCGTGTGAAATCACCTTCGAAAAATTAAGTTTATCGCTTACATCTATATCTCATGAAGAACAAACTCGAGCTTTTTTTCACAACAAAGTACTTATTCATACACGGACGGTATTTTAGCCTTCCTGATTAAACTTCATTTTAAAAAAATCTTTAAAAATATCTGATTTTCCTTCATTCTTTGTATATACGTATTAATAAAAAATTACTACGGATTATATTCAATTAATTTTTTAATTTTAAAAAATATATTATGACATAGGCTTCTACTAGTGGAAAAAAAAACTCAGGTTTGAATTCTCCTCATAATTAGATATAACCGATAACTTTGTTTTCAAAGGTGACTTCACAATAGATCTTAACTTCCCGTCAGGAACTTCTGTTTGTCGATAAGGTTTGTGATCTAGGTTTTCCATGTAAAGATTGTTGTAACAAACTATTAAATCAATCTTATAGTTTATTTTTATATATTTCCTATGTAATGACGTACTTTTATGGTTTACGATAATATGTTCCTGTTTCGGATTAAGCAGCTTTAAATTAGTTAAATCATAATGTCTATAAGTCTAAGGTGGGATTAACATGGAATTAAACTTTTCATGGAAAAACATTTTCTCAATAGCAGGTCAAAATTGGCAAAAAGGAGTGTTGTGGTCCATAGGCCTCTTATTTACTTGTAACAATGTCAAAGGCATCAATTGTTTTAAGGTTTCCAAAACTTTTCCAAAAATTTTAGAGGAACTGATTGAGATAATGTAAGCATTTTTATACAAATATTTCTTCATTACTTACTTTTGTGAACTTCTAATGGAGTCCATTTTGATAGGTAAGATCTAAAAAGTTTCAGGTTCTATATTTAGTAGAGAAAAATCCACCTACTTTCACTTTTATTAATATAATATCTCTTTGTGTCATTCAAGGTATATATGATAGTATGACATATATGAAAGCCGAATTTTAATATATAAATTTCATGAACAATAATATGTCAGAAATACATGTAATATTTTGTTTGTAGTCTACATCAAACTGTCAAAAGTTTCATTAATATCTCGCAAGCTCTGATTAAGGCATTATAGATCAAATACTTCATGAATTAAATTCAAAATGAAAACTCCGGGATTCATGGTTGTAGATTAAGACTGTTTATGTGGTAAAGAAGGATATGGAGATAACGAACAGTATTCAATCTCAAAGTCCATAAAACAATACAAAATAAGGGCAGAGCAAACACGGACCCCCGAAACAGGAGTGAGCAGATTTAATCAATGGTGGATTTTTAAGGGGTGCCCTCACTTTTATTTTTTAAAATTTCAGATTACGTTCATATACAAATCATATCTTTTGAACAGTTGGAGTTAGGGCTTTCATATTTTACCTGTGTTTTCATTGTGACAAGAGGTTTTCATAAATATTTTTTACCTTTTTACCTTTACCTTAGAGTTTAACGCTTTAAAACAACAATATCGTTGCCCATAAGTTTTGAACAGTTAGTACTATAAGTCTGTCAAATTTCAGAGGTATATGTCAATCCTTCTGACAAGACCTTCCTCTGAATACCAACAATTTTGACCTTTAGACCTTGACTTTGGAATTTGACCTTCTTTTGAAAATTTTAACCTTTGTCATAACACTAAATCAATGAGTGCTAGGCCTTTTATATTTTGCACATATATTTCTATGACAGGGCCCTTCCTTACATACCATTATTTCATTCTTTGACCTTGTAGTTTGACCCACTTTCAGAAAACCATTACCTTAACCATAACTTTTGAATGGTTGGTGTTTGGGCTTTCATATTTACCAAATATATCTATTGACGTAAGTCTTTGCTTTGAGTAACAACATTTTTAATCCCCTGAGCTTGGAGATTTATTGTATTTGAGAAATTTTAACCTTTGCCAAAAGCTGCTAAGTAGGGGCATTAGTATTCTCAAAATTTGTTGAAATATTTGCAAATCTACTGATTTTAAAAGAAGGATATATTGAGACCAGTTTGGGATTTTTACATATGATGAGAGCAAGATTTAATTCACAACTCTATGAAGATTTAATTTTTACATGATTTGATTATTGGTGTTAAAATGTGGAATCTTTTTACTTTACCAATGGAGATTAATTATAAAATAATTTTTTTAAAATCTGTAAACATCGGGAAATCCCAGGGATTTCCCATTACTCACACAAGGTTTTTCACCTAAATCTACTTGGGTTGGAACTCCTGCCTATGAATATATAATACCTCCATCAAACAGAAAATCTGGTTCTCCCCTCCACTTTTCCTACGGAGGCTGCATATAGAGGGGATGCTTACTCTTTCTACGCAACTGGCCATCTCTGATGTTTTAGAGGTCCGTGTTTGCTCTGCTTCTGTTTTGTATTGTTGGAATTGACTTTTAAGCTTGAATACTGTTTGCTCTCTTCATTATGTCCATCAGGATTTCCATACCTAAAGTTACCTGAATATGATTCTAATTATTGTTCCAAAATTTAAACAAGAGCATAATTATGCACAAACTGTAACTCATAGATGCTGAAGGTTCAAATTGCTGGTAAAGTATTCTTAATAGGAATTACTGCAGAAATGTATTTATCTACTGTCCCTATGTCTATCATTCTTTCTTCTTTTTATCTGTTCACTTATTTAATCTGTTTTGTTATTTTTTCAAAACACTATATGTGGCCCAAGGACCTCTTGTTGTGTGTGGGTGCCAGAATCTTTGATGTTCATTGATGACAATCTAAACAGAATATTTTCCCCAATAGGATTAATGAACATTTCATAAAAAATAATTATGTTTTATTTCAAACATGAACATTAAACAGTATAGTTAACATAAGCTATACAAGTCGTCTAAAATCAGATAAGGAAATACTACCAATAAAAAAAAAACATTATTATCATTAAAACAATGTACATTTCCTCATCCTTCTTTGCGAAACTTGCATGTGGTTTGAATGCAATAATTTTATTTGTCTACATGTATTTTAGGTAAGGGAATTCAATGGATTTAAGTACATCATGGAGGAAGCCATCACAGGCGACTTTGCCCTGATCAAGGCACACAAGGCCGACAGAGTAGGAAACCTCACCTTTAGGTTAGTAGATCAAGGCATACAAGACAGACAAAGTAGGAAACCTCACATTTAGGTCAGTAGATCAAGGCACACAAGGCAACAAAGTAGAAAACTTCACCTTTAGGCTAGTAGATCAAGGCACACAAGACCAACAAAGTAGGAAACCTCACCTTAAGATCAGTAGATCATGGCACACAAGGCAACAAAGTAGAAAACCTCACCTTTAGGTCAGTAGGTCAAGGGACACAAGGCAGACAAAGTGGGAAACCTCACCTTTAGGTTAGTAGATCAAGGCACACAAGACAGACAAAGTAGGAAACCTCACCTTTAGGTCAGTAGATCAAGGCACACAAGGCAACAAAGTAGAAAACATCACCTTTAGGCTAGTAGATCAAGGCACACAAGACCAACAAAGTAGGAAACCTCACCTTAAGATCAGTAGATCATGGCACACAAGGCAACAAAGTAGAAAACCTCACCTTTAGGTCAGTAGGTCAAGGGACATAAGGCAGACAAAGTAGGAAACCTCACCTTTAGGTCAGTAGATCAAGACACACAAGGTCAGTAAATCAAGGCACTCAAGGAAACAAAGTAGAAAACCTCACCTTTAGGTCAGTAGGTCAAGGCACACAAGGCAGATAAAGTGAGAAACATCAACTTTAGGCTAGTAGATCAAGGCACACAAGGCCGACAAAGTAGGAAACACCTTTTGGTTAGTAGATCAAGGCACACAAGACAGACAAAGTGGGAAACCTCACCTTTAGCTCAGTAGGTCAAGGCACACAAGGGAGATAAAGTGGGAAACCTCACCTTCAGGTCAGTAGATCAAGGCACACAAGGCCGACAAAGTAGGAAACCTCACCTTTAGGTTAGTAGATCAAGGCACATAAGACAGACAAAGTGGGAAACCTCACCTTTAGGTTAGTAGATCAAGGCACACAAGGCCGACAAAGTAGGAAACCTCACCTTAAGGTCAGTAGATCATGGCACACAAGGCAACAAAGTAGAAAACCTCACCTTTAGGTCAGTAGGTCAAGGGACACAAGGCAGACAAGGTAGAAAACCTCGGCTTTAGGTTAGTATATCAAGGCACATAAGACAGACAAAGTGGGAAACCTCACCTTTAGGTCAGTAAATCAAGGCACACAAGGCAGACAAAGTAGAAAACTTAACCTTTAGGTCAGCAGATCAAAGAACACAAGACAGATAAAGTGGGGAACCTCACCTTTCGGTCAGTAGATCAAGGCACACAAGGCCGATAAAGTTGGAAACCTCACCTTTAGGTCAGAAGATCAAGGCACACAAGGCTGACAAAGTGGGAAACCTCACCCTTAGGTCAGTAGATAAAGGTACACAAGGCTGACAAAGTGGGAAACTTCACCTTTAGGTCAGTAGATCAAAGCACACAAGGCAGATAAAGTAGGAAACCTCACATTTAGGTCAGTAGATCAAGACATACAAGGTCAATAGATCATGGCACACAAGATGGACAAAGTAGGAAACCTCATCTTTAGGTCAGTAGATCATGGCACACAGGCAGACAAAGTAGGAAAACTGACCTTTAAGATAGTGAGGAAAGGATGACTCAAAGATCTATAAAATAAAAAGGTGATGTGGCACTCCACCTTAAGTAGATCAAGCCAAACAATCAAGGTACACAAGGCCGACAAAGTGGGAATCCTCACTTTTTGGTTAATAGATATAGAAAGAAAACTCCAGTACCTTAAATATTTAGGTCAAGACACTAGACAGTAAATCAAGATGCACAAAAAGCAACTTTTCATTAAAGATAATTATGACAAGACACTAGATAATTTAAAGTGATATAAATAAGCCCTTTCTCTTTGTTGAAAGTTCTTGTTTTATAAGGCTGAGGAAAGTATTTGAATAAGCTGTTATTCTGTTTGTAGAAAGACAGCTCGTAACTTTAACCCCCCGATGTGTAAGGCCGGGCGGATCACAATAGCGGAAGTGGAGGAGATTGTGGAAGTCGGAGAAATTCCACCAGAGGACGTCCACGTTCCACATGTGAATGTACAGAGAGTCATCAAAGGTCCCAGCTACGAAAAGAGGATAGAGGTAAAAATAAACAGTAAAATAGGATTGAAATATAAATAAATATAGAGGTCAAAATATATAATATTGGAAAGTTTAAAGTAGAAATCCTGTCTTTTACCTGAATTATCTTTCTTACAGAGACTGACAACACGGACGGAGAGTAAAGAGGAACCAGAGACAAATGACAAGGCGGCGGAAATGAGAAACAGAATCATAAAGCGGGCAGCGCTGGAGTTCCATGATGGAATATATGGTAGACAAGTGTTGTTTTTATTTATTGTCAAATACTTTCAACCAGTGTAAATGCTGTTTATATTTCTGGTCCAATAATTTCAGCCAATCTGAAAGATGTTGATATTCCTGGTAAAATAAATTCAACCAATCTGAAAGTTGCTTGTTTATGGTCATATAATTTCAGCCAATCTAAATGGTTATATTTCTGGTCAATAATTTCAGCCAATCTGGGTATTGGAATGCCGATGTTGGCCAGTAATTATATCCCACCAGGAATGACCGTCCATCTACAGAGTGAAAACGGAATCATGGGATTGGTTAGTCTCCTAATTATCTTGCATTATGTGTAGTAATTTAGATTGAGATAATTGTGATTTGAGATTAATTTTATGTCTCATTATTCCGAAGAAAAAATATTTACTGTAACATTACAGGGACCGTACCCATTACCCAGTGAGATTGACCCAGATGTGATCAACGCGGGCAAACAGACTGTCACCAACATCCCAGGGAGCTCTTTCTTCTCCAGTGACGATTCCTTTGCTATGATCCGAGGGTTTGTTTATTACTCAAATAAAATCGATATAGCGAATCATTAGCTTATGAAACCCCCACATTTTAGTGAAGAAAATGCATCTAAAACAATAATTTTTTTCCCTTAAACTTCAGTTTGCTACCAAAGGAATTGACACAGTTTATATAGATAATATTTTTAATCACAAAAGGGTCCAGTCTTATTTTAATACTTCATTATATTTAAAGTTCAAGACTACACATTGTAATTCCTACTAAAATACATTAACTAATGCTTTCAAACTTTTTCAAACAAGAAAACTTTACAGGGCATGGATATGAAATATCTGAAATATAATCCATTTTTACAGAATACATTTTAATAGACCATGCAAGGGGCATTACAAATTGCACCTTTAATTGTGTGACTGATATTGTTTTTACAGAGGACACATAAACTTGACCATACTAGGGGCATTACAAGTTTCTCGTTATGGAGATCTGGCCAACTGGATGATTCCGGTAAGGTAAAGGGTGTATATCAGGAAATGAAGTTTAACTTTGATCATAATTTATAAATAAAAACTTAAGGTACTTGTGTGTTTCTTATTTAATGAACAGATTTCTTGTTTTACCGATCTGTGCTCTATAATTATTTCAGGATCGGTTGGTCAAAGGAATGGGTGGAGCTATGGATCTGGTGTCCAGTCACAAAACTAAGGTTATTGCTACCATGGAACACCAGGACAAGGTTGTATAGTATTCTGACTTAGGTTTACTCATTTAAAACCTTGTAAATAAGTTTGTAGCATGAATATTTTTCAGTATAAGTTTAATGAGTGTTAATGTATTTCAGAAAGGAAACAGTAAGATAGTCAACAGCTGTGATCTGCCCCTGACGGGTAAAAACTGTGTGGATATGATCATCACAGACAAGGTAGGACTAACACTGATGTAGTCAATCTTAATCAGTAAACGGAGCTACTGTGGTAAAAAGTGAGAGATTTTCATCATTCAAGTTGTGTGTTTGATTATAATCCTTTATATTTCAGTGTGTGTTTGACGTGGACTCAGAAAAAAGACTAATTTTAACGGAGATTGCAGAAAACGAAGATGTCGCCGGCATTGTTGGTGCCACCAACTGTGAATTTGTGGTTACGGGCAAATTAACTACTCCTTATAGTAACTCAGTTTACAGTTACATGTATGTGAATTTTCTTTAAAAAAATTCAAATTATTAAAAAAATTAAACGTTAAACTATTCCATGTGTGTAAGTTACTGAACTAAAAAAAAATATTTAATGAATCAAATATACATAATTTTTAATAACAGATATTGCCTTTAAGTAGTGTTTTATGAGTCATTTATGAATAAATGATTGATGTGTATACAATTTGCAAAATTAATTGACACACTATTCTATGTGTGGAGGTAATTAAATTAAAAAAAAAATATTTAATGTATATACAATTTGTAAACTTTGCCATATTTAAAATAATCTTGTGATATCTATTTGAGAATTTTCTGTAGGACTGCACCAGAGACTGAGATGGATTATTTTTATATCCATGTCTTGTGTTGAGCAGTTCTATACAATTCTTTTTAAAATTAATCTTATTTCAGGTTACCCCAGATGTTAAAGTAATGTGACAGATTCAGACATAGATAATGGGGAGACAACTCACTGCTTGTACTGTCAATCTGTGTGTCAAAATTCTCTGTGATGTGAAGACTTATAAACATAGTGTCATGATGAGAGGTATAGACCTAAACACTGATGTAGAGGTCAGAGGTCAAAACACTCAACTCTTAGTGTGATCTGAGCCTCATGTAATAATTGTGAGACAAAAATGTCTGTAGGTTATCTGACGTATTATCAGGATAATCCTTGCTCATCTACTTGTATAAAATGATTTTCATCACAAGAGTATACATGTACTTTGTTTTGTTTATGGGATTTTATTCATCGTTTCTTAGATTCATGCATAATTAATTATAATTTTCTGACTTCCCTGTGTTCTTCAAAACCAAATATCGAATAGAACAACCTCAAGAGCATTGTTCCATTTGTCATTTAATATAGGATGTGCAGTATATTTGCCTTACGAAAGATAATATATCTTAATAAAAACATTTGAAAGGTAATTTAAAATTTTTGCTGTATTTCAAAGAATTTTCCTCATAAAATCTCCAAATTATTACAGAATTAAATTGATAAATAAAGAGTTCTTGTTGAAGCAGATGCATATACTTTTCATATTGCCTTTTAGATAGGGATTCTTGGCTCTCTAATGTATTACATATACATCCTTTTATCACATTATTCCTAAGGCATTATATTAAGAAAATTGATACATAATGTAAGTGATATTAGCATTTTCTTTATGTATTTAGGCCTGTATACAAACACTGCATGTACGAATGAATATAAATTTTGTATCTGTCCAGGGCATTTTAAAGATATTTAATGTTTCATATAGATGATGTATGTGTGAATTCTGAAATACTTGTTTTGTTTCAGAATTAAAGTGATATTTCTGTACAGTTTCTGGTTTTGTTTGTAACACATAGGTTTATATACTGGAAATGTTCAAATATTATTCATGTTCATCACATGTCTCAGAAAGTTGCTGTTAAGATACCAAAATGCTACCATGAAAGTTTTAAGAAATAAATTGAATTTTCAAAAACCTCACTCTACAACTAGATTCTGAAGACAAAAGACAGTACAGTAAAAGAAGGTGGCAAGACAGTGATGTGGGATTTTATCCATTTTTATAGTCGTGTATAATGACCTTCCACCGTCACTTCAATACTACTACACAAATTGATCCTATATAGTAAAGTACTGGGTATATCTATATAAAGACTAGTGCTGTGTAGTTGTGTATATTTAATGACCTTCCACAGTCACTTCAATACTACTACACAAATTGACACAGATCCTCTATAGTAAAGTACTGGATAGGGTGTAGTATGTCTGACTCCTATATTAAAACTGTCAATTAACAAATCATCTGTAGAAAAATACCGGTATATTTTACACAAGTTGCTGTCCTTGATTCTGGTCTCTGGTAAAAGCACTAAGTATGTGTTGTTAAATAGATTTCATTTATCTTGAAGCATATAATTTCATTATAATTAATGAATTTTTAATGGCAAAAGCTGTAACTATAAATGTTCTTCATATGTTGATTTGGGCAACAATTATTCCTTGCTTGCAGCCTTGACCTTTAATTTAAAAAAGAGGTTATTAAGTCCTATCATACGTGACAATAAAGCACACAAATAAGGTTTTGAACAATCCTTGGACGGAATAAAATTAATACAAGTTCGATGGAATAAGTTCAATGCAAGTTCGATGGAATAAGTTCAATATAAGTACGGACAAGCCAGCGTACTAATATATATAAGGTATCTAAAATCATTGCTATAAATCAGATAGAAAGGAAACAGCGAAATGTGTTAGAAGCTTTTTGTCTAGCATTCCTTGAGAATGCATAAACTGACCTTTCTCATGGCGTCTGATTTAGCCTTGCTGTGACCTTGAGAGTCAGATTCAAGAGGTCAACATGATGCTTAAGGAGATTCACGGACCCGAACAAGATCAGGGTACAATGACAAGGAAACATGTAGAAGAGGCGGTGGAGGACGTACAGAGTGGAAATCAACAGCTACAGGAGGCAAAGAAACATAAGTGTGCCGTGAGGAAGAAAAAAATCATATGTTTCTCCATCTTAATTACTCTCATTGTAATTGTTATTATAATCACTGTTGTTATGATGACAAATAGTGATTCATAGTGAAAAAGCTACATGTAGAACAAGTGGAATTCACAATGAGCACGGAACTATACATACATGTACATTTATCATAAATAATCATTTCCGAGTTACAGGACCTTCAAGAGTCAGAGCGGGAATTATGTGACCTTGAGAGCCATTCACGAGGTCAATATGTTGTTCAAGGAGATGTACGGACTGCAGGGTAAAATGGTAGACAATATAGAGAAACACGTAGAACTAGCGGTTGACGACGTACATTCATTATAAATTGCATTGAAAAAACGAATTTTCAGATAATAAAAATCAACAGTAACTTAACATTTTTATGATATAGGTTTTGATTATCAAAAAACTTCACAAGTTAAAACCCAGAGGGTTAAAGTCATGTGTAAAGAATGTTTATAGCACAAAATGATAAGATAGGATGCGGGATTTTACCCGTTTATATTCATTTACAAATACTCTGTGGGTACTGTGTATGCAAAATGTGATAACGGAAAATGTAATTATCAAAAAAGTGTGTTTTTACGTTAAATTTTTACGTTTTAGGGTTTTGCATTGATATTGATGCCAAATGTACCACAAAAGGAAATAATCTCAGTTTGTTACATTTTGCGTTGTAACAATGCTAATATAAACAATGGACACTTTTTTGCATAAAATTGCTCCGATTGCATTTCCATTTACAAAAAATCGCCAGTGTCTGATCTTTGTCCTTTTGAATCCACTGGGGGATTGGAAACCGGTCTTTTGAATGAGACCGTGTTAACTGAGGTCTCTACTCGCAGTTGGTGTTGGCATGAAAAAGATCCCTCACTGCTCACTGGTCCTGAGTGCCGAGAATAGGTATAATCTGCAGCTGGCAAATGGTGACATCTCCATATGAGTAGAAAAATTCTCTAGAGAGACGTTAAACAACAAACAGAAACATTGAATCCAACAATTTTGATCCCTTAATATATCCATTTCCAATTGTTTTCCCTATGATAAACACTTCAAAAGTGAATCTTGTTTATTTCACCGTGATTCCTGTGGCATGTAAATTTCTCTATTGAGCAACTATACTGAACGGTCAAATATCAAACTTGCATGTATATTAATGGCTTATAAATACACTGAAGAAAAAAGATGTTTTGTTTAATTTTATTTAGATTTGATATATCTTTTTACAAACAAATTAAATAATGAATTATCTTCGGATCAAAAGCAATTCACTAGTGCAACGCTGTCCATTATCGCTGAGACCTTGCGAGACCAAGAAACTTCACTTCCGTAATTATGCATGGTAAACAGCCCATCTAATCCACGTGGAGAAATCGGCATTGCCACATAGATCATCCGATACAGACATCGTCCCTCAGTCTTTACCACCCAACATCGTACGCAATTTTCTAACGTTCTCTGTTATTTTAACACACACAATTCTGTTTCCTGACAATGCTGACCAACTCCCGTTTCACATGTTTCATTAGCTGCAACATTGCATTCAACATGGCGGCGGCGAAGTGGCCTATGGCCTATACACTTGATCGTACTTCCGACAACCTAAATCTAGGTCAGATATATAATTAAAGTTAGCAAGATTGCTTTGATCGTAATATAAAAATCTTTTGTTGTTTATTTTATAAATGTTGATATTTGACTGCAGTATAACTAAATATTCATTAGAATTGTTTTGTGTTTGTATGGGACTAATTTTTTTATAGTAAAATTTGACGTCATGGGGCGGGAAAATAACATGGAATGCCTCGTGCATTTCAAATCCACTTGTTTAAAACTTTTGGACAATTTGAAATCACAAGACTTTACTAAAATCAACAGCTTAAAAACTTATGACTTTTCAACTTTATACACAATTCCCCACGACAAATTTAAAATCCAGTCTTTTCTATATAATTGACAGCTGCTTCTTCAATAAGAATGGAACTCGTAAATTTACTCACCTTGTCATTGGTCATTTGCAAAATTATTTTGTTAGAACAGATTCTGATTGCACACTTAAGTACTCTGAAGTTGACATCAAGAAGATGCTTGAGTTTCTGATTGACAATATCTATGTGGTTTTTGGAGACCAGGTACTCCAACAATATATTGGAATTCCCATGGATACAAATTGCGCTCTGTTATTAGCAGACTTATTTTTATATTCATATCAAGCAGAATTAATGCAAAATCTTGTGCGTGAAAAAAAGAAAACACTTGCTTTGGCCTTCAACTCGACATTTACATATATCGACGACGTATTGTCAAATTAATAATGGTAATTTCCATTCCTACATCGATACGATATATTCTGGTGAGCTTGAGATAAAAGATACCACATAGTCCAACACTTCTGTTTCATACTTGGATATTTTACTTGAAAAAGACACTAATGGTAATCTAACAACCAATCTATATGATAAACGTGATGTCTTTAACTTTTTGATCGTCAACTTCCCTTACTTATGCAGCAATATACCTTCATCACCTGCATACGGAGTATATATATCTCAGTTGATTCGATACGCAAGCGCATGCTCTACGTATGAACAATTTCTAAAACGAAGTAAATTATTGACAAGCAAGTTGATGAAACAAGAATATCAGCAGTCTCGTTCAAAGTAATCATTTCGTTAAGTTCTATGGTCGATACGATGACCTTGTCAGCAAATACAATTTATCATTGAGTCAAATGCTGACTGACGTTTTTCATACCAATTGTTAGCCCATTATTTATACACTGAATTGATAAACGGATTTTTTCCGTCATTTCCTGATCATGACAAGGAGCACACGGCGGTTGTGACCGGTCGGCAGGGGATGCTTAATCCTCCATGGCACCTGATCCCACCTCTGATGTTTCGGGGGTCCGTGTTTGCTCTGCTCTTATTTTGTATTGTTTTATGGACTTTGAGATTGAATACTGTTCGTTATCTCCATATCCTTCTTCATGTTTCACATGTGTATTTTCTGTGACAAGACCTTCCCTTGCTCACCATTTATATTATCCATTTGACCTTGAAAAATGTTGATCTTCGCCATAACGTTTCAACAGTTGGTGCTAGGGTTTTCATATTTCACAGGTATATTCTATGAGAAAAGGCCTTTTTGGGTAAAAACAGTTTTAATCTCTTGACATTGACCCTGGATTTGATATACATTTATAATACTTTCACCTTTGCCATATTCTGTCATGCGGGGATGCTTCAACAAAGCATTTTGTAAAAAGAGATTTTCAATAAGCTGTTTATGACTTTACATTTATCAATTGTTACCAGCTGAGTTCTGTGTCATTCAGGTTGGTCATATGTGATTTTACTCATTGCAGCTGTACCATTATATGCATGTTGGCCTTTGAGAGTTTGTTACCATTTTGTTTTGTTGCCTTGGCAGGTCTTTGAATATTGATGTTTGCCATACATGTGTTTGTTTTGCTATTTATCTAAGGTAACGTACATGGCATTCGTTTAAGTGCCATCTCTCCTTACCTGAAGGTTCCAGATGATTAGAGTGATATTGACAGATAACAACAGTCTTTCTCTGCACTTCAATTGACTCAATTTTTTTAATTATGTTCTTATTCGTTTCACTCAAACGAACATAAATAATTTATAAAATAAATAACAACACGTATAGAGGTAGGTACAGAAGCGCTCTCGTAAGTGCAGTTTAATATTATATACAACATATACATTTCCAATTTTCCTCCTTGACAACTCATACAATCTTCAAAACAAAAACATATAATTAATAAAACAAACATGATACTTGTGAGGGTGGGTGGGTGGGGCAATGTCTGACTGCACTGAGAAGAGCCTTCGAATGGCATTTAAATCTTACACACGCTAAGGCGTGCTTGCTTTAACAGAATACCTGTAGAACAGGTATTCTATAAATATCTTAACCAATCAGACCGACACTCTTCCTTTACATCAGATAAACACGTGTTCGATTGATACACGTGTTGTGATAACTTTAATAAATACATTTATGTTCTTATTCGTTTCACTCAAACGAACATAAATAATTTATAAAATAGATAACAACACGTATATAGGTAGGTACAGAAGTGCTCTCGTAAGTGCAGTTTCGACAATAAAGAAAGAAAAGAGATAAAGATTATAAACCCAACTTTTTTAAAACAGATAGTTTTTCGTAGTAAATTTTCCTCTTTAGCATTTTACGTCTTCCATGTTTCATGTTTCTTAAAATTTAAAGACGATCACTGACTCCGGCTGCAGCAGTATCACCACCCGACCTCAGACTATGTTCCCCACATTTTATTTATTTTTTTTTTAAATCCAGTCCTAAGCTATCTTTAACTAAAAATAAATTCCTGACGTCTCAGATGCATCTGATAAAAGAAGATACCCAAGTAGCATATTAACCGGACAAGTATCAAAGTTCGTATGTGATCATATTTACCAAAAGCGCCTCGCTTATAAACGTCAATTTTTATCTTTGCAATGAATAACTTTAGATGAGATTCATAAAAATAAATATGCGACCTTAGAAATAAGATCAACAATTTTAGAAAAAAGTAAAAACCCTATATATCTTTATAGAAAATACAAGTACGCAATTCATTACATATAATGATTCATTTTTTTTTTCGCCAAAACTTTTTCAACTACAGCTGATAAAATTAAAAGGTTCCTTGTGACATTGTTCTCTTCTAGAATCCTTATACAGCCTTCTTTTTCAAGCTTGACAGAGTCAGATAATCCCGACACATTGTTGACCTAGGATACACCATGAGTAGCTTCCCCTACCTTTGAAGAAAACTGGAAAGTTTTGTAAGATAAGTCAAATATACTGTGACATGGATATCACTTAGAAAATTGCTGAAGGCATACCTGTACATTGCTGTGTATTTCATGCTTTTGACTTCGGGTAGTAGTTGGCTAAGGGCTCCGCAATATAGGGATGGAGCCTGAGTGCTGTTAAACAAGGATGTTCAACCACCAACCCAAAATAATTCTGCAAAACGTACACAGTGAATAACAAATTCAAAACAAAAATTTTAATTCAAGACAACAGTTTAAATCTGCGTGTATCAGGGCCTTGTCACTGCAATACACAACTTGATTAATTCTGTTTGATATGATATACATGAATTGTATATCCAAAGCTAAGAAAACACCATTCAAACATCTGCAGTACAAAAATGTACCAGTGCCTTTTACAATGGCTTTATTATTATAATATTTGAAAACTTAAATTTGCGTGTATCAGGGCCTTGTCACTGTAATACACAACTTAATTCACTTCTGTTTGATATACATGAATTGTATATCCAAAGCTATCCAAAACTAAGAAAACAACATTCACACATCTGCAGTACAGTAATGTACCAGGGCCTTTAACAATGGCTATTTTAAAAACTTGATTTTTTGACATCTGCAGTACATTTATGTACCAGGGCCTTTAACTGTGAATTTATTTAATATCATCGTATTGTTCATTTTAAAAGTTTTCGACATCTGCAGTACATTAGTGTACCAGGGCCTTGAACAGTGACTTTATATTAATATATTTCGAATAATTCATTTCAAAAACTTTAATTATCGACATCCTTATTACAATAGTGTACCAGGGCCTTTAAAAGGGAATTTATTTTATATCATTGTATGTATTATTCAATTTGAAAACTTTAATTTTCGACATCTGCAGTTCAAAAGTGTATCAGAGCCTTTAACTGTGAATTCATTTTATACCATTGTAATATTCATTTTGAAAACTTTAATTATCGACATCTGCAGTACAAAGTGTACCAGGGCCTTTAACAATGACTTTATCCGATATTATTTTAGATTATTCATTTGAAAACTTTAATTTTCGACTTCTGCAGTACAATACATGTAGTGTACAAGGGCCGTAACAATAATTTATTTTTATATCTTTGTATCATTCATTTTAATCTTTAATTTTCGAAATATGCAGTACAAAAGTGTATCAGGACCTGAAACAATGGCTTTATTTAAATATATATTTTGGATAATTCATTTTGAAAACTTTGATTTTCGACGTCTGCAGTACAAAAGTGTACCAGGGCCTTAAACAATAGCTTTATTTAATATATTTTGGATAATACATTATGAACACTCAAATTTTTGACATCTGCAGTACATCAGTGTACCAGGGCCATAATTTAAACAATGACTTAGTTAAATATATTTTTGATAATTCATTTTTAAAACTGTTTGACATCTGCAGTACAATAGTGTACCAGGGCCATAAACAACGAATGGGGGATCCGTTTTTTACATCTGTAGTACCACGGTACCAGGTCAAATAACACCTATATGTGCACCAGGGCCAACATCAACTGCAATGCACATATCAAAGCAACGCACATCTACCAATGACACAGTGCCTAGTATCATGCTTCCAGTACTTATAATCATCACGACATCTTGATAATTGCATTAAATCTTAATTCTTAGAATGGTCTTAGAACCTGATAAAACCAAAAACAGTGTTTTAACTTTTTCTTCTGAGCATGTACATACATGTAGATTCCAGAGACATCTAGTACTCCAATATATCTGTGAAATATTTATGAGTCGCAACTTTGTCTTTATACATGAAAGTCCAAAAAGAAGCCAATTATCATTTTGTTCAATTAATGTCCTTATACCCCAGCACCTACTGCGCTAGCAACTGAATCCACCAATGTGCATTCCCTGTATAGTCTTTAGTTCTCTTTCACAAAAATTTTGGATATATGATGAACAAATTTTCAATTATATCTTCTTAATTGAAATCTTAAACAAAGTGTACCGTCCCATGATGTTTGTAAAACAATTTTCAATAAGACCGAAACATCTTTCTAACAACCTATACAAACATTACCCATAATAACATTATTTCCTGACAACTAGCTGAATCTTGTGTTAATATGAAAGAAATTGAACAACATTTGTCTCGTTTGTAATTCTTCTTTCTGGAATGGAAACTTTGAATGCTTCTGAATTCCACCTGATACCTGACCATTTTAAATCTTGCACTATGCTGAAAATCGATATATATATATATCTTTTTTTTAATCTTACCTCGTCTAAGGATAACTTGATAATTAAACCTTAAAATTCTCTGACCCACTCTTCAAATGACTCTCACATTTCAATGTCATCGTATCTAAAATCAAACACTTCTTTTTCCTGTTTTCTGCGACGCTCAAATGTATCTTGTAACACAAGCTGAATTAAACGATTCTGAAATAAACGAAAAGTTCTGTAGAGATTTTTTATTATTATTATTATTATTCATACTAATTCTAAATGAGCTATTTGCTAAATGAATATAAGCTATTTTTATATTTCTCAGAATATTTTCCCAGGAATCGTAATGATTGCACAAACTATTATTCATTTATTTTAAGACCTATTTGAATATTTTATTGATAAAAACTTGCAATGTAACAACTTGATTAATTCTGTTTGATATGATATACATGAATTGTATATCCAAAGCTAAGAAAACACCATTCAAACATCTGCAGTACAAAAATGTACCAGGGCCTTTAACAATGGCTTTATTATCATATTATTTGAAAACTTAAATTTGCGTGTATCAGGGCCTTGTCACTGCAATACACAACTTGATTAACTTCTGTTTGATATACATGTACGTGAATTGTATATCTAAAGCTAAGAAAACAACATTCAAACATCTGCAGTACAAAAATGTACCAGGGCCTTTAACAATGGTTTTATTATTATAATTTGAAAACTTAAATCTGCGTGTATCAGGGCCTTGTCACTGCAATACACAACTTGATTAACTTTTGTTTGATATACATGAATTGTATATCCAAAGCTATCCGAAGCTAAGAAATCAACATTCAAACATTTGCAGTACAGTAATGTACCAGGGCCTTTAACGATGGCTATTTTAAAAAACTTGAATGTTCGACATCTGCAGTACATTAGTGTACCAGGGCCTTTGACAGTGACTTTATATTAATATATTTCGAATAATTCATTTTAAAAACTTTAATTATCGACATCTTTAGTACAATAGTGTACCAGGGCCTTCAACAGGGAATTCATTTTATATGACTGTATGTATTATTCAATTTGAAAACATTTATTTTCGACATCTGCCGTTCGAAAGTGTATCAGATCCTTCAGCAGTGAATATATATATATACCACTGTTATATTCATTTTGAAAACTTTGATTATCGACATCTGCAGTACAAAAGTGTACCAGGGCCTTTAACAGTGACTTTATCCGATATCATTTTAGATTATTCATTTGAAAACTTTAATTTTCGACTCCTGCAGCACGACACATGTAGTGTACCAGGACCTTAACAATGAATTTATTTAATATCTGAAATTTGTATCATTCATTTTAAACTTTAATTTTCTACACCTGTAGTACAAAAGTGTACCAGGACCTTAAAAATTGACTTTATTTTATAATATTTGTATTTTGAAAACTTTAATTTTCGAAATATGCAGTATATTAGTGTATCAGAACCTGAAACAATGGCTTTATTTAAATATATTTTGGATAATTCATTTTGAAAACTTTGATTTTGGACGTCTGCAATACAAAAGTGTATCAGGGCTTTAAACAATGGTTTTATTTAATATATTTTGGATAATACATTTTGAAAACTTTAATTTTTGACATCTGCAGTACATCAGTATACCAGGGCCATAAATTTAACAATGACTTTGTTAAATATATTTTTGATAATTTATTTTTAAAACTTTAATTTTGACATCTGCAGTACAATAGTGTACCAGGGCCATAAACAACGAATGGGAGATCCGTTTTTTACATCTGCAGTACCACGGTACCAGGTCCAATAACGCCTATATGTGCACCAGGGCCAACATCAACTGCAATGCACATATCAATGACACAGTGCCTAATATCATGCTTCCAGTAGTTATAATCATCACGACATATTGATAATTGCATAAAATCTTAGTTCTTAGAATGGTCTTAGAACCTGATCAAACCAAAAACAGTGTTTTAACTTTTTCTTCTGAGCATGTACATGCATGTAGATTCCAGAGACATCTTGCACTCCAATATATCTGAAATATTTATGAGTTGCAACTTTGTAAAAAGAAGCCGATTATCATTTTGTACAATTAATGTGCTTATACCTCAGCAGAACTGCGCTAGCAACTGAATCCACCAATGTGCATTCTCTTAGTATAATCTTTAGTTCTCTTTAACAAAAATTTTGGATATATGATGAACAAATTTTCAATTATATCTTCTTAATTGAAATCTTAAACAGTGTACCGTCCCATGATGTTTGTAAAACAATTTTCAATCAGATAGAAACACCTTTCTAACAACCTATGCAAATGTTACCCATAATAACATTATTTTCTGACAATTAGCAGAATCTTGGGTTAATATGAAAGCAATTGAACAACATTTGTCTCGTTTTGAATTCTTCTTTCTGGAATGGAAACTTTGAATGCTTCTGAATTCCACCTGATACCTGACCATTTTAAATCTTGCACTATACTGAAAATCGATTTTTTTATAAGCTTACCTCGTCTAAGGATAACTTGATAATCTAACCTTAAAATTCTCTGACACACTCTTCAAATGACTCTCACATTTCAATGCCATCGTATCTAAAATCAAACACTTCCTTTTCCTGTTTTGTGCCACGCTCATATGTTTCTTGTAACACAAGCTGAATCAATAATATATCCAATGCTTTCTGAAATAAACGAAAAGTTCTGTAGAACAGATTTTTTTTAAAAATAATTATTATTCTTCTTCATACTTATTCTAAATGGGCTATTTGCTAAATGAATATAAGCCATTTTTATATTTCTCCTAGGAATCGTAATGATTGCACAAACTATTATTCATTTATTTTAAGACCCATTTGAATATTTTATTGATTAAACATGCAATGTTCAATCATTATCTTATAAGCAGTTACTGAGTATCTCATCAAACATATCTACTTCATGATAATATATACTTATCATTATCCCTTCAAATGGATTGGAGTTTAAACCGCTGTTGCATTGATTGTTGAGCTGACAAACCCCGTCTGGAAGCACTTGTAGCATACGTCCCTGGACTGAGGTATTGCAATGCAAGGGATGAATACGAAAGCAATAACAGCAAGGGGGAAAGTTTACCATAGGACTGGAAACAAGGCCTTTTACTCTCTATACTAGTATTCATTATATAATGATACTTTCATGCCGTCTTCCGCCCTGTCGGAAAACTGTCTGCAATATACTTATGTCATGTTTAAAGTTTCTTTTTTTTTTCTTTTCTTTTTTTTTTTAATCTTAACAACTTTATTATTATAAACATTTAATCCCTTGAGTTTATATCAAGTAGCTCTTAATAATTTCTCGTTTAACAAATATTGTACCTTGTTTCCCTCGTATTTAAATTTACCCACTACGTTTTCGGGTGTAAATAGCTGCAAAAATGCAAATGAATTAGACGTGGACTGTGACTTCTCTGATACTAGTAACAAGGAATTCCTCCATGTGTTTCGTCAGTCAAAGGAACATGCCGCTCATAATCCATGGGGACACTGTATCGAAACGTCTGACTGCACTGAGAAAGAGCCTTCGAATGGCATTTAAATCTTACACACGCTAAGGCGTGCTTGCTTTAACAGAATACCTGTAGAACAGGTATTCTATAAATATCTTAACCAATCAGACCGACACTCTTCCTTTACACCAGATAAACACGTGTTCGATTGATACACGTGTTGTGATAACTTTAATAAATACATTTCTGATGATGTGCACAATCAATAACTAAAACTGTTGCATAAAATCAGAATTGATTTTTGTCCAGGAAATGTTTTTTTATGATGGGATTTGATCTACTGATAAAATAAGGTTTTCAATGAAGGATGTGTAGATAACGAACAGCATTCAAGATCAAAGTCCATAAAACAATACAAAATAGGAGCAGAGCAAACATGGACCTCCAAAACATTAAGAATAGGATCAGGTGCCATGGAGGAGTGAGTCCCCAGATAGCATGACTATGTTGGGCCAACATTTGTTAAAGGTTGTATGGTTGGCGTTGGGGGAACAACGTTGGGCCAACGTTGGACCAATGTTACCAAGTCAACCTTCTCGACCATGACGGAATTCCTATGTTGGCCCAACGTTGGTCCAACGTAAGCAACTTCCATTCACTTTAGTTTCCAAAAAAGGATGGATCATGGCGTTGGCCCAACGTTGGACCAATGTTTATAATACACCCTTAGAGAAAGTGTATTTACAAGTTGGTAGTAATATGTTGGACCAACGTTGGACCATTGTTTGTAATACACCCTTAAAGAAAGTGCCTTATCAAGTTTGTAGTGGTATGTTGGCCCAACGTTGGCACAATGTTCGTAATACATCCTTATAGAAAGTGCCTTATCAAGTTGGTAGTATTATGTTGGCCCAACGTTGGCCCGTTGTTTGTAATACACCCTTAAAGAACGTGTCCTATTAAGTTGGTAGTAGTATGTTGGCCCAACGTTGGCACAATGTTTGTAATACATCCTTATAGAAAGTGCCTTATCAAGTTGGTAGTATTATGTTGGCCCAACGTTGGCCCGTTGTTTGTAATACACCTTAAAAGAACGCGTCCTATTAAGTTGGTAGTAGTATGTTGGCCCATTGTTTGTAATACATCCTGAAAGTGCGTGTCCTATCAAGTTGGTAGTATTATGTTGGCCCAACGTTGGCCCATTGTTTGTAAATTGTAATACACACAAGTGTTATTTTGTTTAGGTCTTTCAAAGATGGGATATTTATATTGGGCCAACGTTGGCCCAATTATTTTACTGCCAATTAATTGATGATGTCAATTTTATAATTAACTGCTGAGCTTTACGTTGGGACAACGTTGGCACATTCTGAAATAATTAAGAGGACTTTCTATGCCCATGCTTATCATTGAATGACTGCTTTTGTTTAGATATGATATTTTCAACATTTTAACTTTGCACTTAAGTGATCAAGCACCAAAGAGTGTTTTATTCTAGTTTTTGAATTGTGTATATGCTTATTTATTTGTAATTACCCAGAAAGCAGAACACCGTTGGCCCAATCTTACATTATGGTTCTATTATCTATGTTGGGTTACCTTGATTGTGCCAACAATGGACCAACATGGAATATTGATAGCTTGTTATGAATAATAGTGCGCTAATGTTGGGCTAACTGTTGGCATTATATCATAAAACTATTATCATGAGAGAAAATATTTGTTTGGGGATTGGCATCGGCCCTACGTTGGCCCAATATACCATGAATCTGACTGAGCATCATGGGTAGACAACAACCGGGCTACTTGTAATACCCGCGCCATTTTTAATCTGACACGAGCGTAATGAGACTGATACCTTGCATATCTGCATCCACTTTGTAAGTATTAATACTATGTTTGCCTCGGCACAGCTGAATTAACGTTTAGTTTTTAAACGATATCATGTACAAATCTGTGTAAATCAGACACGGGGAAGTGCAGAGGCCAGGTGCTGTTGGGTCAACACTGTACAGATAGCATGCTAACATTGGGCCAACGTTGGGCCAATGTAATCGGTTACATCGGGCCAATGTTGGCAAATAGCATTGACCCAACTTAAGTTTGCTCATCGGCCCAATGTTGGCCCGATATGTTTGGCCAACCTTGGCCCAATGAATGTGACATTGTTGGCAAAACGTCAACAAGAACATTGGGCCGATGTTGGCAAACGACGTTAGCCCAGTGTCATTTTTCTCATTTGCCCAATGTTAGCCCGATATATTGGACCAACATTGGGCCAATGTGTATAAACATTTAATTGTTACAAATCTGTATACATGTATTAACAAATCTGATCGTCTCTACAATCAGAAATAAATCTACAACCAATCCTACTTGAAAAATCAAGCCAGCTAAAATGAATTTAAAATTCTTATAATTTATCAAAACAAAATAAATTATCAGTGATTAAATTTTTTGTTTCTATATAAGAAAAATAAATGAAAGTATAAAAATGTGTTTTGATACAGTTAAAACAATTAATAATTTGCTCCTTATTTAAATTGAAATTTGTGTCTAGTAGAATACATTTCCGATGTCAACCACTTAATTTACTTACATACATTTAACGTCGAGTACATGATCAAGCACTTTGAAAATGTTGAACTTGCTGAAGTTAAAACAAAATTTATTCAGTACTAAAAATAAATTGGGTTCTTTCATTTAAAATTTGTTCAGTGTAACGACAAATTTTCAATACATGTATTTCATATGGGGCAACATTGAATCAAAATTGTTGTGATGATGATTATCAAGCGTATAAATATTATGCATAAATGCCTTCATCACGCAAGCTAATCACTAAATCACACATTGAAACAAAAAAGACGGTTATTCCTTAATTGACAACTTAAACATATAATGATATACTTGTAAATTTAATCGTATGTTTATTCTTTGCTGAGAAAAGTAACAAATATATTAAGTACCAAATATTACAATTTTAGTCCTACTGGAGATTCTAAAAAGACTTGGAGAACACAATCAAAGAATGGCTAAGGTATGCCAAGGACGGGATGGGGGAGGAAGAAACGGACAGAGAAGAAAAGAAGGGAGGAGGAGACTCGAGGAATTGGAGACTTAGTAGAGGGATCAGATGGAAAGTGGCAGTGCCTAACTTTTTCCTGTAATATAGTGTGACATACCTGTAGTTCTACCTTTTTTGTGTCTGTTTGTCGGTTATAAACACGATGCAGATGCCAGAAACATTTTATTGTGTAAGTAAACAAAATGACGGGATTCATTTTAGTATTATTTTAAGAACAGGAGGGCTTTGTTTATTTGTTAGACGTGCTTATTGATACCTTTAATTTACTGAACTTGTGCATAATGTACATCAGAGAGGGAGTATACAGTCATGTAACCCTCCATGTATCGCTTGAAGTGAGCATCAACTTTTAATTCTTTATCAATGTTTTCTTCATGTACTGAGCAATAAAATTATAGTATGTTATAATTTAATTTTATATTTTGATTTCTTTTTCCTCAGTTTCTTAATTAATGTAGAGCTTCTTACAATGCAATACTTGTTGATGGCAATTCTATGAGATATTGAGAATATGTATTAAACTATTAATCTAGCATATATAGCATATATAGATAGTTTTCAAGGGCTTTTACCATAAGATTAAACTGTACTACAAAACTAGTATAACCTTATTGTATATATTTTTTTGTCAATTTTGAGGACAAATGGCCAACCAGTGAAGAGCAAATGAGTTGTCATGCTGGAGAGCCAATAAGATACAAACCAACGTCGGCCCAAAAATGATGTTTTCCTAATATTGAAAGAATATGTGGGCCCAACAATGGCTCAATGATATCCGTTCATTGGTCCAACAACAAGCCAACAAGTTTGTCCGATTAAGGGCCGATGAGCAAATAACCGTTGGCCCAACATTAGTTGCTTACAATGGCCCAACTGTACAAAAATGACGTTTGCCCAACATTGAAAAAATACATTGGCCCAACAGTGGCCCAATATTAACTGTTACATTGGCCCAACAATAAGCCAACAAGTTGGTTTGATAAAGGGCCGATGAGCAAATTACCGTTGGCCCAACATTAGTTCCTTACAATGGCCCAACTGTACAAAAATGACGTTTGCCCAATATTGAAATAATACATTGGACCAACAGTGGCCCAATATCAACTGTTACATTGGCTCAACAATAAGCCAACAAGTTGGTTTAATTAAGGGCCGATGAGCAAATTACCGATGGCCCAATGTTGAATTCAAACAGTGGCCCAACATAAGGAGCGTTGTTGGCCCAACAAAGGTCCAATAACATTCTGCTATCTGGGTCTCCTCTGACGACCGGTCACACTGGCCGTGTGCTCCATGTCATAATAGCATAGGTTAGGGAAGTTGACGATAGAAAAGTTAAAGTAATCTCGTTTATCACATTTCTTGATTGTTAGATTACCTTTAACGTCTTTTTCAAGTAAAATACCCAGGTATGAAACAGATCTGTCAGACTCTGTGGTATCGTTTATCTCAAGGTCACCAGGATACATCGTATCGACATAGGAATGGAAATTACCATTGTTAATTGACAATACGTCGTAGATATATCTAAATGTCGAGTTGAAGGCCTCAACAAGACTTTCTTTACTGAAACAGAAGATTGAAGAAAACCATTTCCAGCCATTATTATTTACAAATTCTGATGATTTTTTTTTGGAGGAAAAAGAAAAATGCTACTCATGTTTTGTTGACAATTTATTTTAAACTTTGATCAATATAAATAATCATATGAATAAATAATGTATATAGTTTATGGAATAACTATAGATATCTGGCATCAATTTTTCCTCATATGAAAGCAGAAAATGGGTTATGAAATGGGAATTCCGCTTTATTTTGGTCCATATTCGAGTCTTTAAATTCTCTAACAATAGATTATCTAACAATAGTGCATGAATAGTTGTATGAAAGGCACAGAGTTATGGTTTACATGGTAACATCTGTCAGGGTTAGGGTTAGCTTGAATAGCTCAGCTGGACCTCTTGTTTGAAGGATATCCACGCCTCAAGAAGAAACAATAACTCTTAAACTCATTATTTATTTAAAGAAGTCTCAAAATAAAGCTTGAAATTGAAATCTTATCATACAATAATTTTAATTTTATGTTCCAATATGATTCAAGGTTCTAAATGGTCTAATAAAAATACAACTTTTGCACTCCATAAAAGTAAAGAAATTAATTAATTTTAGAGAATCAATCTTCTTTTAATCTGGCTTCAATGTATTCAAGCACTATATGGAATGGAATTGTGATGTCTTACAATGATAATTCATAGGCTCTGCGCTTTGTTTTATATAATTTATCAGGTTTACAAATTTGTGGTATTTATATTACTAATTAATAATCTCATGGAAGAATCCCCTGTATTCTCATTTCTGTAGCTTTTTTTATTTTGTTGTATGGTATTTGAACGAGAGATAGTTGGTATGAGTGTAGAGCAGCCTGGAGGTTCCCTGTCACCTGTTGACAGATCCCTAGAATCTGCCACGATATGTCTCTGAATTGTAACGGTATAAGCTGTCCCTGATCATAGTGAACTAGGGTCCGTAGATCATCTAGAGCTGTTTGTGCTCTCATTGTGTCTACGTGTCTGTAGCACAAGATCTCTAGCATGTATAACAGTATCAAGGGTGGCATTTCTAATTGTGACCAGATGTTCCGTAGAACAGACTGTTGTTCTGGTATCAATTCACTGATATAATGGATTTCATTGACAAGTGTAATCTCCCATGCTACAGCCCGTCTCATCTTTTTAGACCAGGACTGTCCCCCTACAGCCTCAGTATACATCTGCGAATCTACAATTCGGCTATTCGTCACATATGGCTGTGCTAACTTGACCTTGATCATCTCTATAGTAGATAAAGCTTTCACGTATCTAAGTGTCTTGTAATAATACATGGCTATGTACAGCATATCAGTAATACAGCCAAACTTGGCAGCTAGTTTCAGCATGTGACACGATAATTTGTCAGCTCTGTATCTAAGTTTGTTTTTATGTGTGTAAATTTCCATGTGTAATATAAAAGCAGTTTCCTGAAGGACATTAGCTGTAAGTTTCTGTAGCATAAGGACTTCATACTGTGTAAGGTGGGGTGAACGTATTGTCTGTTCTATTGTATGTAGATAACTCATACAGCCTGGTATGTTCGTTTTGTATAATGAATCAAGGCGTGTTATTTCATTATATAGGTTTCTATCAAACTCAGACTCAGAAATGAAAGTATGTTCATCTATACAGATGGAGAGTCTGGGCTTATGAAGGACATTTATTATATAAGACCTAATGGAGGGACTGTATAGCAGGGATGCTAAACCCTTCTCATAGAACCCATACAGTCTAATAAATAATTGATGTTGTTTTTCGCCATAAATTTTACTCAGAAACATGTTGTTATCTGGAATGAAAAAGTTTGGACATGCCCCTTCATACACCCATTTGAGGATAAGTTTTAAACAGACCCAGAAACACTCCAGAAGATTTTGTGGACACCAGTGAGGCATTGCATTTTGTTGAATCACCCAGAAAACTGCCGTCTTCATGTGATATGAACATAGTAATTTGTCATTTTTTTGTAGCCCTTTGTTAATTATTTCTGTTAAGAACAATTTCAGTAAGCCATAAATTAAGAATTGACAGTGGTTCATTGTATACACTAGTTTTTGTTCTGCCAGAGAGAAAGAAATTCTCCATTCATGGTCTTCATGACTTCCTAACTTATGTCCGATTGCTACAAAATGACATCCATTTTTCACTATATCATCAACAACATGAGGCTGGGGCCATGAGTGACATCTGTCTATCCATGAGGAGGCAGATGGAGGCCAAAAGTCACAAACAAAACAGAAGGCATGGTCATATTCTAGTGATCTATGAATCCCACTTAAACAAGGTCCATGTGGAGAAGAGTTAAGTTGTGATAGAGAACACATGCTCTGTTTGTAAATAGAACTAGATATATAATGTCTGTTTTTCATTCTAACACAAGCTCTCTGAATTTCTCTCCGCATGCTAGGTGACAGTAAATATAACAAAGTAAATCCTGGTGGACTCTCAGAACAGTCACATAGGATAAGTGTTTGTCTGTGAGTAGCGTAATACTCTGACTGAGATAGTTCCCAGATCACACGGAGCTCATTTTGCCAGGCCATTATATCCATATCTGATTTCCTCAGTCTGAATCCTTCTTTTTGACTTCCACTCACCATTGCACTGAACATATCACCTTTTGTCACTCGATTCCCTACCATATCACTCATGTCCATCACATCTCTTCTCATGGCCACCAGCTGTGAGGTCCCCACTTTACGACACAATCCAGCAAACACTGACTCTGACATGTGTTGTATGGATGTCTGACTGGTAAAATTAAGGAATAATTAATATTTATGTTTTAATATTTATCTCTTATATTTATGTAACTTCGTAAATAAACATATTCTGAAAAAAGCTTTATAATACATGTAGATTAAAAGAATGTTTTACTGTGACAAGTATTTTAAGGCAATAATAATAAAGTTTATATAATATATATGGTTCAGTTTGCCAGTATTCAATCAAAATTAATCATCATTGATAGGAATGGCTGTGTATCACAAAGGGAGAGTAAAATAGGAAGATAACGAACGGTATTTAATCTCGAAAGTCCAATGAAAAGATACAAATTTGGAGAAAAGCAAACTTGGACCTCAAAAGAGGCGGGATCAGGTGCCATGTAGGAGTGAGCATCCCCTGCAGACCGGTCACACTCACCGTGTGCTCCTTGTCATAATCGGGAAAAAAACCGAAAAAATCTGTAGACAGTTCAGTGTATACGTAATGGCCTAACAATAACTGTGAAAAACACCAGTCAGCATTGACTCAATGATAGGCTGTACGTCCTGAAAGGTCATTGGATTGATTAAAAACTTGCAAAATGATGATTTCAAACGAGACTGTTTGTATCATTGTTCTATAAATTTGTTTGTCAACTTCTTGCCTTGTTTTACAAATTATATTGGTTATTACTTTGAAATTGGAACATGCCGTTTAAATAAGTAGGACAAGAATTAAAGAGAATTTATATAACAATACATATTTATTAACGGTAAGTTGTTCATACACAGGAAGCCAATTAAGTTCATCAAAAAGAGGTCGTGAGAGTGCATCAGGGGGAGCATGTAAAATATACCTTGCAGTACGTTTTTGAAGCTGATGAACTCTGTCTAGATTTGATCGGGATGTATTGCCCTCAAATTGTAAGGCAGTTATCAATAGTAGGCATGATATTTGCATTATAAAACAGCTTGAATGAGGAGATACTTTTTAATTCTACGTAGTGTAGAAATTTAAGGAGACAGAGATTTACACACATGGTCGATATGTATATTGTACTGTAAAGAATTATCTAAATATAATTTCATTTGTTAAGTTGTCTAGTTTCTGGTTTGATATGTATAAAGAAAAATCATGCTCTGAGAATTTTGATTTCTTCTGATGTGTACATATTAACATGCATTTAGTTTATGAAGCATTAAGTATCATTGGATTCTGAGAGCACCATTTTTTATACAAGCAATGTCCATTGATAATGAATTTACAATAAATTGGGAATCTTTGCCGACGACATGTAGAGTGGCATCATCGGCAAACAAATCTATATTTGAATTTTTTTATATAAAGTGGAAGATCATTAATGTACAGTAAAAACAGTGGAGGTCCTAGTATAGATCCCTGAGGAACTCCCGCTGTGACTTGCTGATAAAATGATTTTTTGTTAGACAGATGGACACTTTGAAGTCTGTCACTTAAATATGATCGAAACTGCTGTAAAATTATTTGATTAAAATTATAACATTTTACTTTTTGAGAAAAATTTCATGATTTACTCGGTCAAATGCCTTCATGAAGTCAAGAACGACAGTGCCAACAAGTTTGTCGTGGTCCATTTCATATAACCATTTATCTGCCCTTTTTTGTTAGGGCTGTTTGACATGAGTGCATTTCTCTGAAACCTGATTGAGATTCTATTAAAAGATCAAAGTCTGAAAAGAGAGATAGAGATATTTTGCCACATGTTTTTCTATAATTTTTGATAATGTTGGTAAAATAGAAATGGGTCTGTATTTATTTGGATCTAGTTTGTTCCCCTTTTGAAAACTCTTAGGAAAAATACCAGATATAATACTAGTATTTATTATATGGGTCAAGGGTTTATGTATTTTTTGTGTAGTAACTTTTAATAGACGTGCACGAATGGCATCTACGCCTGATGATTTATTAACATCTTATTTATTAAGTAAGGAAAACACTTCATCGGGACTTATAAGCGGGATACCAAACATCTCTGTACCCAATTTAGACTGTACAAAATTCAAAAGGCTGTTGAAGTCACACTTCTTTTGATTTACTCCTTCAGGGAGTTTAGCAAAGACATTTGAAAAATGAGAATTAAACATCTCTACATTTTCTTGTGTATCCTCTGTTACATTATTATTTTGTGCCAGTGCGGTCGGAATATAATTTTGTGGTGTAGAAGCCAATTTGTTTAATGTATCCCACATCTGGCGTGGATTTTTGTTTTTTCTCTATAGTTGATTTATAATACTTAATTTTTGCATTTTCAATTAGTGATGTTACTTTATTTCGCCATATTATATAGTTTTCAAAGTCCTTATTTTTATGAAAGTTATTGCAAATGGGCTGCGCTTCAAGAATTCCTTGGGTTAACCACTTTTGTCTTACATCATACTTCACTCTTTTTGTTTTTGCATGTTTGTCTAGTACAAAATCAAAAAGTGAATAATTTTTTAATGCATCATTTGGATTTGAGAGTGAATCTAAAGATTGGAAATTTCCTTTTTTCCAAATCTGACAGAAAATTGATTTCATTAAATTTTTTGAAGTATCTATATGTTATCTCTGTGTGTTTATACTTCTTCACATGATCATGTAATTTTCTTGTAAAAGAAATCTAGGATAGTTGTCAGAGATTGCTATTAGCGGTACTACAGGTTCTCGGCTAGGTTAGTATAAACATGATCAATTAAGGTCGATGAGGCATTTGTTATCCTTGTGGGTACATTTTAAATTATCTGTGAAAAGTCATATTCTTCAAAAGCTGAGGTCCAGTACCTTTGGGGTTCTTTCATCAGGTCAATATTAAAATCACCTGTTTAAATAATTACAGCATCGTCATAGCGGGATGCACAATTTATCTCTCGTGTTAGACTTTCTACCCTGCAGATGGTGGCCTAAATGCGGTACAATAAAAATTGGTTTGAATTTGGGATGTTAATTTCAAGCCATATTGTTTCTATGTCATCTATTTCAAAATCATTGCGGCGTTTGTAATGTAAATTATTGGAAATATATACAATAATTCCTCCTCGTGATTTCCCTAATCTATCTCTTCTCTCAAAAGAAGGGTATGGAGATAACAAACAGTATTCAATCTCAAAGTCCATAAAACGATACAAAATAAGAGCAGAGCAAACACGGACCCCGAAACATCAGAGATGGGATCAGGTGCCGTGGAGGATTGAGCATCTCCTGCCGACCTGTCACACCTGCCGTGTGCTCCCTGTCATGATCAGGAAATGACGGAAAAATCCGTCGTCAATTCAGTGTATAACTAATGGACTAACAATTGGTATGAAAAACGTCAGTTTGCATTTGACTCAATGATAAATTGTATTTGCTGACAAGGTCATTGTATCGACCATAGAACTTACGAAATTATGACTTTAAACAAGACTGCTTATATTTTTGTTTTATCAATATGTTTTTTAAATAGTTTACTTTGTTTAGCAAATTGTTCATACGTAGAGCGTGCTCTTGCGTATCGAATCAACTGAGATACATAATCTCCGTTTAAACTCCGTATGTATATAGATATATTTATGCGTAAGTAAGGGAAGTTGACGATAGAAAAGTCATCACGTTTATCCTAGAGCTTGGTTATTAGATAACCATTAACGTCTTTTTCATGTAAAATATCTAAATATGAAACAGATGCGTCAGACTCTGTGATATCTGTTATCTTAAGCTCACCAGGATATATTGCATCGGCATAAGAATGGAAAATCACTAATGTTAATACGAGACAATGCGAATCTAAATGTCGAGTTAAAGGTCACAGCAAGTGATTTCTTCTTTTCATAAGATTTTGCGCTAATTCTGCTTTATATGAACACAAAAGTAGGTCTGCTAATATCAGATTTTTTTTTAACTAAATAATTTTGCAAATGACCAATAACAAGGTAAGTAAATTTAGGAGTTCCATTTTTATTGAAAAATCAGCTGTCGATGATATAGAAAAGCCTGGACTTCGATTTATCATGGAGAATGGTTGTATAGAGTAATGAAAAGTTGAAAGTTTGAATGTAATTTATTTTAGTAAAAGTTTGTGATTTCAAATTTTCTTAACGTTCTTCGGAGTTTTTAAGCATTCACATCTGATTTACACCACTTCTCAAATATACTATTGTACATGTACAGTACTCCTGAAGTTTCTCCTTCATAACAGTGAGGAGGAGAAAACGAGAAAAAGAGGCTTGATGTAATATTCACTGGAACCTTCTATGTATCTTTATTTGTAAGGATTTTTGTGAAGTTTAGGAATCCAGTAAAGGTATGGTAATTCGAATTCAATTTGACTGTTGGGAACACTAATATGATATCTAAAAGAGACATCTGGTTTTGCACCTGATCTCACATCTTATGTTTCGGAGGTCTGTGTTTGCTCTGCTCCTGTTTTGTATTGTTTTATGGACTTTTGATCTGGAATATTGTTCGTTATCTCCATATGTTTTATAAAATTTTGCAATGTATTAAGTATTGACATTTGCTGTTATTCCAATAATTAGGGTCTTCCGTCTCCAACGGAAGACCCTTCTATTATTCTATTGATTCTTTTTCACTTTTATTAAGGTCTTCCGTCTTCAGCGGAAGACCTTCTTGTTATTCTTAGGTTTCTTTTCCACTATTTTTATTATTATTGTTTTTTTTTCTTACCGATTTTGTGCACGCGATTTCTCGGAAACGGCTGGCTCGATTTTCATGAAACTTTCAGGACTGATAGAACATCAAACAAACCTGATATGTAATTTTTTGTTTTGATGACGTCACTTCCGGTTTTGAGATTTTTGCGATTTAGTGATTTTTAGAGGGTCACTTTGTCCGGCAGTTTTCTCAAAAAGCACTCAACACAGAAGCATGAAATTTTCAGCGATGATAGAGCAACATGTGCTGATGTGACACATACCACTCTTTTTCTCCGGAAGTGCTGCACGACGGCGCTCGCTATGGCCCGAAAAAAGTCCTATCGCAAATTTCAAAATTTTTGACACCTTTTCTAAAATATCTTTTTACCTTCAAATATTTTGTTAAAACATATAGAACAAAAGAAGTGTAGAATATCAAGATCTTTCAAATAATATCTCGAAAAAAGGGCTGGCCCCTAAAATTAGGGGCCTAGAGGGGCCGAAACATTTTCCTTTATATCTCAAAAAGTATTGAGAATTTGTAATACATCAAAGAAGCAAAGTTGTTTCAAATGTCAAGTTCTATCTATTGGAGTCGTCAAAATACGTCCGTCGTCGTCACTTCCGGCCATACCGGAAGTAGTCGAAAAACTCGTTTTTTTGCCGTTCTTGACAAGTTTTTGGGTTACATATGTCTCTGGAAGCATAAACAGTAATTTTTCCGTCCGTCGTTGTCACTTCCGGTCAAACCGAAAGTAGCTTATTTTGAAGGGTTTGATGCAATTGTAATTATAAAGTCACTGGAGACTACTTAGCTCACTGCTTTCTTTTGTTCCGTTACTTCCGGCACTTCCGGTAAAAACCGGACGGAAGACCTACTCGTTGCTTTGCAACGAGCTCTGCTCTAGTTATTATTATTTTTTTCTGTCGATACTTTGTGCAGACGATTTCTCAGAGATGCTTGGACGGATTTATATGAAATTTTCAGGGATGATGTATCATGATCTGAAGTTAATATGTTTTCTTTAATTTTTCGAAATTCACTTCCGGTCGTGAATTATCGGCCTTTATTTGGACTTTTAGTGACCATTTTGTCCAAACAAAAACTCAAAAACGACAAAAGCTAGAATGTTGTCCTTTTCAGGACTAATAGAAGACATATTGTAGTTTTGCACCTGTACTTTCAAATCTTCCGGAAGTGAATAGTATGGAAGCTCGGTAGGGGTCGAAATCTAGGACACGAATTATGAGTGATTTTTTGAGACATTTTGCATCATATCTCTTAAAGTATAAATATTTTGTGAAAACATACTGAACAATATTTGTGAAGAATGACAAGATCTTTCATATGATATCAAGAAAAAAGTGCTGACTCATCACACTAGGGGCCAAGAGGGGCCAACAGTCTTTAATCGATAACTCTTTATCAGTCAATATTTTGTTATACATTTCTGAAGCAAAAATGTTTATCTCAACATTTTACAACTATATATTATGATTTTAATGTCGTATAATACATGATTAGGGGCCAAAAGGGGCCAGAATGCTAAATCTTTGACGCTTTATATCTCGAAAGTGAAAAATATTTTGATAAGTAATATTGAACAAAAGATGTTCAAAATAATGTTCTGAACAATATGCAACCTTTCATTTTTCGCTAAACGTCCCCGTTAAGGAGTTGAAGGGTTGGCCCCTAAATATTTCTTTTGCAAATAACTCGAAAACGAAAAAGAATCTCTGAATAGTTGTTGAACAAAAAGTGTTCAAAATTATAAGAGCTTTAAGACGAAATCAAGAAAAAGGGGCTGGGCACTCAAATTTGGGGCAAAAAGGGGCCAAAAGTTTTCAATCAATAACTCTTTATCAGTTAATATTTTGTAATACATTACTGAAGCAAAGATGTTTATCTCAACCATCTACAACTATATATTATGATTTTTATGTCGTATGTTACATAATTAGGGGCCACAAGGGGCCAGAATGCTAAATCTTTGACGCTTTATATCTCGAAAGGGAGAAATATTTTGATAAGTAATATTGAACAAAAGATGTTCAAAATAATGTTCTGAACAATATGCAACCTTTCATTTTTTGCTAAACGTCCCCATTAAGGAGTTGAAGGGTTGGCCCCTAAATATTTCTTTTGCTAATAGCTCAAAAACGAAAAAGAATTTCTGAACAGTTGTTGAACACAAAATGTTCAAAATCTTAAGATCTTTAAGATGAGATCCCGAAAAAGGGGCTGGGCACTCGAATTAGGGGCCAAGAGGGGCCAAAAGTCTTCAATCGATAACTCTTTATCAGTTAATATTTTGTAATACATTACTGAAGCAAAGATGTTTATCTCAACCATCTACAACTATATATTATGGTTTTTATGTCGTATGGTACATAATTAGGGGCCACAAGGGGCCAGAATGCTAAATCTTTGATGCTTTATATCTCGAAAGGGAGAAATATTTTGATAAGCAATATTGAACAAAAGTTGTTCAAAATAATGTTCTGAACAATATGCAACCTTTCATTTTTTGCTAAACGTCCCCATTAAGGAGTTGAAGGGTTGGCCCCTAAATATTTCTTTTGCTAATAGCTCAAAAAATGAAAAGAATTTCTTAACAGTTGTTGAACAAAAAGTGATCAAAATCTTTAGAACTTTAAGATGATATGAAGAAAAAGGGCTGAGTCCTAAAATTAGGGGCCGTTAGGGGCCAAAAGCCGATTTTAAAGTCTTTAATGTTCAATGTCTTTTTACAGATTGTGGTAAATCATCATTTTTGAATGAAAATCTCAATCAAAATCTTTTCTCATCTTATCAAGAATTGGACGGAAGACCCACTCGTTGCTCGCAACGAGATCGTATCTAGTTATTCTTCTATTTCAAGGAATCTTTAAACACTAATGAAAATTTCTTTTGGAGAAATTTTTTAAAAAGGTGTACATATTAAGCATGTCAAAATCATTTTCAACATAAAGCACCTGCCTTATTCCTCCAAAAAATAGACACTCAATTTTTTGTGAACATAAATAACAAATTTTCACTTACATTTGGAAAATTAATAGAAATAAATATTATTCAAATGCAACTGTTTTGTGCAATGATTTTTTACTGGATAATACACTGATGTTCAGGCAGTTAAACCAGCATTGAAGAGAATGAAAGCTTTTCATTATGATATCAAAATAGAATGACGCACAAAGCACAAGCTTTGTGACGTGTTTAATGTAGGAAAAGTCAACAAAATAAGACATAGACATTAAAAAGCTTATAAAATACAAATAAATATCTTTATGTTCCTCTGTTATTAATGCAAGACTGAAGCCAAGTCAACTGAGCTAGTTTTTTGATGGATTAAAAAGAAAATAACAACAGTAGTGAACGTGACAAAATGTCATTTATTGAAGTAAATGGCGCAAAACAAAAATATAAACATATTACAAGGGGATCAGACAAGACTAGAAAAAACTTCGAAAGAATACAAAAATCTTTGGTATCATATGTAATCTGACACCCTAAAATTAAATATAGCATAAAGCAGGCACTGATATGCCTTTCAAAAATCAAAGTACTAAAAACACTCACGGGAGTTGAACGTGGTGTTAAATACAATCTTTGATCGGGAGGTTAAGTGAGTGAACAATATTATTATTTCAAATACAGACAACTGTTTCAGATTTTTTGAGTTGCAAAAATATTGAGAAAGACATTCAGAGACATTGAATAGCAAAAAAAATGCAGGGGCCATATTGTTGCCTGCCTACATTAGTCCTTTTTTATACCCCCTGCTTGAAAAGCGGGAGGGTATTTATTAATCTGGATTTCCGTCTATCTGTTTGTTACGCTTTAGGTTTACCCATCTCTCCGCAACTCCTCTTACACCACTGAACGAAATTTGCATAGAATCTTTATTACATATTGCCGTTGTGCACCCTCTATTACTTTTCCTTCCTACACATATTTTGGGTTTCCCATTGCAAAACATGGACACTGCCATTATATTCATATTAGAGGCGGTTGATCATTTATATAATTCACTGCTCACAGTCTTCAAATTTGTAAGATATTTTTCCTTGGCATCTTTACCCATGGGTTATGAAAATATCAGTTTAGCAGGAATAATATCAATGTTGATAAAATGTGGATTTTAACACAGCATCCTTTTAAGAGCTAACATGTTTGTTATATAAAACTTCTCTGTGAATATAAATGTATTTCAATTACACGAACATTATACATGGAGTACGTCAGAACTTAATCTTTTTTAATATTGTGAAGAAAAAAAACAAGACCAAGTTTAAAACAAATATTTAATGATCAAACATAAAAACAGTGGTATATGTGAGAGTTTGTGTGTGTACGAGTTATCTGGTATGTAAATTAGGTTTTCCTTGTATTAAAAAAAAACAATACTTCATTTTGTTGTTTTTACGAAATGATTTTACGAAAACATCAGTGTCCGTTTTTTGGTTTTAACATTTTTAACAGAGTACTAGATTTACCGCTTTTGGCAGGTGATACTGCTGATTTAGTAATAAATACGCATGTTTCCTAAAGTTTTTATGCATTAATGAATTCATTAAAACCAAGAAAATGTTCATGAAAAGTTTGAATAAATTCTGTGCACCGGTAAAAAAGAAATTTCTAAAAATCCGGGACCGTCGAGCGTTGGGACGACTAGATCTACCGCTTGCCGTTAGTATTTAGAGTTGTCGATCGTATCTTTTTCAGTGTATGACGCCACACAAAAAAATGAGTTCTATTACGAAAAACTTTTGAGGTTCTTTATAATTTAGTTTAACTTTGAACGAAATCTAATATTCAAAATAAGATTACTTTATCATTATTACATTTACTAACATTTCAAATTATGAAAATTAGATCAATTCAGGAGAAAATGACATGAACTATTTGTGGCGGATGTTTATGCATGTTTTCTATTGAATATCATCGGAGTAAATCAGCCGACACAGTAGCCTCGCTTTCGGCTCTATATAATCAACACAAATTACTGCGCATGTTAAATACGTGATGACCATGGGAGATTAAACATAGTTCAACTCCCAAAAAGGTGGGATATAAGAAATAACGCCACAATCCAATTGCAAATTGGATCCACCCACCCAAGGCGAATTGGCAAGGCGCAAACTAAATATTTGAGACAATTGCTCGTAATACATGTATAAGTATATGTCACAAAATCAAAGAGTCCCGTGAGGATCCGGGTTAGAAAAGGTCCTCAGTACCCCCTTGCTTGTCGTAAAAGGCGACTAAATGGGGCGGTCCTTCGGATGAGACCGTATAAACCGAGGTCCCGTGTCAAAGCAGGTGTGGCACGATAAAGATCCCTGCCTGCTCAATGGCCCTGAGTGCCGAGCATAGGCCCAAATTTGCAGCCCTTCACCGGCAATGGTGACGTCTCCATATCAGTGAAATATTCTGGAGAGGGACGTTAAACCGTATACAATCAATCAATCAATAAATCATAATCAAAGAAAACACGTGTTACACATATATACACATACATTACATATATAATAATATAATACAACTAAAACTGGGAATCTGAAGACCGCACATATAACATATCTTAAATATCCCTGAGGATTATGCGAGGGGCACCATATGGACTCTTTGACTCTTTGTCCCTTATACACTCAAAAGAGTGATGCATTTTTTTACTGGGCGACGCGTCTGCCAGTATCATATCGTTTTTCAATTTTTCATAATTTATGACCCAGACCTCTCCTTTTATCTTTACCCCACTTTCCCCAAATTTATGTTTACCTAAGGTTAAAAAAAAAATCAAGATATTTTTGTCAAACGTATTTGTTGATATATATACATGTTACATACATACATATATATACATATACATACTTATCGTTTTCGCACCAAAACAAAGACTTACAAATATGAAGAGTTTTGAGTTAGAATTTGGTGATTGTGTTTTTAGTGATGCATCTTTTGTAAAAAAAATTTAGGCGTATTATTCGACAAAACCCTATCCATGGAAAAGCAATGCATCTCAATTTCACGCTTGGCATATATGAACATTCGCAGAATTGGTTGCATCCGTTCCTATATTAGTGACGAAGCGTGTAAAGCTCTAGTTAATTCCTTAGTAACATCTAAACTAGAATACGGCAATGCATTGCTATACGGCGTTCCTTCTCATCACATCGCCAAACATCAGAGAGTACAAAATACTGCTGCAAGATTAATCACACGCTCCAAAAGATCCGATCGAATAACTCCAACTCCAATCCATCTCCATTGGCTACCAGTTGAATATTGAATCCAATATAAAAATCCTTCTGTACACTTTCAAATCCCTTCACAGCTAATCTCCAGTCTACATGAGAGATATCATAACTGTTTACAACCCGCCACGATCACTGCGTTCAGAATCCGCACATCTTCTCCAGGTACCTCGGACACGCACTAAGACATACGGAGACCGTCGTTTAGACAATGCCGCATCGAGTATCTGGAATTCACTGCCTTTTAAGTTTAGAGAATGTGCTTCACTGCCTTGTTTAAAAAGGATCTTAAAACTCACCTTTTTAAGCTAGCCTTTAATTTGTGATTCTCTTTTGAATATAAATTTCGTTTTATAATTGGACAGTGACATCATGACAAATTTCAATTTACCTGTATGTATATATGTATTTTTAATTACTATCTCTTTGATATACTTTAATTTTTAATTGTAAGGCGCTTCAGAGGACTCAAATCGATAGAGCGCTATATACATTTTATATTACAATTACAATTACAATACATGTATTGGGTAGAGAAAACCATTTAAAATCATGTTGATATCGAAACAAAACCTCAGGTATTCTTAATAAAGTTAGTCAAATTATACAAAAACTAAAATGAAACTGAGTCAGATATAGTTTAGACTTACATTTGTGAACTTCTAATGGAGTCCATGTTGAAAGATAACATCTTTTCAGGGACTATAAATAGTACAAAAAATTAATCCACTTTTATTTTGGTTAACATTATCTTATTTGTTACATTCAAGATATCTTTCATAGAATGGCATTTATGAAACCATTTTTATGGAACTTTCAATGAATAAAAATAGAAGACATACATCATGTAGATGTCATATTTTGTTTGTGGTGTCCAACAAACCATTATAATATGTATTGACGTTGAGCAGTTTTAGTAATTCAATAAGACTTGACACAAGTAGACTTTCTATAATACATAATTCTCTCAATAGGTTTTGATTTTGACAAGCGGTTTTGCCATGGTAACAAAAAGTAGAAATTTCTTGAAAATTCTTTCAAAATGCTTATTTCCTAGAGTTTTGAACCAAGTTAGAAGTCTGGTACACAGACTAAACTATGATACACATGTTTACAATTTTTTTTAATGCTACTCTTTCTACAGTTTTGGTTCCAATAAGACTTAGAACACAAGTAGACTACACTAAGATAAACAATTCTCTATAACAGTTTTAAATTTTAACAAACACTGTTGCCATATGCATGGATACTAGAAATAGAAATTTCTTTGAAGTTTTTTAACATTTGGTCCAATTTCAATAGGAATTGGTACTAAGATACATGTACATAATTTTATAGCGAGCCAAGCACGCGCTGCAAAGCGACGCCCTCACAGCGAGTTCAATAGACTAACGTGTAAGAACAGAGGAAATTCGGAATGAAATCTATACATGTGTCAGGAAAATTTTCCTGTTTTCCAATTTATATAATAGGTTAGGTAATAATTTAGAATGTGCCAAGTGTGGTCTGACGTTTGAAGAGGCGGCTAAATGATTCAACTGTAAGCTGGGTATAGGACTGCGCTCACCCCATCAGTCACAGCTTAGAACATATTAAAAACAGGCTTTTTTTAATTTGAGTGTTGGCTTGGTTTCTAAAATATAGAAATTTCTTCATTTTCCTAGTTTTCGTCTGATTTGACTTTTAATACAAGAAAATTACTATCACATCTTTCTTAATTCTAAGTATACACACCAATAGACCTACCATCTCGTCATAGACTTTTGGTTGATCAATTATGGGGAAAATGATATTTGTTGAACATTTCTATAAAAAACATGCCAATGGGGTACATTGCTTTTGTTGGAATGCCATCTCCTACATTTTTCAGAATAGAAGAAGGATATGGAGATAACGAACAGTCAGTATTCAATCTCAAAGTAAAAAAAAACAATGCAAAATAAGAGCAGAGCGAACTCGGACCCCTGAAACATCAGAGGTGGGATCAGGTATCATGGAGGAGTGAGTATCCCCTGCCGGCAGGTCACACCCGCTGTGTGCTCCTTGTCATGATCAGGAAATAACGGAAAAAATCCGTCGTCAATTCAGTGTATAAATAATGGACTAACAATTGGTTTGAAAAACGTCAGTCAGCATTTGACTTAATGATAAATTATATTTGCTGACAAGGTCATTGTATCGACCATAGAACTTACGAAATGATGACTTTAAACGAGACTGCTGATATTCTTGTTTCATCAATTTGCTTGTCAATAAATTATCTCGTTTAAGAAATTGTTCATACGTAGAGCAGGCCCTTGCGTATCGAATCAACTGAGATATATATACTCCATATGCAGATGATGAATGGTTAGGGAATAGACAGAAATAATAATTATAGTTTCATAGTTATAGATAGCTCTCTTATTTACGAGTTTTTATTTTAAAAGAGATTTTTCAACATAGTTTAAATGTCTATAAGTTTTAAAAAGATATTTTATTACCCTGACAATGACATCTCACGCTGATCATTCCATAAAAGTTAATGTTTCCCTTCTGGGTTTAATGTAGAGTCAATAGCCATGAGATTCTGTTTCCCTCGATTTATATCATATTAACCATCTTTATGGAGATTACATGATATGAAACATATCTATGTTCATTTTGTTTTCTTTGTTGTTCCATATTTTCCCAATAAAGGTTTTAAATATTTGAAACAATCATAGTTGTAAGTGAGAAAAATGGATAATTCACATTTAATTAAAATCACACTTTAACATGGAAAACGTGTCTATCATGAGAAATACCAGATGGGTTTCGTTCACACAAAAAACCCCTTTTACTTTCACATTGACAGCTTTCAACTTCTTTCAAATAAGAGCCATGTCCAATTTACAAGAATATATATATATAAGGGGGCCGACTATAGTTTCCATTGCGCAATATTACGCTCATCATAGTGAAATGAAGCGTATTTACTGTTTTAATGCAACTTTTTTTGCTAAATTATTATACTTAACAAAAATAAGAAATTATACGTATAAAAATGTAATTACAATTTGATATATCTGATTTTTTAACCGATTTTGCAATTGATAGGTAGGTTGACGTCGTTGCAATGTGTTTTTGACGTTATGATAATCCGTAGCTCTTAAAGAAAGGGGTAATAAAATATTATTAAACAAAAAGTAATAAACATACGCTCTTGAAATTAAAACATAGAAATTTGAGAATATTTCCAATATTTTTATTATGTTTTCATGTGCATCCATTGTGTACGTCATATTTTGTGATACTCTATAAAAATAGTAAAATTTGCTGATTTTTTGCATTTTGAGATGCCCCCTCTGGTAACAAGACAATAGAATTTTGTGTCTCTTACATATATTATACAATATATACATTTGTGGTATCTCTCTATTATATAAACATACAGAGAGAAAATATCTTCAATTTTGTATGAAGTTTGTCCGAGGTCAGAGGTCAATACATGACCTAATCACACGGCGCAATAATATCTACCGGTACGTAAAATATAAAATGACCTGCTCTACTTGTTTTTCATGTACAAAAATGAACAAAATAAGCAAGTAAAATGATAAATACATTGTAAATAAGTATTTCAGATTGTTGGCTATCGATTCAACCTGTGTACATAGAGAAAATTAACACGTTAGGGGTCTAGCTTTGTTTACATTTTTTTTTCACTTTTGTCATCTGCACAGTCTCTGACGGTCATCCTTATTTTTTGGGTAGATTTTCATGATAGAGTAATTTTTTTATCTTTAAATTCTACTCACGATAAATGTGTAAATCTGCTGGAAAATATCATTGCAATCATGCCATGAACAGCTGCCAAACACCTCGGTGTTTTCGTAGTTCAATGTAAACATGGTAAAGCTGTCGCCAGTGTCTCAGTGTTAATCATTGATTTACAATAAGTATGCCTTTAGTTACTGACATCGTAGAATGTTTTTGATCAAATTGCAAATTAGGCCTAACTGGCTCCGACAAGTGTCTCAATCCATCGGATCCACCTATCCCTTTCCGGCGACCGAAATTCCTCAAACTTTCTATCATCAAACTTCGGACGTGTTTCTTGTGTCTTTTCAGCATCAATTATCAATTTTCACGAATAAAAATATTCCCAGACAACAATCTGTTCACTATTACTGATCACAATTAGCCTTTAAAGAAATATTCCCTTCGAAATAGATTCCTTAGCCTAATGAATTCGAAGCGTAACCGCCATGCAAGCCGATTTACACCTTGCGTCATTTTTCAAAATCTACGACGGACGGTTAGTGCAATAATTAAATTCGAAAATATTCAATTGACTGACTCAAATGTATATATTAGTAATAAATAACAAGTTTATAAACTTCATTGGGAATTGAAGTGGGTCGGTACGTGATCAAATCTTCTGAGAAGGCCTTCGGCCTTCACAGGATTTGATCACGTGACCGACCGACTTCAATTCCCATTGAAGTTTATAAACTTGTTATTTATTTCTTAAATAAAGTATTACTCATCAAATATCATAGTTTGATCAAATTGTCTATTGTAGTAATTGTATAATTTGCTTTAAAGTGCTAAAAATTGGCATTTTCCTATATAATGCTATAGTAAATGTACATGTATTTTGAGACGGTCCCTCAAAAATACCTGGAGGGTAGATTTCCCCCAAATTTTGCATGTACACTGAAGTTAATGTAAGTTATATATATTGTATAAAAATGAGGAATTTCGCTATTGTAGTTTTCACACAATAAAACTATAGTCGGCCCCCTTAAATAGAAATAAGGTTAAACTAGGTCAATTTCGTCACTGTCGAACACTAAAGAATGCATATTATATATAAACTGATCCCGTCCATTATGTGATGTAAGCGATCCAATATATCATCAAAAAAGGCCCATATCTCACTTCCCGGTCAAACATAGATTTTTTAAAGACTGCATAATAAAACAATAATACTTTTTATGAAAACATATGGACATTACGGCAGTAAGATTGGTCAAGGTACAGAAAATAGAAAGCCTTACCTTGTAAATGAGTACACCACTGAGTAATAAGATGAAAAAACTAAATAACAATTTTAGGTCAGCAAAGTGTAGACATCCAGATACGACAAGCAAGGCAGTATTAACTTGAATTCAGCTGGTTTAAATGGTACAAGGAATTCGAATAATAGGGACTTGTTTTCTAGACAATAGTACAAAATCCACACAAGAACAAAGAATATGCATTTAAGATGCCAGATATAAATTCCCATTGTACCCTACAGATATGGTCTTACTCTTATACGGGTAAAAATTGGCAACCTCTTCTTTATTAAGTAGATGAGGGTAAATAAAATGGGTAGCAAGGACACGCCATAAATAGATACCATCAAGGAAAATCAATTATGCCCAACAATACACAAGATGAGTCTGTCTAAAACACTTCGACAAACTTGCCAGCAAATAGGGATTCCAATTAATACAAATAAAGCTGAAGGCCCAACCCCTTCGTTAAAATTTCTTGGTCTAGAAATAAATCCCACAAGTCAAACCATATTCATTACAGAGCACATTTAAAAGTATAAATTCCACAAGCCAAACCACATTCCTTACAGAGCGCAATTAAGAGTTAAAACATATTCTTTCGTTAATTAACAATTTCAAGATGGTTACCATGAAGCAATTGCAGTATTTTTGTCATTCACTGAATTTTTAGCTAAAGCTTTACCAGGTAGTAGGGCATTCAGCCCAAGATGCAATGCAGCTATAAGCAAAAAAATTCAATGGTACTCCTTTAAAATATTTTGGCTGTCTTCTGTATACCAGTTAATCTCATCCATACATTACCTTGTAGCACATTCCAGTGTACGATGCTATATTAGCGCCATAAGCTATTATCTCCAAATACATTTGCCGACCGATATTACTAAACATTCATTTTTAAGAAAATGCTAGAAGGCTTGCACAGATTAAACCTCTCTGAAGGCACTCATTCCCCAATTACATGTCTTTGATTAATCAAATAACAAAATGTATTCCATCAGTTTGTCAAACTTGTATGAAACAAGATTGTTTACTCTGGCCTTTCACTTAGCAAGTTTTTACCTTCTTAGAATAAGTGAGTATACAGTTTCAGTTAAAAGTCATTGATGTTGACTATCAAGGATGGAAAGTTACAGAAAATTCAAATTGAAACGCATATAAGGGGTCCAAAAACTAATCAGCATGCAAAAGCATATATCTTGCACATGTCATTAAACAAAGAAACATCTGCATTATAAAAACATTTCACAGCTACTTAAGGTCAATTAGACCCAGCATTTCCAGGTTTAATATTTGTTCATCTTGCAGGTGGTAGACAGTTGTCTTCATACCAATTAACTTCAATGCAACAATTTTTTTTCAACTTGTTGCTCGGACATTTTACATTTAACGCAATCGTTCATTTAGAATTGAGTGTGCAACACACTTGTATTCATCAGGATTGTCTGAAGATGATATATAGATTAAGGGGAAAAATGGAAGTCCAGTGTATTTCAAACCTACTTTCGACTATAGTCATAATTGTCATGAATAGGGTCGGGCACTTGGCAAAACATTTGTACTGTATTTTTACTGTATCCTAAGTTTGCAGATGCTCCTGTCATCGTATGGTGGGATCATCTTTGGTATATTATGCAAAAAAAAATCATCAATTTTGATAATGGGCATTTCAACTTACAACACAACATCTATATCAGATGGTTTAGTCAAGGACGAATAACTTTGGAACAGGTCGAACTAAACATTCACAATATGGGAACTCACACATCATAATGATTAATTGTGGAGGTAAAAGTATTAGTAACATGTCCTTTTGTCAAGTTTATTAAATGGAATCTGAATTGTTTTCAACTGATGTTACCTATTGTAACGTGCAAGGGAGGTCACTGCTTGTGAACCCCCGCAGGCTCGTACCCGTGATAAAAACGGATAGCCTTGAGATGCTGCAAATATGTACCATGCGCAGTCTTAATCACTTGGTACTGCGTTATATAAGGTCTTTACTGGTAGCGATCAAGTGACACTGGCAGGGAAGTCCACACACCAGCGCACTTCCACAAGAGACAAGCAGGGATGACCGCACACTTGCCCTTGCGCAGTGACAAGCAGGGATGACCACACACTTGACACTAATACGATTCTAGTCTAGAGACACTGGCAGGGATGTCCGCACACCAATGCTCTACCACAAGATGCAGGCAGGGATGTCCGCACACCTGATCTTGCGCAGCAACAAGCAGGGAAGTCCGCACACTTGCTACTATGAGATGCCAATTACAGAGCAGGGATGACCACACACTCTGTCAAGCAATAAGCAGGGATGACCACACACTTATCACTTATCACAGTACAATATAAGCAGGGAAGTCCGCACACTTACATGTACCAACAAGATTTGTCGAGTTTGACCTCTAGAACCTCTCCCTTAATCATCGCCAGTAAAAACCCTATATATCTTAACACCATCTATAATACATAGTGATTATTTATTTACAAACTAATTAAAACACTAATCTAGCTTCCAATTAACAAACCTTTAGTAACCGAACTAAAGTAATATACAAAGATTATAATGGACAACTTTAATCCAAATTCAACACTAATTAAGTATTTATTTTCGATGTATATAATTAGTAATTAATAATAACAAGGGCGATAACTTTCGCTATAATAAACATATAGGAAACAGCTTTCCGTTTCATCACCCCCACCCCAGCTTTATGCGTCCTCGCATAAGAAAAACACATAGCGGCATTAACAAAAATCTACCAAACGCTATTTACAAAAACAAATATCTACACTGTATTCCCCATTCTGCAAAATAAAATATGTATGAATATTCTACCTAACAGAATAGTAATTACAGTAACCCTTAACATTTACCATTACGCAAAACAAAAGGTAATATTTTGTTTAACCTAATGGTAAACAGAACCAATCAGGTTCGCTTGCTGGCCCTAGGTGCTTCTTATAACACTGTTTACACAACGTAATCTTCATGCCAGCGCGGAGGATGGTGCTTGCGCTTATTCTCAACTTCATCTTCAGTATGACCCCTGTTTTTATGCTCCTGAGATTCGTCCTTTGTCTCAAGCACCATTCCTGTACTATCTGCGTCTTCTTCTTTCAAAGACACCTGCCAGTATCCCCAACACAAGCGCAGAGATGAAAACCATACATTTCCAGAAGGTCTATCCAGCGAATCATCAATCTGCGCCAATGGGTAGGCGTTTTTGATGGTCAGTCTATTCAATTTCCGGTATTCAACACAGAAGTAAGTACTGCCATCCTTCTTTCGGACTAAGACAACACCTGCTGCCCAGGGGCTAGAGGAGCGTTCTATAACTCCGTCTTCCAGCATATCATTAACATGCTGGAAGATTTTTTCGGCAGCATGGAAAGGGACACGTCGCAAAGGTTCCTTTATTGGGTGAGCATTACCAACATCTATCCCATGCTCAACTACGTTTGTCGTACCTAATTCAGAGCTACTGAGTGCAAACGCATGGGAGTATTGACGCAAAAAGTCTCTCACTTTAGATATCTGGTCCTCTGTCAGATCGGTACTACTGCGCTTCAATGGATCTTCAAGCTTTTCATGCAACGCAGAGTTATTCTTTGTCTTTCTCTCTGCCTGTACTGCGCAGACGGATGACATTTCCGCAATATGGGTGCCACTGTAATTGGTTCGACTTTCTGGTCCCATGTTCAGCATTTGAATTGGCACAACTCTATCTGCTTTGACTAAAGTCCTCCCTACAAGAGTACCTGTCGACGCAAACTTTTCATTTGGTTCCTCTAAACCATGCATCATTGGAATGCTTTTGTCCTCCGGCGCCCCTTGTCTCCCCTTTATGATTTCCTCTTGATTTGTTGGAAGTGTGACAGTGTTCGGTGCTACGATGCGATAACACCCATAACTTCCTTCTTTTATCAGGTCGTATTGTTTTCCCTTGATGCGCATTTTCTTCTTTGCTACATCAATTGTGCATTCATTTTCTTCCAGAAAATCAAGACCCATAAGTCCATCATTGCTCAGTTCTGCAACCACACTATCCAGTTTGCAAGAGAATCCCCTTATCTGTGTTGGAAAGGTTCCCTTACCGCTTATCTGGAGACAGTTGCCACCAGCATCCAGTATATCACGACTGAATGAGTCAAGCCTAGGTCGGTCCTCTTCTGGAATTCTACTCATCAGTTCGGTAGATATTAGGCTGACTGTCGCACCTGTGTCTACCAATAGCTTCGCCTTTACGCCACAGACATCCATTTCAATGAATAGGCCAGCGTCCATTCCAACTGGACTTGCTCCTTTGGAAGCTTTCTCACCGGTTTTGACACTTCTGCTGGAAGACTTGGCGTCTTTTGCCTTTGCACCATAACTTTCTGGGTGATCTCTAGTAGAGGACGTAAATGGAGGTTTAGCTTTCCTTTGCGCCTGAAAAGCTCTGCAATCCCTGCGTAAATGTCCCGGCTTACGGCAAAAGTAACATATTTTCTGTGTCCCCATTGTTTTGCTTGCTTCCCTTGGTCGGAATCGCTGTGAACTTTCACTGCGCTGTGCTTTCATTTCTTTGAATTCTCTCTGCATAGACTCAAACTTTGCGCTTAATTCCTCAAGCATTGAGACAGTCTTTCCTTCAACGGATTCAACGGTAGTTGGGCGCGCATAGTTCTTTTTCTCTGCTCTGTTGTAAGCTTCTAATTCGACAGCCAATTGTATAGCTTCATTAAGATGTTTAGGACGCGCCTGCTTAATGCGGATGCGCATTTCCGAGTCGAACAATGCGTCCACAAATTGGTCTTTAGACAGTGTTTCCCGAATCTCAGCTGTCGCAGTGGGGTAGGCTAAGTTGGCAAGTCTGCGAATAGCCTGTCCTAACTCCGGAAGAGATTCTCCAGCTCTTTGGCGCCGCTCACGCATCTGCACCCTGTATAGCTCCGTTTGACTCGGGGGTGCAAATCTGTCTTCAAGGGCTTTAACAAGTGTTTGATAATCGGGCTTTGTCCCCTTTGGCATGTTACCTAACACTCCTTGCGCACTTCCCCGAAGAGAAACTGCTAAATACAGTCCTTTCTGATGATATTTCCATCCACTTATTTCCGCACATGCCTCGAAATGCGCATGATAATCCAACCAAGGACCACTGCCATCATACGTTGCTGGCTTTATCATTTGTCTTGGTGATGGAAACTCTGTTAGGGCATCGTCTCCCCTTTGAGGACTTGCAAATCTAACTCTGGATCTCCTTCTTGTTATCCCAGGGAGAAGAGAATCATCTTGATCGTCTCTGTAAAGTTCTTCAGGACGAAGTCTACGCCAATGTTTGTCGTTTTTCGCCGCTTCTCTTTCCAATCTTGTAGGAGACTCTGAATGAGTGTAATCGCGAGGTCCCTCTCCAGCTCCTCTGAACATGTCCCTGAGAGATTGTCCTGTAGACTTTTCTTCAAGGATAGGCGCGCGCTGGGCTAGCGCACCATCATGCTCATGCATTGATGACTTTTCTTCTGTCTGTCGCAATTCTCCGGATATACGAGATTCGCCAATACCTGAGTCTCTTACTTTGTCTTTAAGACGCGGGGTCACTGGAGTCGACGACTTGAAACTTCTATTCCTGATACTTTCCTCCCTCAGCTCCGCAAGCTTCTCTTCTATCAGAGACAGTTCTTTGTCTACGTCTTCCATGGCGCAGCTCTCTCAAGGTATCCCACCGCTGCCACCAAATTTTATGTAACGTGCAAGGGAGGTCACTGCCTGTGAACCCCCGCAGGCTCGTACCCGTGATAAAAACGGATAGCCTTGAGATGCTGCAAATATGTACAATGCGCAGTCTTAATCACTTGGTACTGCGTTATATAAGGTCTTTACTGGTAGCGAAGAAGTGACACTGGCAGGGAAGTCCACACACCAGCGCACTTCCACAAGAGACAAGCAGGGATGACCACACACTTGTCCTTGCGCAGTGACAAGCAGGGATGACCACACACTTGACACTAATACGGTTCTAGACTAGAGACACTGGCAGGGATGTCCGCACACCAATGCTCTACCACAAGATGCAGGCAGGGATATCCACACACCTGATCTTGCGCAGCAACAAGTAGGGATGTCCGCACACTTGCTGCTAAGAGATGCCAATTACAGAGCAGGGATGACCACACACTCTGTCAAGTAATAAGCAGGGATGACCGCACACTTATCACTTATCGCAGTACAATATAAGCAGGGAAGTCCGCACACTTATATGCACTCACAAGATTTGTCGAGTTTTACCTCTAGAACCTCTTTTCCTTCAATCATCGCCAGTAAAAACCCTATATATCTTAACACCATCTATAATACATAGTGATTATTTATTTACAAACTAATTAAAACACTAATCTAGCTTCCAATTAACAAACCTTTAGTAACCGAACTAAAGTAATATACAAAGATTATAATGGACAACTTTAATCCAAATTCAACACTAATTAAGTATTTATTTTCGATGTATATAATTAGTAATTAATAATAACAAGGGCGATAACTTTCGCTATAATAAACATATAGGAAACAGCTTTCCGTTTCACTATGTGTAAATTTATTTTGTCATAAATACTGCGAAAATTATTCCAAGCACATGTTTTCAAAGAAGGCAGCAGATACCATTCAGGATGATATGTTCAAAATAATTTGTATTGCAGCGCTACTCACCATTTTCATTTTAAACAAGTTATAAATGCACTAGTTACTGTAAATGTTATGACACTGAAAATTCATCTAAAATTCTCTTTTACTGCAAATTACAAACAGCAATTACTTTTACAAACTGTAATTAATAGCAGATTTGTCATGGCATGGGCAAAATTTGCCCGCATGTGGCGGATGTCATCACATTCCCAGCTTTGTTAGCTATCATGTGAAGACATATTTGCAAAAAGCTCGCTGCTGATCATGTTATCTTCCAGGGTCCGTGGTCATTAATTAGCCTTATGTCATTGTATCATTGTTCAATGAACTTTCTACATAATTCACTGTTGAAAAATTCGATGTAGTTCGTCCTGGTAACACATTGTTTCTTGCTGATTACAATTCAGGTATCATAGAATATCATTGTATATCATTGAATATAATTGATTATAATTGAATATCATTGAATATCTTTGAATATCATTGAACTATCATTGTATATCATTGTACTCATTGTGTAGCAGTTATCCAATGTACACTTTGTGTACATAATGGCATCGATGCCTTGTGTACATCATTGTATTGATACCTTGAGAACATCATTGTATTGATGATTCATTTTGACTATTAATCAATAAAGCCATGACAAAACAGCCAATTATTGTTAATCTACTTTGACGACATAATCAGACTAAACTCAATATGAGTTAAGTCCCATTATGGAGACAAATAGGGATAAAGTCCAGGAAAAATAACGCTCATGCAAATGTACATAATTCGCGTAGCCACATCCATTACGCATGTGCATTTTGTTCTTCCTTCTCCATCTTCCGTTATCCATTGAAGATGAGCATCCCACCAACTCTCCGCATATACCAGATTTAAAAAAAATGTTATTTTGTTTTGACAAGTTGTTGCTGCTGTCTTTGATTTCTTTTTTAGTCATTATCCATTCCCTTGGCTACCAACAGAAGAATGCGTTACATCCTTTCCCTTGGCTACCAGCAGAAGAATCCGATCAACTTGGCTACCAACAGAAAAATCCGTTACATTCGTTTCCTTGGCTACCAGCAGAAGAATTCCGTAAGCGTCATGGCTTTCCTTAGGTCTCATATAACTGCTTTGTGCATGAACTTCTTACAGACTGTTCTTAGGTCGAATCGAATTTTGCTAGAAGCTCGCTGTTGATCTTGTTATACACACAAGTGCTCTGAAGTTGACATCTAGGGAGATGCTTGAATTTCTGATTGAAAATATCAATGTGGTTTTTGGATACCAGGTATTCCAACAATCTATTGGAATTCGCATGGGTACAAATTGCACTCTGTTTTTAGCAGACGTATTTTAAATTCATATGAAGCATACTTTGTGCAAAATCTTATGCGTGAAAAGAAGAAAACACTTGCTGTAGCCTTCAACTCGACATTTGGATATATTGATGTCGTATTGTCAATTAACAATGGTAATTTCCATTCCTTCGTCGATCTGATATACACTGTTGAGCTTGAGATAAAAGATACTACAGAGTGTGACACATCTGTTTCATACTTGGATGTTTTACTTGAAAAAGACGTTAATGGTAATCTAACAACCAAGCTATAGGAAAAAAACATGATGACTTTAACTTTTTCTATCGTCAACTTCCCTTACTTATGCAAAAGTTTACCTTCATCACCTGCATACGGAGTATATATATCTCATTTGATTCGATACGCTATAGCATGCTCTACGTATGAACATTTTTCTATTGACAACTATTGACAAGCAAGATGATGAAACAAGAAATTCAACAGTCTTGTTTAAAGTCATCATTTCGTAAGTTCTATGGTCAATACTATGATCTTGTCAGCAAATACAATATATCACTGAGTCCTTTGCTGACTGGTGTTTTTTATACCAATTGTTAATCAATATTTATACGCTGAATTGACGACGGGTTTTACCATTAATTTTTTATCATGACAAGGAGCACACGGCGGTCGTGACCGATTAGCAGGGGATGCTCACTCCTCCATGACAGCTGATCCCACCTCTGAGGTTTTGGATGTCCGTTTTTGCTCTGCTCCTATTTTGTATTGTTAATTGATTTTGAGATTGAATACTTTTCGTTATCTCCATACCCTTCTTCCAGGGCCTGTGGCCAATGCCTAGGCTTATGTCATTATATCATTGTTCTATGAACTTTCTACATCATTCACTGTTGAAAAGTCTATGTAGATCGTCCTGGTAATACATTGTTACCTGCACGTTGCAATTCAGGTTTCATTGTATATCATAAGTTATATTATTGAATATCATTGAATATCGTTGCATATCATTGAATATCATTGAATATCGTTGAATATCATTGAACTATCACTGTATATCATTGTACCCATTGTGTATCAGTTATCAAATATACACTTTGTGTACATCATTGTATTGATACTTTGTACATCATTGTATTGATACCGTGAGTACATCATTGTATTGATACCTTGAGTACAAAATTGTATTGATGATTCATTTTGACTATTAATCAATAAAGCCATGACAAGAACTTTCAATCATTGTTAATTTATTTTGTCGACTTTATGTAAGTTTATAGTAAATGTAAGTAATCTGGAAATAGTGATAAACAACATATTTTTTTCAAAATTTGCAGACACATTTTGAATATGATGTGCATGTTTTTTCTCAATTCATCAGCTACTTCGAGAGAACAATCTCAAGTAGCATCGTCCACTGGAGTGTGTTTGGACTTTTTGTGGCTTTAGGACCCCGGTGGACCATAATTGCTCTTGCAACTCTGTTTCAGTATATACTTTGTATATTTATACTCTGAAACACTTTGTATTAAAAAACATTCTTCCATTATATGTATATGCACTATAAAAAATTGTTATATTCGAAAAACAGCGAATTAACTTATTATAATATTTGTAATAACTTGACATCAGTATGTTAACAATGATATAGTCAACAGCAAATAGATAATCATGTTTCTCTATTATTATTTTGTACTGTTTATGTATTGTTGTTATTTATAAAAATCCTGAAAAAAATCTTATTAAAAAAGTAATCTGGAAAATTGCGTTAATGATCTGTAACCTACCAGGCTAATATCAAAGTGTGTAAGAGTTAAGAAGATACACTTTATTTGTTAACTGTCACCAGCTGAGCTTTTATTCCTTATGTTGGTATCTGAATATCAGTGTATGATGTACGTGTGACATACCTTTTATTTAGAGTTTACTACAAAATAATAATCTAAATGCACTTCTCTTAAACTGAAGACACCGTATGTTACAGGTGATATTGACGAAGAACACAGCTCCTTGTGCACTTCAATCGATTGAGAAAATTTTATTCTGGTAATGTACACAATCATCTGTTACATTAAATCAATATTGAATTTTGTAAAAGGGTACAATCCTTTAAAATGTTTTGTACATATATCGAACAACTGAATAAAAGATTTACAAGAGCTTCTTAATGAAAATCATTGGCAGTCAGTATTGATTAAAAATATTAATGAATTTTGTTGGAGGAAAAAACATCCGTCAAACATTACAAAACAGGAGCAGATGATACTTAATTAAAAACTTCAATTTATCAATCTAAATTAGTTGAACCGGATATATTAGTCACAGACTTATAGCCTTGACCTGTTCTGGTTCTGCTTTTTGATATTTCTCTACGCAGGATTTTCCTTAAACCTTCACTAACATTGAACTCACTGTAACTGAATTGGTGTCTGTTTGATCAAGATGCAAATTCCACCTAAAGTTTTACCAAAGCAATTTTATTGGTACTTATTCATTAAAAAATTAATTTTCAATTTCTTATTTCTTCTTTAAAATAATAGACAATATGATAAAGCTGGACATAACTTAGGGTCAGATTAAATACAATATGTAAGATTTGCCATAGTTGAAATAATCTTGTGAATTCCCTATAGGACTGCACCAGAGACTTAAATGGATTATTTCTATATCCAGATCCATGTCGGGTCTAGAGCAGTACCATATAGTTCTTATTAATCTTAATGTTATTTCAGGTTGCTCCAGATGTTAAAGTAATGGGACAGATTCAGACAAAGATAATGGGGAGACAACTCACTGCTGGTCTTGTGAATGTGTGTGTCTCACTTCTATGTGATATGTAGACTTATAAACAGAGTGGCATGATGAAAGGGATTGACTAAAACATTGATGTGGAAGTCAAAACACTGAACTATGTGAGCTGAGCCTTATGTAACCATTTTGAGACATATATGTTCCCTTGTGTATTGTGGGGAAAATCCTCTCATCCACTTGTCAAAAGTAACAATCCACATATTGCTTTGTGGAGCATAATTTTATGTACAGTCTATATCAATGCATATAATTGATAGATTTGTGACTTTCCGAATGCTTCACATGTACACACACATAAATATCTTATTGAACAACCTAAAGAACATGATATTTGTCACTTGGTGAAGGATGTTAATCATGTTTTACTTAAGAAACATAATATGTCCCAATTAAAAAGAGTTTTAAAGTAAATTTTATCTAAATTAAATATTAACGCCATTTCAAAGTAATTAAGCTGTCAAATTGGTATAGAACTATGCAGATTACTGTTCAGTTTTTATTGAAGCAGGAACATCCAGAGTCTTGGTTGCCACCCTGATACATTACAAATTTTCTCCAAATAATAACATAGTGATTGTCCTTAGTCATTAGGTAGGGGATATTACAATTTTCTTTATAAATCAAGGGTTGAAATGTGAACAAATAACAAGTGTACAATTAATTTTTTATATCTAAGGGCATTTTTAAATCATGTTCCTATTTTTTCTGTAGATGATGAATGTATGAATTCTGAAATATTTGATTTGTTTCAGAATAAAAGTGATATTTCTGTACAGTTTCTGTTTTTTGGTTTTTTAAAACACAGATTAATAAATTCTACATGGTCACAGCTTATTAATGTTCATTACTCATGTTTTTAAAAAGTTGCTTTTAATGACAAAATGCTACAATGAAATGTTTAAGAATAAATTGATTTTTTTTTAAACCTTCACTATAACTAGACTCTCACGGCAAAAGACATGTGTAAGGAATGTGTACAGCAAGGTGATAAGACAGGATGTGGGATTTTACCCATTTATATAATGCCCCTGTACAGAAACTACAATACTAATACATGGATAAAATATATAACCTTCTCCTCTACTCCTGGGTATTAAGCAGATGAACAAAGAACATAGTTATGACAAGCAATGGTCCTTCTTTTAGGAAGTGAATTAATGCTTTGAACTCTGTTTCTTGGCAATAATCGAAAATTTATGATGAACAAGGGTGCCTATTTAAAATTTATGAAATGTTTGGCCCCAGGTCCATAGGTTCCTTTGAGGGGCACTACAGATTTTTGCTGATTGATTACTGATGTGTTGAAATTGAATTTTTAGCCCTCAACTCTATCTATGGGTATTGAGTAAGCACACTAAGCATTCTTAGTGTATAGTTACATGTAAAATGAATAATGTGGAGCCGCTTTTAAAATTGTGAATGTCATAGTCTGGATTAAAACAGAAACCAACTTGTGCAATTGTTGAAAAGTTTTCACATGATGCTCAGGTGACCTGTAAAGCTCATGGGCATCTTATTTGTCAAATGCTACTAGCTAAGCTTTGTATCCTTCAAGTTATTATCTGTATCTGTGCTTGTCCGTACAGTTACTTTATTACTATGTAGTAGATTTGAGAGTTTGTTACAATGATCATACTTTTGATGCCTTGGTAGGTTTCTGTATATTGGTGATTACTTTACATACATATGTTGGTTGTAATGTTTTTGTTTAAAGTTTGCTACCTGGCATTAGTCTGAGTTCCCCCTCTGTTAATCTGAAGGCTCAAGATGTTACAAGTGATATTGGCAGTGAACAACAGCTTTCTGTGCACATCAATCGAGAAAGTTTTATGCTGCTAAAGTGCACGATCAATAACTAAAATCTGTTACATGAAATCAAATGGATGTTTGTTCAAAAGTGTACTTGTAATGATGAAAGTATAACTATTTTTATCTGTGTGGCACAGTGGATAGAGCTTCTACTCTAGAGTTGCGAAGTAAGGAGTTTATATTACGTAGCAGGTTCGAATCCCACTGTCAGTTGTGGAAACCAGTCCTTCGGACAAGACCGTATAAACCGAGGTCCCGTGTCGCAGTAGATGCTGGCACGAAAAAGATCCCTTACTGCTTCATATCCTGAGTGCTGAGTATAGGACAAAATTTGTAGCTCTTTAACGGCAAAATTTGATGTCTCCATAGGAGTGAAAAATTCTCGAGAGGGACGTTAAACAACATACAATCAATCATTATTTGAGAAGAATTTAAAAGACTTTCTTTATTGAAACAAAAGATTGAAGAAAAACCATAGACATAACAAAATAAAAACATTTTATTTTTGTTAATGTTTACACGTTTTTAATCATTTTCTAGAGTTAAATTACATCGCTAAATACCAATATTACGAAAACCTGATTTATAAAATTGGCGTCATATTGCCTACTATGACGTCATAATGCAGCACTGATTTAGCCAATGTAGAATATTTTGTATGCTTCCTTATTCCCCCTGCGATGCTGCATTTGCAACCTAAACTGAGCGGTTTTGATTTTCTGGAAATTCTCAGGGCCAAGTAAGACCAAACGTGCCTCTTACTCTTTTAGCCTTAGCCTTGTTTTTTTTTTTCAAGAAAGTAGCAATTTTGTTGAGTATTAATGAAAATTTTACATTTGCAATCCAGAAAATTAAAAGTAGAAACATACTCACTAGTATCATAAGCCCGTGCTCAGTATTGTTAACAGCAAAGCATACAACTAGTAAAATCCTTTTGTAAAAAGGGCATATGATCTGGTGTTGTTAAAGTTTATGTTTCAATGGATGCGTTCAGTATTTTTAAACTCTGTACATACTACTGAACACATACTGAAATTCTGTAAGTGGGTTTTGCTTTCTCACGTTTCTACTTAAATTTTCTATATAGTTTTATTTTCATTAATACACAACAAATTTGCCACTTTTCTTTAGCTTTAAGGATAAAGTGGGTTTTTTTAAATGCAAGGATGTGTCAATCAAACATTTAAAAGGAACTGATTTAGATAATGTAAGCATTGTTACATGTCATAAATTTCTTCATTAAAACTTTTATTAATGGATTATTTTGTGAGCCTCTAATGGAGTCCATGCTTAAATGTAAAATCTGAAAAATTCCATATGCTATATTTAGTAAAGAAAAACCCATCTAGTTTCATTTTGGTTTAAGATTAAAATTGGCATTTATGACAATTAATTTTTTGATATAGATTTCAATGACCAAAAGATATGTAAGAAATACATGTTTATATCATAATGTTTGTGGTCTACAAAAAGCTGTCATAGTTTTAATTGAAACCTGGCAAGCTTTGATGAAGGCAGGATAGATTAAATATTTGATGAATAACAACAAAAAGAATAAAGAAAACCTTTCTCTTGATCTCCAAAGGGGTTACTTACATTAGGCCTAAAGGTGACTTACCATACCCTGCTTGTAAGAAGATGATACCCCATCTGAACAAAAATCTGGTTCTATTTTTGGCACCTTATCTCACCTCTGATATTTCGGAGGTCTGTGTTTGCTCTGCTTCTATTTTGTATTGATTTATAGACTTTGATATTGAATACTTTTTGTTATATCCATATCATTCTATTCACTTTTCGGGTGTAGACTTGGGGTTGTTTAATCCTACATGGCACATGATTTCATCTTTGAAGTTTAAGTGGTCCGTATTTGCTTTGCTCCCAATTTATTAAGTTTTAATTGATTTTTGAGCTTTTTTCACCATATGTCAATCACGTTTTTATAACATTTACCTAAAAAGTAATAATTTGATACAAATTATATTCAAATCGAAACAAGAACATTTACACACCCTATTACCGGCAACTGTGACAACCGATGCAACTGTGACAACAGACGGCGAAGTAATCAATCGCTATGACAGAGACCTCATTGAATTCATAATTTTGACTATTTATAACATTCATTTACTTTCTTTTTGTGGTTTCCCGTTTTGATCTAACCTTAAACTATTTTTCTGTTGAATATAAAACTATGATTTCTTATTGAAACAAAATAAGAACAGGATAAAGTTAAATTTCAATCGTTATTCAAGAAAAAAATGGTCAACTTGAGATTATAAAATAAAAACTGCTACTCTGCGGTCACATTTCTTGTTGCATATAATTGATTTAGACTCTCTACACAATAACTTTATAATGTGGGTGGTCTTTGTTGTTTAATAAGTGTGCTGCAACCGTTTGATTTTGATCGGTTATGAGATTTTGGCTGTCGTGAACAACAGATAATCTTTAACATGGCAAACACTGACGACAGATAATGGCAATCGGTAACAACTTTATTTTAATCTGGATTTCAACTTTTCATATGATTTTTTCATATCAAGTTCATTGACAAAAATATCGATCACTAGGTGTTAGATACAGGTGTTCTCTACCTTATATAATTTATTATTTCAGAGGATGATTATCTAAGAAAGAAATATAATCTCTCTGCAAACTTTTGCTGCAAGTCTTCAGCATACATTGCTGCAAACTTGCTACAAACATTGTTGCAAATTTGCCGCATCGAAGCCAAAGAAACCATGACGGACTTTAAATACTGTAGACGTACTTTTTTCCACGGGGTCATTATTCCGCGGATTCTCAATTTCTGTCTAATCCACGGAAAGATTGATTGATTTACCGGTACTATATATTGTTAAACGTCCCTCTCGAGGTTTTTTTTTACTTATATTGAGACGTCACCGTATGCCGGTGAAGGACTTCAAATTTTGACCTTTACTCGGCACTAAGGGCCATTGAGCAGTGAGGGATCTTTATCGTGCCAACGCCTACCGCTGACACGGGGCCTCGGTTTTTAAGGTCTCATCCGAAGGACCCACATCTTTCACTTCAAAGTTCCGAGCGCATGGCGAAGGAACAGTTGCTATCGACTAGGTCAGAGATACGAACTCACGACCTCCCGATCACGGAGCGAGCGCTATACCGACTGAGCTACCGTGAACGGTTCCACGGAAAGGAAATTACGCAGATATTCTACATTGTCACTATATGCCTTACATTTATAATAAGTACGCTTGGACAAATTTCCGCGGAAAATGTGTGACCGCGTACATAGCGTAAATTAACACCACGTGGAAAAAATTACTTTAACAGTACCTTTTTGTTTGCAACAAGTTTGTCGCAAGTATCGACAAACTTACAGCAAACAGTTATCCATGAAAAAGAGGTTTACCGCTGGCTTTAACCTGCTGCCAAAATTAGATTTCCAAAAGAAAGATACGAAGATACTACATGTCGTAACGTTCAGTGTTCAAGCTCAAAAATCCATTAAACAATACAAAATGGAGCAGAAAAACAGGAAATTCTAAAACTTCAGAAGTGAGCACGACCCACCCATGCATGAAGGAGTGATCATCACCTGAAAACCAATAACCGCCGTTTGCTTCATGTCATCATAGAAAAAAAAATCCCTCGAAAATTCAGTGTGTGCAAATAATGGCCTAACATTATGGGGGGAAAGTCAATCGACATTTGAATCAATGATAAAATTTATTTGCTGACAGGGACGTTCTATAGAAATAAAGAAATGGTAACTTTAAAACAGGACTGTTTATATTCTTGTTTCGTCTATTGTTTGTTAATTATTTACCTCATTTTATAAATTTTAGAAAATCCTACATAGAGCATGCTCTTGCGTATCGAATCAACTGAGAGTTATACACCCTGTATGTATATGATGAAAGTATATTGCTGCATAAGTAAGGGAAGTTGACGATTGAAAAGTTATAGTCATTACATTTATAATAGAAATAATTAAAACAAAACAATATGTTAGCAGCCAGACGTTGTGTGCGCCATTGCATAGACATGTACCTAATTAAGCGCTTTTGTAATCATTTAAAATAATATATACTGTATATTCCTACCAAAATACCGAGATACTAGTATCTACAACTTCAATTCAAATATTTCAAAATGGCGAATTTTTTGTTTACCTTGGTACAGTCTACATTTCATTGGCTGGTTTGACTTGTTTACTTTCATCCGAGCTTCCTGCAAACCTTCGGTTTCTCAAATTTAATGTTTCGAACGAACTTGTTGCTGCTGTATATAGAGGCATGTATGTTTCCTGCAAACATTTTGAGTTCCTGCAAGATAATTTAGCAATAGTTATATGCTGGTCGTAGCGTTGCAGATCTATAGCGTTATGGTTTTATATATTTGTCTTTGACCATAACGCTACAGATCCCGTGATGCAAAAAAGGTCAATTTACGGTGCAATATATTTTGCGCACCTTTGGGGAGAATTTCTCCACTTTTTTGCATCGGTCAATCATTTATCTTTCACTCCCTTATTCTAAGCACATTATTTAACTAATTTGTATGTTTTATCCATCTCCCAAATCCTTTATACTCGTGTCTTTAAGTGATAAACTCGCTTGATTAAAATTATTTGTTAGGTTGTTGAAAATTCACTTCAAGCAAGTTTTTTGCCTGTAGAGACAACTATAAATGGTTGGGAGGCGAATAAAATATACATTTTAGCTACGAATATTTCAAGTATTGGGTAGTGAAAGGTAGTTGATTGACCAATGCTCGAAAGTGGAGAAATTTTCCCCAAAAGTGCGCAAAAAATATTGCGCCATAAATTGTACCTATTTTGAATTACGGGATCTGTAGCGTTATGGTCAAAGACAAATACATAAAACCATAACGCCACAGATCTGCAGTTATTTTGATCGCAACATCGCAGCTAGCGACAATAATCTGCAAGAACACTCTTACTGTGTACAATTTTATGCTGAAGTCTGCATCAAACGTAACAGCTTCGTAAGGAATGCCCCTTTTAGCAATTTTATTAAAAAACCAAGTTTATAACTACCTAAAACTTTTACATAATGAATAATATTTTTATTATTTTTGAATACTTTACTTAATTGTATGTACTTTAGTGTGGTCCTTGATATTTCACAGTTCCAAATATCCATTCTTCGTTCCCTATCGTAGGAAAGCAAAATTACGAACATTCACCAATTGACCGTCTTATTAGAGAAACACCGACATCTTACGAACGAACGTAACTCTCCCTTACTTCCCGTATCTCGATCGTTTATTCGGGACCAGTGATTGTACCCATATAAAGTTTAAAATCGGAAAAAAGAATTATATGTGTAAAATAGAACGGACAGTGTTTTAACCTCTTTGTATTTGAAAATTACTCAGGTCAAATTTTTTGTAATCACTTACAATGTTTTAAAAAAGCGAACAAATAGAAGAAAATTAACAATAATACTATAGACGGATTAGGAAACACGTTTGTCATGCGTCAGTGATTAAACGTATACAAACTACTCGTAGTGTGCGCCTTGTTCATATGGGGAAAGGTTACTTTTTATAGCTTGAAAAAGAAAATAAATCCGTGCAATCAAGTAAATAGGTAGTGCGCTTTATATAGTGTTTTGTATTGAGAGAGAGAGAGAGAGAGATAGAGAGAGAGAGATTCTTTTTAAAAATTTTTAAAATATCACTTCAAAGAAATAAACGAGCATTCATGGTAGACAGTATCTTCTTAGATGATGTATTAAATGGCGATCTTAACTAAATTATCTTGGGCTGCTTTTATCTTATATATATGTAACAGGCCCGAAGCAAGCAATTTCAGTTAGGGGGGGAGGGGGCAACCAAAAGTTTAGAGTCACTACCAAACAATTTCTTGGAAGCCAAAATTAAAGATTTTTTTATTGAGTGGGCACAAGTACAGTAGCTAAGTTTTCTATAATACCGGTATTACGTTGTTTATTTATCGACTTCATTAGGGGAGGGGGGAGGGCTATCCCCAACCCCTCAACCTCGTTCCTATATACGACCGTGTGCAATGTATATCTGTTTATATGTGTGGATTATAAAAAAAAGCTGAAAATACGCATTTATGTAGGGTGGGGCATTTTTCATAGTAAAGTTCTTTTCTTTGTCTTAAAGTTATGCTCCACTATGTCATTGTTTGTTAACCATGCATTATTCGTCAAAATATAAAATTAAAAGCTACACTTTATACTTTTGACCACATACAGAGTTATTTTGACCGAAGGTCCAATATACATATAAAAACTATAACCGAAATTATAAGTTGCTTCATTTGTAAGGAAAAATATATAATCACCATCCTGTTGTAAAACAAAACAAAAAAAAAGAAGATTGAATCCAAAATACCGACAATAATATATACGGACTTTTAAAAGTGGGAATAATATGAAAACGTAGTTGTCATTTAGTTGTCATGGCAACCTTCAAAAGTATGTGCACACCTTTGCTCATCACAAGTCCTTGTAGACCAAACAACCTCCTCATACCTACCTCCAATATATACATGTATATACCGGGTCGCAAGATATTCATATTTATATGTACTTTCATAAATTAATTGTCTAGTACATGTTTACAATGTATTTCATATGAAAAATCCAAAAAGTACATAGAATTCACTTTTTAAAAAAAAAATTCATGCCCTAGCGTAGTATCTTAAATCACCTCTGATTTTTAAACTGCAGGTATCAATTTTGTATGTTGTTAATTGTAAATGTTATGAATGAAAAAAGCCCAAAAATAATTTTTTAAATTTTCCTTTCATTTCCCCTCTCGAACCCCTTTGCTCGTTTATTTATTGAAGCGTCAGGGTAGCGACTACGACAAGACGTGGCTTTGAGGTATCTTGTGGGGATTCTATCTATCGAAATCCCAATAAAATTGAAGAATTCAATAATCGAACCATGAATACAATAGACTACAATGACTGATCCCCGTTTTTGGTTACGTTCGTTCGTAAGATGTCGGTGTTTCTCTATTTAAACATGTTGATTATCGATTAATAGTTTGATTCAGTTGCTGTTGTATACAACCACAGGTACTTGTGGACAGGAACACCCCACCCCCTCCGATATAAAACCCTAGGGCTTAATGGACATTTTTTCCACAAATTATATTTATTACATTTATTCATCATGTGTATAATAGGAAAATAATAAAAAATAGATCTTTACGATGAGTTTTTTTTTAAATCTCGTGGGGGGGATACATGTCAATAAATACCTGTGATAGCAAGTACCATACATATGACCAATATCAACAGCCAAAATATGTCTTGAGGAAATTTGATGCTTACCAGGATACAGCTAATTTATACTTTATTCAACTTTGTATCCACTGTTTCTGATTGACGTATTTCATTTTAAATCTGCTGTCATTGTTTGCCTCGTCTGTTGTACACGATAGCCAAAATGATTTCACCAAACAAAATTAAACGCTTGTGGCGCTTTTATTAAGCAACAAAAATTATCCATATTTTGAAGTTATGCCTCAAAAAGTCTAAATTTATTATATCCAACAAGAAATGTTACCAATGAATAGCAGTTTTTATTATATTAGCTCAATTTGACCAATTTTTCCTGCACAGCGATTGAAATTTAGCTTTATTTTGTTCTTATTTTGTTTCAATAAGGAATCAAAGTTTTATATTTAACAGAAAATAGTTTAAGGTTCGATCAAAACGGGACACCACAAAGATAAAGTAAATGAATGTTATAAATTATTAATTCAATGAGGTCTCTGTCATAGCGATTGATTACTACGCCGTCTGTTGTTACAGTTGCATCGGTTGTCACAGTTGCCGGTAAAAGGGTGTGATTAACGTTTTTAGAAATTGTAATTACAAGATACTAAGGATTCAAGTTCCTGGTAAAATATTTTAGGAGAGATTCCTGCAGATTTTATACTTCTGTCTTTCTGTCTATCTTTATATCTGTTCATTTGTCTGTTCTGTATGTCATTTTAGCTAACCTGAGCTGAAAGCTCAAGTGAGCTTTTCTGATCACCAATTGTCTGTCCCAATCCGTCAATCCGTCCGTCAGTCTGAAAAATTTTCACATTTTCAACTTCTTCTCAACAACCACTGGGTCCATTTTAAATCAAACTTGGTACAAAGCATCCTTAAGCTTGGGAAAAGGGGATTTTAAATCATTGAAATGAAGGGACAAGTGACCTTACAAGAGTTAATTATCATGAAAAGACAAAAATCGGATTGGGTTATTAAAAATCTACTTCTCAAGAACCACTGTGCCAGAATAGCTTAAACTGTTCACATTTTCAACTTCTCGCGAAACATTGGGTAACTTGAGACAGTGTAAATTCTAAATTTTTATAAGGATGACCCCCGGGTGAAGGGCGGGGCCACAATACGGAATCCAAATTTTACATTGATATATATAGGAAAAAAATCTTCCCAAGAACCATTAGGCCAGAAAAGCTGAATCTTGTGTGGAAGCATCTTGGGATTCTGTAGATTTTAAATTGATTAAATGATGTCCCCGGGGAAGGCGGGGCAAAATTGGGAATCCAAGTTTTACATTGAAATATATAGTAAAAATATTCAAAAATCGTCTCAAGAACCACTGGGTTAGAAAAGCTGAAACTTTAGTGGAAGCATCTTGGGGTAGTGTAGACTTTCTGCAAATCATGACCCCTAGGGGTAGGGTGGGGTCACAAAGGCTTTTACATTGGGAAAATCTGGTAAGAAGGATATGGATATATCGAACAGTATTCAATCTCAAAGTCTATTAAACAATATACAAAATAAGAGCAGAGCAATCACGGACCTCCGAACCATCAGAGGTGGGATCAGGTGCCATGGAGGAGTGAGCATCCCCTGCCGACCGGTCACACCCGCCGTGTGCTCGTTGTCATGATCAGGAAATAACGGAAAAAATCCGTCGTCAATTCAGTGTATAAATAATGGACTAACAATTAGTATGAAAAACGTCAGTCAGCATTTGACTCAATGAAAAATTGTATTTGCTGACAAGGTCATTGTTTGTATCGACCATAGAACTTACGAAATGATGACTTTAAACGAGACTGCTGATATTTTTGTTTCATCAACTTGCTTGTCAATAATTTTCTTTTTTAATTTGAATTCCACAATGCTATATAGTACAGACATAAAAGATGAACACAATACTTCATTGCAGCATTCATTTTTGAGAGAGAGAGAGGGGGAGAGAGAGAATGCAAGAGAAAGAAAGAGAAAGAGATGATGTTATAAAAGATAGTGGATGATAGTTAAAGTTGGTGGCAAAACTAGTTTTAAGACAGGTTTTTTTTTATATTAGTCTGAAAGTATGGAGTGCCATTTTTGCCAGGAGGCGTTAAACTCATCTATTTTATCACTTTCTCTGGCTGTATATGTCAATGATTTATAAATAATTTTGACTTCATTCAGAAAATCGTGGATAGAGAGGCTGAGGTGTTGACAACGAACTCTGTAAATATATTGCTTCATTGACATAAGCAAAATATTTGATGATTTTGATGATATGATGATATTGTTTTACTTATATCTCCAAATCTAAAAGTTTTACCATCTAGATTTAATACAATGTCTTTTCGATGACAATGTCTAACAAAACCATCTAGAAATTGTTTTACAACTGGACTTTGCCAGATGAGATGAAATATTGTTTCTTCCTCTGCTTCACAAAATGTACAAAGGTAAGAGTCTGTTTTACCTATTTTAAACATAAGTCTATTGGTTGTCAATATATAGTGATTAATTCTGTATTGAAGCCATTGTAATTTACTGTTTTGGGTCGTTAAAAAAGGCAGACAATAAATATCTCTCCAGTTTGTATCTGTCTAGGTGAAAAATGTTGCCCATTTTCCCATACCAACAGGTTTTATTACTGATTTATTTAATGTATCATACATAGGCTTCGATCCCTTTTTGGTTAATACAAAGACTTTGATATTACATGGAATATCTGTTTTATGAATAAATCCATTTCTACAAAAGTTATACTTCTTAAAATCTGCAAGTATCGCTGGCCGTATGCCTGTATAAGTTAAATGATTAATTTTAAAATCACGATTGTGTTGAATATTGGCTAGTGATAGGAAGTTACTATTCTCATCTAAAAGGTCATATACATATTTTATTCCCTTTGCATACCAAGACTTGTAAAATATTGCATGATTTTCAATTTTTGAATTATTGTTTTGCCATAAAGGTTGACAGGCATATTCTTGCCAATTTCTTATCTCTTTTTTCTCTTGAATTTCTTGGAAAACTTTCAATACATCTCTACAGAAATTATTTTGCACATTCTCTTGTAAATGTGACAAATATTCTGATCCTGTATTTGAAAACTTATCAATCTCAACACTATTTTCCAATAATTTTTTCCACTTTGAGTTATTGTGATAGATTATTTTTTTTATCCAACTAGATTTTAGAGCTGTTATGTAGGACACCATTCTAACCATTTTTAAACCTCCCTCTGCATACTTTTGTGTAACTACTTTTTTTTAATTTTGTCTACATTTGATTTCCATAAAAAGTTAAAGATCAATTTGTTTAGATCTTTAACAACACTTACAGGTGGGTTTCGTAAAGCAATAAATAAATGATTAAGCTGATATAAGTAGTGACTTAATCAATGTGATTCTTCTAATAGGAGTTAAGTTTCGCTTTTACCATTGCTCTATGATGGTCTTAATTTCAACCAGTTTCTTGTCATAGTTCAGTTATGTGATTTTTGCTAAGTCAACATCATAATAAATGCCTAAAAGTTTAAAGATTGTTGTCCATTGAAATTTCAGATCAGGACAGAGTCTATCCTCAGAATACTTCTTACTTCCAATCCACACTTCACTTTTGAAGCATTTGGGTTTTTGATCGATTGATTTTGTTACCTAACATTTTATAAAATTCTTCTAATACTAGCATTGTTGCCTTTAGTGATTTTTTAGAACTTGCTTGTCAATAATTTACTTCTTTTAAGAAATTGTTCATACGTAGAGAATGCTCTTGCGTATCGAATCAACTGAGATATATATAATCCGTATGCAGGTGATGAAGGTATATTGCTGCATAAGTAAGGGAAGTTGACGATAGAAAAGTTAAACTCATCACTTTTATCATATAGCTTGGTTGTTAGATTACCATCAGTGTCTTTTTCAAGTAAAATATCCATATATGAAGCAGAAGTGTCGAACTCTGTGGTATCTTGTATCTCAAGCTCTCCAGGATATATCGTATCGACGTAGGAATGGAAATTACCATTATTAATTGACAATTCGATATATCTAAATGTCGAGTTGAAGGCCATAGCAAGTGTTTTCTTCTTTTCATGCATAAGATTATGCATAAATTCTGCTTCATATGAATATAAAAATAAGTCTGCTAATAATGAAGCGCACTTTGTACTCATGGAAATTCCAATAAATTGTTGGAATACCTGGTCTCCAAAAACCACATAGATATTTCAATCAGAAACTCAAGCATCTTCTTGATATCAACTTCAGAGTACTAATATGTGAAATCAGAATCTGTTTTAAAAAAATAATTTTGCAAATGACCAATGACGAAGTAAGTAAATTAACGAGTTCCATTTTAATTGACGAAGCAGTTGTCAATGATATCAAAAAGCCTGGATTTTAATTTGTCGTGGGGAATTGTTGTGTATAAAGTTGAAAAGTCGTAAGTTTTTAAGCTGTTGATTTTAGTAAATCTTGTGATTTAAAATTTTCCAAATGTTGTTTAGGATTTTTAAGTATCCACGTCTAATTTACACCATACTCGGAACATTACAAGTTTCTCCTATAATTGTATGACTGATATTGTTTTAAACGACGGGTACGATACCTCTACTACTAAGGGCAAAAGGGGCGAAAATAAAACGGCGGCATAAATCCCTGTATACAGTACACATAAATACTAAGTATTTTTTGTTAAATAAAATTTCAATGAGAATAGAGAAATACAAAGAACTAAATGCGGATTATTGTATATATCTGCCCCCACAAAAGTCAAATATTTAAAAATTCTTGAAATTCCATAAATTGTTTTAAAAATATGAATTAACAGAATATATTATAGTTTCAAAGTAGTTTATTGATTATTTTTGTTTTTATGACGTCACAAACTCGTCCGATTTTTTTAATCATTTTTAATAGAAAGGACAAAAATAGAAAAAAAAAAATCAATAAATTTAGCTATAGAATTTATAGAGCACAATTTTGCCCATGAACGATATTTACATATTTCAGTGATATTATCATTCTACACATTATATCAAAATATTGAGCCTGATCAGACCTGCACTCTGTGATTTTTTTTTTCTGAAAATATCGACGATATATACATTTTTTTCTGTAGAAATCATGACAATTTTAAATTTACGACATTATTTCAAACATATGACGTCATTATTGAGGAAAATATTCATTGCTTTAAAGTCAGCATATATTTCCCTGTTTTACAACATAATTAAAAATTTCTCCGTCAGAGTTTGATTTTGTGGGCAAAAATTGTTATTACTTAATAAATCATTTAAGCTTTAAATTAATTGCTTAAATCAACCTGTCAATATAGTCTTTGTAAAACATGCCATTTTTTCTGTTCTGACTTGTCTTAAGAGAAAATTGTGCTAGAAGGGATTTGTCTACCATTTTTGAAGCATGATTAAGCTGATTTATCCCAAGAGCATACAATAAATAATGCCACTTGTCAACATTAATATATCATTATGGGGTTTTGAACGTTTCTTACCACTTTTATTTTGTTGAATAGCAGGTTTTTGAATATTGGTGATTACTATACATGTACATGTTTTGCTTTTGCCATTTGTTTAAAGTTTGTTACCTGGCATTAATCAAAATGCCTTTCTCCTAAATGGTAGTTTATCATATTTATTTTTTTTTAAATGTAAAAGAAGAAAGTGGCTAATAGAATGGTAATTACGTCTTAGTTTGATCCACATTTTATCAAAATTATCGAACAGTCTTGCAAAATAATAAAGGGCACATACTGAGGGTTTCCAGGATAATATCAAGTACTTTTGACTTTGAATGACCTGCTCTCGTAATTCATCTGGCTCTGTTTTTATTGATTTATTGTCCTAGGCCTCAAAATTAACGGAAGCCGTGGGGAGGAAACATGAATTAAATCTACGCTATATCAAAGAGTGCAAAAATTGTTTTGATCGAAAATACAAACATTCTGCATCAAACTTAAGAAAGTGGTTTGAACTAATTTTCCTCAAATTGATGAGGCATTTTGAAAATTTAGAACAGAAAATATTATTTGTAAATCACAATAGTAAACAAGGTACTCTCTTGCGTAGCATTGCGACTGTATACTCATCATCCATTGTTTATTTCCGGGTAAAAAATATGAATTCTAACGCGGTGAAAGTTGGACAATTCAAAATGGTTTCTTGACTTGGCAATTACTGAAGTTTCAACGTAATGAAAAACGTGAATATATATTTATTATTCACAGTTTTGATTTTAATATTTTAATAAAAGAAAATTAGATGTTATCAAAACTATTAATAAGTCACATTTGTGAAATTTATCATGGAGATTATGGTTATAAGATGACCCCATCTTTCTGTACTGTCTAGGTGTTTTGATTAATAACAATATTTCTCTTCCCACGGATTCTTCTTTTCCCTAAACTATCAAAAGAAATTACACTAAAATTATCTGCCTTTCTTACTGATGCAAAAAGTGAAGTAAGTAAAAATTATCCCTAATTTTCTTAGGCAATTTCCTCTTAAAAGTAAGAAAAGAATTCTTTGAAAAAATAAAAAATTCATTTATTTCCAAACCATAGACAATTGAGATTATACTGTATACAGGGAAATTTTCGCCCCTTTCGCCCTACTCTCATTTGGGCGAATTTAAAACGGGGCGAATTTAAAGAATAGAGTATAATTACTTAAACAAAACTGTGATTGGGCGAATTTAAAAGTGAAAAATTGTTTGCAAGTGTGAAAGGGCGAAAATAACCCTGTATACAGTATTTAAAAGCCCAGATTTGTACACAGAAAAAAATTCCATAACATCAAAACCACATTAAACTATGATGATACAACATCTTCATGTTTTATGGATCAGAATTGGTTTCTTAATGTTGGGACTCAATATGAGGCCGACTCATTTTCATGGGAATAAACATTGGATACCGAAGGTATAAGAAAATCTGCTGAAGAACAGCAGAGTCAAGATGACTCAGGTGAGTATTAATGCCCATGGGCCACTTATTTTTAATAAAGTATCAGTTAGAGACTATAAAATTAGAAATACTAAGATATAAACACTTTAAAGGCAATCATTTTATAAATGTTTGGTATTTATGTTACTAATTCAGTAATTTTATGAAAGCAACCCTCCATGCTCTATTCTCATTTCTGTAGTTGTTTGTATTCCATTGCATTGTTCCTTTCTGCGAGATTGTTGGTATGAGTATATAGCAGCCTGGAGGTCCCCTGTCACCTTTTGAAAGATCCCCAAAATCTGCCACGATATATTATCAATTTAACTACATTTTCAAACAACAATTAACTGAAATAGAGTCTGTACAACAATACAATAATTCTGATAATCGTAGCTGTTTGTATTCCATTGAATGGATGTTGTTTGAGAGATTGTTGGTATGAGTATAGAGAAGCCTGGAGGTTCCCTGTCACCTGTTGACAGATCCCCAGAATCTGCCATGATATGTCTCTGAAATATAAACTTATAATCAGTCCCTGATCATAGTGAACTAGGGTCTGTAGATCATTTAGAGCTTTTTGTGCTTTCATTTTGTCTACATGTCTAAAGCACAAGATCTCTAGCATGTATAACAGTATAAAGGGTGGGACATTTAATGCAGGCTCTCCAGTCTGAAGAGACTGTTGTTCTGGTATCAATTCAATGATGCAATGAATTCTTTTATTAAGTTCAATATACCATGCTACAGCCTGTCTCATCCTTTTTGACCAGGACAGTCCCCCTACAGCCTCAGTATACATCTCTGTGTCTACATATTCCAGATACATCACACATGGCTGTGCTAGCGTTACCTTGATCACCTCTATTATAGATAAAGCTTTCATGTATCTAAGTGTCTTGTAATAATACATAGCTATGTACAGCCTGTCAGAAATACAACCAAACCTGGCTGCTAACTTCAGCATGTGACAAGAGATTTTGCCAGCTCTATACTTCAGTCTGTTTTTGTGTGTGTAAGGTTTTGTTTGTAATATAAAAGCAGTGTTCTGAAGGACAGAAGCTGTAAGTCTTTGAAGCATTATAACTTGATACTGTGTCAGGAGGGGTGAATCTATCATCTGTTCAATTGTATGTAGAAATCTCATACACCTTTGTATGTCCAGTTTGTTAAATGCGTTATAGTGGTGCATTTCAATATATAGTTCTCTATCAATCTCAGCCTCAGAAATCAGAATATGTTCATCTGCACAGATGGAGAGTCGGGGGTTCTGGAGGACATTTATAATATAAGATCTAATGGAAGAACTGTTTATCAGGAATGTTATACCCTTTTCATACAACCCATACAGCCTGAGAAATAGTTGATGTTGCTTTTGGCCATGCATTTTACTCAGAAACATGTTGTTATCTGGAATGAAAAAGTTAGGGCAGACTCCCTCATATACCCATTTGAGGATGAGTTTAAAACAGACCCAGAAACCCTCAAGGAGATTTTGTGGACACCAGTGGGGTATTGTATTTTGTTGAATCACCCAGAAAACCGTTGTTTTTATGTGATAAGAACACAGTAATTTATCATTATCGTCCAGTCCATTGTTCATTATTTCTGTTAAAAACAATTTAAGCAAGCCATAAGTTAAAAACTGACAGTGGCTCATTGTATTCACCAGTTTCTGTTCTGCCAGAGAAAAAGAAATTCTCCATTCATGGTCTTCATAATTTCCTAACTTATGTCCTATTGCTACAAAATGACATCCATTTTTCACAACGTCATCAACAACATGATGCTGGGGCCATGAGAGCACGTGACATCTGTCTATCCACGAGGAGGCAAATGGAGGCCAGAAGTCACTGACAAAACAGTGAGCATCATCATACTCTACTATTCTCCGAAAGGTTCCACTGGCACAGGGTCCATGTTGAGTTGACTCTGTTAAAGATTCAGAACACTTGATCTGTCTGTATATAGAACTAGATATATAATGTCTGTTATACATTCTAACACAAGCTCCCTGGATGTCTCTGTTCATGCTTGGTGACAGTAAATATAACAAAGTAAATCCTGGTGGACTACCAGAACAGTCACAGAGGATCAGTGACTGTCTGTGTGTGTTGTAATACTGAGACTGAGATAATTTCCAGATCACACGGTGATAATCTGGCCAGTACATAAAGTCCACATCTGATCCTTCCAGTCTGAATCCTTCTCTTTCACTTCCACTCACCATCATTCTGTCCTTATCACTTGTTTTCACTTCATTTTCCACCACTTCATAGATGTCCGCTAAATCTCTCCTTATGGCCACCTGTTGTGAAGTCCCAAGTTTAAGGCATAGTCCCACAAATACTGACTCTGATATGTGTTGTATGGCTGTCTGACTGATAAAAACCAAAAGGATAATTATATACCCAGTATATACATATATAGAAGTAAATCACTATGGTAATCATCAGAAAAACTTATCTATGATTTGGTAAAAAAAAAAATTAATCATATCAATGCAGATTGTACAACTATCCTTGCACTTTCACATTTTCTATCCTAGTTATGTATGAAAAGTAGCAATTTTGTTGTGTATTAATGAAATTATTACAACTATAATCCAGATAATGCAGGCTAGAAATGTACGAAAGCAAAACTCACTCACTAGTATCAACAGTCCGAGCTCAGTGCTGTGTACAGCAGTTAGCAAATTGAAAACACCCGTGATACGTAACCTGTTTTGTAAAACAGGGCACAAGCTCTGTTTTTCTTAATGTTTACGTTTCACAAGGTGTGTTCAATTTTTTAAATTCTGCATACACCTCTGTGAACGGACTGACAATGTTCTGTGGGGGTTTTGGTTTCTCACATTTCTTCGACGAATTTTCTAGACTATAGTTGTAATTTTTACCATATACCGTATATCACGTTTTTTCTGCGTCATGTTTTTTCCGCGAATCAGAACCTAAATCAGTATACTAAATTTACGCGAATCAAATTTTCACTATTTCAAATTCCCAGTGATTATATTATTAACAATTGTTTAAGCCTATGAAGGAATTGGATGTAAAATGTAAATTCATTAAGCTTGAGTTACTTCATACGGGTGAGAAATAGATTGATCCACCTTCACCTCGTCATTTTCGGAAGACCCGCTCAGCTGATTACACACCTGTGTTGCGTACTAACTATCAAAACCACAGATTTTATTATACCCCCCGCTTGAAAAGCGGGAGGGTATGTAGTAATCGTTAATTCCGTCCGCCCGTCCGTCTGTACGTCCGTCCGTCTGTCTAACCGTCCGTCTGTTACGCTTTGGGGTACCCATCTCTTATCCGCAACTCCTCTCATACCACTGAATGAAATTTAATGAAACTTTCACAGAATCTTTATTACATATTGCCAATGTGCACCTCCTATTTTACTTTTTGATCCGACACATATTTTAGGTTTCCCGGCCACAGGAAAACATGGACTTTTTCACCAGTTATAACCATGTGGGAGGCGGGGGGGTATCATTTAGTGAGCTCATCGCTCACAGTACCTCTAGTTTTTTTAAGATTTAAACAATCATAGGTCATTTACTGTTCCAAACTGACTAACAGCTCAGGTACAATTAGTTTAATAGTTTCTGGCAAGGAACGTGACCCATATGATTAGCTAGCTTGTCAATTAGTAAACAAACAATAAGGGCTTATACCTATTACCGGTATCTTGCGCTTGGCCTCTGATCTCTGAACCCTCTACGATATAAGCATTAAGAAAAAATTCTACTACAAGAAGAAAACTTTGTATTAAATTGACGCTGTTTTATTTTCCGCGATTCAGAACTCGTCGCGAACAAAGCGGAAATTGGATACACGCGGAAAAATCCTGATACGGTATACAAAGGAAAATTGCCACTTTTTCTTAGCATTAAGGATAAAGTTAAAACTTGTGAAAGTGCAAGGATGTGTCAATCAATCGCATTGAAAGATTCGAATTTTCAGTAACCTGGAGATAAAGTAAGATTTTTATGGAATCATACGTTTTCCGGGGGGGGGGGGGGAATGTCACCATCGAAGCTCCAAATTAAGTTCAGTGTTGTGGCCTATAGGCGTTTTATTTGCGTTAAAAAATGCATCACATTTTTCAATTGTTCAAAGGTTATTATTAATATTTTTTTTTAAATTAAAAGAAACTGATTCAGATAATGTAACTATTTGAAATGTTTATATGGCACACATTCCTTCAATAAAACTTACATTAGATAATTTTGTGAGCCTCTAATGGAGTCCATGTTTAAAGGTAAGATCTGAAAAGTTCCAGGTGCTATATATAGTAAAGAAAAGTCCATCTACTTTCATTTCGATTTGTATTACCTTTTTTATGTCATTGGAGATGAAAATCATGCAATGGCATTTAAGACAGCCATGTAAAATATTGTTTATGGTCTACAAAAAATTGTCATTATGTTAAATGAAACCTGACATGCTTTTATGAAGGAAAAATAGATAAAATACTTGAATGAAAACAAAGAAAGAACAAAAGCTTTATTCTGGACCTCCAGAAGAGCTTACCGACTTTGGGCCTTGTAGCAACCTCTACTGATAGAATGCTTAATAATAAATCATTCCCAATGCTAAGTGTCTGCTTAATGATAGAATTATATCATTAAGTGCCACAAATGCAGAGCAACACTGACGCTTAATTAAACAAGCAAATATCTACTTAGTTGAGAATTTATGATACAGACTAGTGTATCAATAAGCGTTGCAGCTGCAACTTTTATTGACAAAAAAAATCACTTCCAACCCCAATCCGGGATTTTGCATTGTTTTTTGTGAATATGTGATTTATTATTATTTCTTTTCATACATTTTTTTCCCCATTTCTAACAGACTTTACTGTTGAAATATTTTATCCACACCCCTCCCCCTTTTGATAAAACTGGATACTTTAAATCTTATACATTTCAATTCTAGTGATTTTTCTGGTAATTTTCATCAATCTTCCAACAAAAAGTATATACAATATACTTTTTTATTTGAAAAACATAGGCAATGCACATATACTTTACAATATACTTGTACCTTTCCCATTGATAATTTTCCGAAGATGAAAGGATTTATTCAAATGCAGATAATAAGAACTATCAGATACCTTTACTTTATATTTTATATATACTTTATACTTACGTATACTTTAACAAAATATGAATGAGTATGAAAACAATAATTTCATAATAATTACCTTTCAATATGTGTAAAACGTTTTCAAGAAACATAAAATAAATAATGTACAATCATATTTGATAAAGATGTCATGTACAAAATCTTGAATTTACCAGGCTACTTGGAAGTAAATACAAAATATAAATACAAATTGCAACAAGTAAATACAAATTGCAACAGGTAAATACAAATTACAACATGACAACAGCTGTGGTATTCTAAATTTTAACTTTACATATACTCACAAACGGTAAATTTTTAAACTAACATATCAGAGAAAAGATTAAAAAAAGAAATAACGATCGCACACTTCTCGAACCTTTCCTACTAGCGGTAAAAGCAACATCGAATGTATGTAGATTGGCTTGTCTGTCTGATCCTCGGTATACACGTACGAATGAGACAGGGGCTACCGGTCTATAATGTATTACGTAGACGCCATGACAACGCGGCCCCCTTTTCACATACTTTGAAATAAATGTTGGAAGACTTTTTATCTGTGGAGCATGGAGTTTAACTTTATTGAAGATAAAAAATTGTTGAAGGATTTGATTTAAAATATATCTACAGTGTAGTGTAAAGTTTGTATAGTATAGTACGGTACGGTACAGTACAGTACAGTACAGTACAGTACAGTACAGTACAGTACAGTACAGTACAGTACAGTACAGTACAGTACAGTATAGTACAGTACAGTACAGTACAGTACAGTACAGTACAGTACAGTACAGTACAGTACAGTACAGTACAGTATAGTATAGTATAGTATAGTATAGTATAGTATAGTATAGTATAGTATAGTATAGTATAGTATAGTATAGTATAGTATAGTATAGTATAGTATAGTATAGTACAAACGTATAGTATAGTACAAACCGTAAACTATAGTTAACGATTCGTTAAGTATAGTTTTCATCTGTAAAACTATATTTAACGGTTGTTAACTATAGTTTACGAATGATAATCTAAATTTAACTGTCTGTAATAAGCGTTAACAATAGTTTTTGTTGATAAACATAGATTCACGTTTGTAAACTATAGTTTACAATCGTAAACTATAGTTAAGAGTTGTTAATCATAGTTTCACAAATCGTGAAACTGTATTTATCAGATAATCTATATCTTGCAATCGCAAATGATTGTTTTCAGTGTTAAGTATAGTTTACGGTCGTGAAACATAGATTATCGCGTTAACTATGGTTTACAGAGGTTAAATATAGATTAACGTTGTTAACTATAGTTTACAACCGATAAACCTAGTTTATCGATTGTGAAACTATGATTATCTCATTTTTGTGAATTTGGCGTGCCATAGATACAAACACACTTTTGTCAAAAAATTTGAAAATAACAACTTGAGTCATGTTTGAATGATTGATTGATTGTATTTTGTTTAACGTCCCTCTCGAGAATTTTTCACTCACATGGAGACGTCACCGTATGCCGGTGAAGGGCTTCAAATTTTGACCTTTACTCGGCACTCAGGGCCATTGAGCAGTGAGGGATCTTTATCGTACCAACGCCTGCCGCTGACACGGGGCCTCGGTTTTTAAGGTCTCATCCGAAGGACCCGCAACTTTCACTTCAAAGTGCCGAGCGCATGGCGAAGGAACAGTTGCTACCCATTTTAACGACTAGGTCAGTCGCGGCCGAGATTCGAACTCACGACCTCCCAATCACGCATGTTTGAATGAATAAAATGAATAAGTTTAACAGGTCGGAGAGAATACTCGAAATCGGGTATTATCCGTGAAATCGCGTATAATACTCGATATTAGGGTATCGTTGAATCCGCGAAATCGGGTATAGGAGGTGTAAACACCTAATAAAAATTAAAGAATGGGATGGCGCATGTTGCCGAGTTAACTTTCATATAGATACACATGTTTTCTAAAGATATCACTAGCCAAGTAAGAATCTGGGCCTCAAGATTAATGCGCTCGGGACAACAAATACCCGTGGAGCTCAGTACATTTCATGATCTGCACACAAAAAAGGCGTTCGATTTGCTGTATATTTTACCTTATGTTGAAAGTATATGCATCTTCCAAATGTTCATTCCCAACACAACAGAATTGTAAAGTATCAGAATTCGGGAATTCATAATAATTCCACATCAACACGACAAACATGAACAATTTGTAAATAACTCAGATTATACGGAAACACATTTCACACACCAGATATCACCCCTACTAATGTTATTGTGATTTAAATACAAGACACGTGGTTTATGTATACCTATTCAAAGGTTATAGGGTAGAACCGGTTTTATAAATAAAATTGGCAGTAAACAGGAAATTGCTATAGTCTTTTTCTTCTGATAAATGTGTTTCCACACCTTTCTGAAAGACTTTCATGATTTTCAACAGAAATTATGGCTTAAGGGGTGGGGTGGGGGTGGGGGTGGGGTAAATATCAATTAATACATCTTATCATAGTTTCTTGCAAAAATTACAGCTCACTACTGACCGATACGCTGGTAAAAAATGTGTAATATCATCTACACTGACAAACCTTTGTTTGCCTTATATGGCTATTGCAATTAATGCGCACAGAGGATCTTACCACGAGAAACTGAACATTTGTTGATTGAATACGTTAGCGCCAAATACATGTTTACATGTTACTTCGAACACGTGGTTCAGGTCAATCTTTGATCATGTCAATGGAGTGCAAAATAAAAAAAAAATTTCGTATGAACAAAAATCATAAGAAACTATGAAAAATATCACGGGCGTTTTTAATTTGTTGTTAACTAGAAAAAAAAAGTTTAATAAAATGTATATATAGTTAGTGTCAAGTACTTTACGGGTTAGGAAAACAAGCAGCTTCTCGTATGCATATAAATGGACAAAACATTTTTTACATAACTATACTCGTGATCACTTTTGTTGGCCAGGGAATTCACCTGGCTTGTTCGCAATTGTATTCACCGATAGAACAATAAAGGAATTTATCAAGCGCCAATAATAAAGGAAAACTGTTTAACAGGATGAGAGTTTATGCAACAAGTTTTGGCTCCAAAACATAAAACAATAATGAGTAAAAATAATCTCCTAAAACAAAAGAGTTCCTCGTAGTTATTAAGTAAGTCGTACATAAAACACTGGCGCAACCTCTTCTTTCATTTTTGTCTATTTTTTGTTTAAGTTACACAAATCAAATATAAACACACTCTCTGTGGCAGATGTAGGCTATTTAAGAAACTAACATGGACAAATAAAAATCAAACTTCAAAAAATGTTTACAGGGATACAACATAGTCCTTTAAGTAAGACGGAGGGTTTCTTGCTCTTTGAGGGCGATTTGAGGAACCTTGTACCTCGTCCTCTGTATCTGAATCCCTAACGTCCTCGCGTGCCTCTTCGGTAGTCTGTGGGGGTGTACATAGCACTTCTGGGATCGGAGGTGGATCATAGGTGGAGACTTCATGTTGTGGGATGGTCCCTGTAGGTTTTGGGGGGAGAAGTTTCTCAGTGGTGTCAAGTTCGGGGATAGGGATATCTTCCAGGTCTTCGACATCAGGGATGTGTTGACGTTGGGGCTTAGAGGTTACTTCTGAAGGGACACGGTAACACTCACTTGCTTTGATCTTGTAGGAGTTAGATCGTAATTGTTGACCGGAAAATTTTTTCACATAGCACCACTCATCATTCACCGAGACTACAATATATCTGGGACGGGCTTTGGTCTTGTCTCTGTCTGAATACAAATACACTAGGTCACCGACAGATGGGATGAACAGAGGGCGTGGCCCTTTTGAGTTTGATTTGGACCATGCACTGCTGATGTGGTTCGAGTCCCTTTGAGCTTGTTTCTGTGCGATAATCTCCCGGTCGACCATGGGAAGTTGTTCATGTGTGAACTGATTGCGCTGGGTATACATTTCTCGTGCTGACAGGCCCTCACTACGGATACGGGAATTGAGTCTTGCTACGGCAGTGGAAAGGCTGAGCTGTGAGACTGGGCCTCCTCCAGGCTCTTGCCGAAGTATTTCATCCTCAAGTTCTGCGACAGCTTTTTCTGCTACTGGGTTTTTGTTAGGGTTTTTAACTCGGCCGATCTCAAGGTTGATGCGATAGTGATCTAAGAGGTCATCCTCACGCAAGGCTACAAAACCCGGAGCAGGGTCGACACGGATAATAGCTCTTGGCCCATCGAGTGGGTGGAGATCCATGCACAGAAGGAGCAGTGCTTCCCTCAAGGTATGGGCCTTTTCATCGGCAACTAGACATGCGGCTGTATAGGCAGTTACTGTTTCTCTCAAGACCAGGATTAGTTGGTGGTTTTGCTTTATGACGTCAGCAGCAAAGTAAATCCCAATGATATCAGGAGGAGGTTCTGATGACTGTTCAATGTAGTTATTTGGAAATTTTTTGAGTGAAGCGCAGGTATGGCAAGAGTCACATACACGGTCTACTGATTGAGACAAGTCCAATGCATAGAAGTTGCGCTTTATGACCAACAACATTTGGTGTTTTGTAGGATGATCCAAACGAATGTGAAGGGCAGTTACAAGGCCATCAAGGACACTGCGTGGGACTATGATGAGCTCAGTTGGTGGCTGTAGAGGATCAGACCTGCGTGCCACAAGTAACCCATCTCTTGCGATGGTAGCTATGTTCAAATATCGCTTGACGTCTCGGATATTTGTGAGTTTTTTGGAGGGTCTGGTACCCTGTTTTAAGTGTGCATGGGTTCGTCTTAGGTCCGGACACTCTGCTTGAATATTGATCCATGCTGACCTTGTTGTAAAAGGTAAGGGCAAAGTTTCCATTTTATCGGTACCTTGGTCTTTGGCTTTAGCCACACGCACAACCGAGTCCTCCATTTGTATAATGAAATTGCATATTTGGCATGATGGATTTTCGCATTCTGCTGCGTTTCTGCTGGCAAAGTCAGATGGAATATTTGCTGAACCTGCGAGGTGTTGAAGGTCGACCTGGTAGCGGCTAGCTGTAGAGAGGAAGGATGTCACTCGAGGGCTTGAAGAGAACTCGCCGCGGCAAAGCTTTTGTATAGCCTGTACACATGGTTTGCTGTCTGTAAGGACACATGTTTTGTGGGCTGACTGGATGATGTAAGGGCTGAAATGTTTTATGGCCGCAGATATGCACAGAGCCTCGATTTCGCAAGGAAGCCATGTCACTTGGTGCTTCCGTAACTTTGCACTGAAGAATCCAGCTAGGTGAATTTTATCTTTGCGCATCAAGTAAAGTGTTGCTCCAATTCCGCGCTTGCTTACAGAGCCATCTGTAATGATCCATAAATGGTCATCTCTGGTTGGAAGGTAGATTTCTTTGGAATCTTTAAGTTTTGTCTGGGCTGTGCGGAAGTGTTCTATCGACTCCTCAGACCACTTAATTTTGTCTTTTGACTGAAGACCACTGATAGCATTCTCCAAAGGGGAGATGGCATGTGCACAACCAGGTAAGACACGGGATAACATCTTGTAGGCCCCAATAAATGAGCGGAGACCATGGACAGAATCTGGCAGTTTGCATGTAGCCAAAACAGAGACCTTATGAGGGCTTGCTGAGAGGCGGCCTTGTGTCCAGATCCATCCTAATATTGTAGTGGAACGTGGGCAGATTATTGTCTTGGTTGCTGATAACTTCAGACCGCAGACATCCAGAGCTGTCATTATGTTGACCCAGTGTCGTAGAAGTTCTTCAGGGGTGTTTCCGCCACAGTACAGGTCATCAGCTAATTTTGACACATATCCTGCTTGTAGGTGATCGCCTAGGATTCTGCACATAAGCTCTTCTAGAGCAGTCTCTGATCCCGGCATCCCCATGGCACATCTGGTATAAACACGCACGCCTTTATATGGGGTGACAATGCCACAGTAGCGCATCGACTCTTTAGCTAGTGGGATCTGATAAAAGGCGCTAGTTAGGTCTGTTACTATTAGATATTTCCACTGACTTATGGTGCGCAAAGTGGAGTCAATATCTGGCATTAAGGATGGTTGAGGTTTCGAGTAGCGTCCAACGTCCTCGAAGGCGGTCACTAGCCTGTGTCCTCCATTAGGTTTAGAAACGAGGAAAGAGGGGTTGAGGTATTCTACAGTAATGTTTAACTCCTCTGGTTTTCTCAAGACTCCAAGGGCCTCTAGTTCATTACACTTGTCTTGCAGAATTTGTAACTTCTCCTTAGAATACTGGGGGAGGCGGCCCTTCCTCTGTGGGGGTTGCGTTGGACCCATGTTGATTTTCATGTCAAACTTTCCTGCTTTCCCATTGTATCCACTGAATTTGGGATCGAACAGAGAATCATGTTCCTGGAGGGCTTTGCAAAATAATTGTTGAGTCTCGAGGGTGAGGATATTGTCAGGATTGACTTTGACTGTACCTGAGTGTAGGACTGTGTCGTGTAGTGAAGTCTCAGTGGCTGGTAAGGAAATGGGCACTGTGTCATAGGTGCTGCTTAATGCAGGTATAGTAGGAAGGACTTGACAGAAATGTTCATTTTTCTTCAGTTGCTTGGGTTCATCTGTATTATTCACGATGCGAATTCTCCCTGCAACCACCTCAACAATTTCTGGTCTAGGCCACATGTTTTGTGCACATCGAGATTCAACACGGGGTTCGACAGCTACTGTACCCTCGGCTGGGATGTGTTCTGGTACGTTGAGCTCAAGGTGTGATCCAGGCCATACTGTG
>PRKT01000182.1:698089-727617 GCA_003671525.1 Saccostrea glomerata
TGTATTGTTTCATCATGTATATTATTAGTAACATTAAGTTTCTTGAACATTCCAGAGTGGTCAATATGTTTGGTCATTTTTTCTAGAACATTCTTGAACTTTGTTTATGTCTAGAACTTTCCAGGAATATCATGTATTTACAATTTCTAGAATATTCTAGATTTATATTACTGTATAAATACCCTGTCAATTCGATGCATAGATATATTGTCGTATAAGCATCATTGAGGTATTACTGGGATATAATTTCACTGGGACATTGTGTGCAGCAACGCACACTCTGATGTATGTATTTTTAGATTTTTGCTAAGTTTGTACTTAATGATTTGTATATTACTGTAAATAAATTATTGTTAAGTTTAAACTGTGTGATTGATCTTTGCTGGTATTTAGGGTTATTCTGACCCATAACAATATATATAACTTTTAATATAAATTTTGAGTTTAAAATTCGAAATCAATATATCAATGTTGTCCCCCTCCCTTTAAAAATCGCTATCATATAGTTTTAATAAAGAATTCAGCCTGTGATTGTAACAAATTTTCTAAGACCTCATACATTTAACAGCAGTTATTGGCTGGCCCCTCTGTCAAACATTTGTTCTACTTTATAGCGAGGCGGCGCGAAGCGCCGCTCGCGTAGCGAGCTCAATAGACTAACGTGTACAAACAGAGGATATTCAGGTTGAAATCTGCACATTGATCCAAGAAATTTTTATGAGTCCACGTGAAAACATTCTTCAATCCCAATAATCCTTTGCGGTGCATAGCAACATGGTGGCTAAAACAAAGCAACAGCTTACTTCAAAAAAATTACAAACAACGATTAAATGCAATCTCCATGCCACAAAACTATCGTTTGTGTTCTAAGTCAACTGAACTTTTTATTTGACGTCATACTTTCGTCACTTTAACGGCTCGGGTATTTCCGATTTTGTCGGAAACTTCCGAATAGTTCGGAATCTCGATCCCGATGCCTAGGAAGTGAACTGAGGATAGGCAGTGCAAGTAAAAGTGTAAAGGTTTTTGATAGTTAAATAACTGCGCTCGCCCCAACGGTCGCACCGTAGAACATATTAAATACTTGGAATATAAATCAATTGCATGCAGATCACACACAAAAAAAAAACAGAAAGATTTTTTTCACAACATTTATTCTTCCGTATTGGGTAAATCATTTGTTTGATATCTTAAGTTGCAGGTTTGTTGTATAAACTGAACACAGAGGCTGGCGACACTGAAATTTAGAACTTTGCATTGTCGGTCAAAGTTACATATAATAGACATGTGTGTAGTCCGCGGAAACACCACCCTGTGTTGGTGAATATCCCAGCTCTCCAACTCTTTGGCAAACATGGTCGCTTCCTGATGAAGATGCCAGTCCTTTTCAGCTGTTATCACGAGAAAGTTCGGGAGATACGACGACATTTTGTTCTGAAGATGGGTCATCGGACACGCAGACGACCAATCATCCGGGTCCTTGCCGAAGGTGGGGTGGAGATAAAGAGGGCGAACCGCGCGAGTGTTGAGCTTCTCCACGTGCAGAACCGCAGAAATCGCCACCACACCCTAAAAAAGGGAAATAAAAAGGAGTGCAAGACTCATCAATGACATACAGTATTTAACAGTAGATAATAAGTCTTCAAACTGTACAAAAAATAAGGAACAGTACAATTAATCTTAAAAATGTATGTTTTGGGTTTAAGACTTCTAAACTATTTTCAAATATAGCTCATACATATGAAATTGTTTTGAAGTTAAATTGAAATTTGAATCAAATTGTTGAAGCGGAGGGGAAATGTACCTTGATACTCGAGGATGGGACACCCACGTCCTTCAGAGAATTCGGACGGAGAGCAAGAAGAGAACAAAGATGGCCGCCGGCAGAATGCCCAATCAAGTATATAGAGTTATTGTCATAGTAATTGGCGGATCTTCCTATCTCATAAACTTTCTTAAGACATTTTGATAAAGCAACAATTTGGTCTTCGTGTGTGTAATCTTTCGCTTTTAAGTTCATATATAGCAACGCTCCTTGAACCACTATAAAGGTAGTCACACACAAAGTCACAAGGCGGTGTTCGGTTTGCAATGCTGCATACAGAAGACTGAGAAATGTCGCCCAGAGTGCTGTAAGACGGTGGGGTTTTAGATCGTGTTTAGATCGCTGCACTGTTATCACAGCAAGGGTGACAAGGTTAACTAGGACAAGATGACCCAGAAATATATCTGACACAGTTAAGTCCTGATGTCTGTACATCACAAAGTTCAGAATGTCTAGAGGGGTCAAAAAATCTATCACAAACACCGATAAAAACAACACAGAAAATAATACTCCGAGAAATATCACAGTTCCTAAATAGGAAGTCGCTAGCTCTAGGAGAAGCCACGGAGTTTTCAGTTTAGTGAGGGGGTAAGAAATCACGGCACAAGGAACCCCTCTCCTCGCGAACTCTCTTCCTACATTCCCGTAGAGACCATAGCACCAGTAAATGAAAGCAGCCAACAGATTAATGTCCAGAAACACAAAATGTTTCCACGTGTCCTTGTCGCCACGGCGCCACCCTCCACCGTGAACAAACACCACCACCGGAGGAACATCCCCTAGATCCGCGCCACACTTCGGCAGGTAGAGGTCAAAAAGCGACTTGTGAGACGTTTTATCCGATGTCTCGTAAGCAATGTCCTCAAAAATTTGGTTATCATCAGAACTCGTTTTCTTTCTACAGTCGATCTTCATATCTGATCGTCATGTATGTATATGACCATGTCAATGAACGTAACAGACGACAACTGAACAGGATAAACTTTATGTTTACATTCCGTGTGACCCGTGACTTTGATGACGCGGTCGTGTTTATATAGAAAATGTACTATTACCTGACGATCGCGGAATGGCTCTTTAAAATTACCAGACTTTGCACTCAACAATTTATCTTCAAAATAAATGATTTTGCTTTAAATCTAGTCATTTTAAATTAAAGCAATGGAAAAAAATAATCGAGAGACATGCCATTAATTAAATTCCTATAAGGATACTTAAATCTTAACTGTTTTCTTGGCGGCTAATATAAATATTGCTAAAACATGATGAAATAAACACAGTATCTTTAAGCAGAAGACTGGTACAAAATGTCACTTTAACCGCGGGGTTTTCTTTTTTTCCTGAATTTCTCCAGCAAATTTAGTGATTTCAAACAAACACGACCCGGGAGTGGCTGCGTGACCCAGTCCCACAATGGTCAGTCCCGCCACCCTGTGAGTGACCAATATCTCCTCCCCAGCCATCCCTAACACAATGTCAGTCAGGGTACGGTGTCGGAAACACGTGTATACCTGTCCATGAACTTTGACCTTCATTAGAGAATTATGGCGACCGTAGAAGGTACTCCGGACGCTGTTGAGGTCATCTTTGGTCACATTAAACCCGCGACTGGAGACGATCACGTGACCATGCTGGTCCACTATCGCCGCTTTTTCTACTTTCCCGTTTCTTGTGAGTCTGTACAGCAGATCAGGCCACGAGTTTGACATCATCAGAACTGGAAAAATCCAAAGTAACCTCTGAATTATCTACATTAACAGAGGTGATCACTTAAATGAACAGAAAATCCTGCTGTCTTCAACTTGCGATTTGTTTCTAATCAATATTCTTTTTCTTTAAGAACCGAAATAAAGTCACGCAATGGGTCTTCTTATAGAGATAGACCGCGATAAAAAATTTCGACATCTGCAGATTTATCAATGAACAGTCTAGCTCTGTTCTGAGGAAGTCACGTAACACAAAATCATCGCTGGGAGTTCCGCGACACGGTCCCGTGTAACCGAAAGTCAACCTCCGGGTAACAGCGGCAAAGTCTACAACTAAGATTGGGTAACTGTGGCTCCCATCCCTGATGACGGTCCTACACGATTCGACAGCGACCCTGGGCTTACACTGGGTGTCTGATAGGTCAACAGTCCTCAGTTCATTAGAGGATATAGAACAAAATTAATAAACCAATGGAAATTTCTCAAGAAGATAGATATTTGATACCCTGATAATATTGTTACTGTCGGGGCCCCCGTAAAAAGAATGTAATTTAACCTCGGGTTTTTAAACTTTATGTCTCTGTGTATGCAATATAAATTCTTTTCTTGCAATTTTTTTTTATTTTCGTTGCCTATCATGGAGTTCGGATTTATAGCTACTTATCCTTAAAGTCGGAAAATTTATATACATGTGATAAAAGGCTGTCTATATTTACATGTAAAAACATAACCAACATATTTTTTGTGTCTGGAAACAACCGTGTGCATTGGTTAAAGACGATATCATACACCGTCAGATGATTGATGTGTGAGTGTAACATCTCACCCAGGGCTACATAAATAGTCAGCTGACGAGAGAGGGAGAGATAGGCAGAGAGAGAGATATATATAGGCAGAGAGAGAGATAGGCAGAGAGAGGAGGAGAGAGAGAGAGATAGGCAGAGAGAGAGATAGTCAGAGAGAGCGTGGAACTGTTAAAATATTTTAGTTCCGTTTGAAATGGTCATTGTTCTTTTTTAGACAAAGCTTTGTCTGTCAGGTACATTAACGTATAATGGCTGCTTTCAAAGTACCCGATAAACACATTTTTAAAACAACATGCCAGTTAATATGCATTTTGTAATCTAGTATAATGAGTAAAATTGATTTTAACAAGTAATGGCTTTGCGTTGGTCTTTTATAAAATATTTAAATAGCTTTTTACAGGTACGTATAGTTTTGTCCATCAATATGAAGTGCAGTTTAGTATTGGTTCGTGTAAACTGATCGAACCTCATTACGATCACTTGAGCTAAAGACCTGGATATTTTAATATCTCCAAATACATTTTCTCCAAACTATAATTCTCCAGATGGATCTACACAAGTTTGTACGTTTCTTGAAGACATTTGTCTATACATTATTAATTTCTTTACATGCCGTGGTGGTTAATTAATTTAGCACATACTCAACTAAGCAGCATCAACTTGACCTTTTACCTGATATGACCTTGAATTGTAGTTACATGCAATATTAAATGTTCACAGGCACCTGACGATACTTATTTTTCTTTTAATAAAAAAAATATACACATAACAAATAATAAACTAGGTATGTGTATATTTTTTTATTAAAAGAAAAATAAGTAACGTCAGGTGCCTGTGTAAATGTTTTAAGAAATCACTGTCTAGTTTTGAGAGTATGCCAGGGCATCAACAATAGTGGGAAACATGGGATAATTTACATAACGGGCGAAGCCTGTTATGCTAAAATTATCCCATGTTTCCCACTATTGTTGATGTCCCTGGCATACTCTCAAAACTAGACAGTGATTCCTTATATTTCCATTTCATTGTGAAATAAAATTGTAGACTTAGACATTAAGAATGTAGACTAATCGATTTAAATTACACGGGGATTTCCATGCCAATTTCAATAGTCCTTGCACACTGACGTCAAACACAAAGGCAGCCGCACGAGATTTACATGCATATTTGGCCTCCTTAGCGTCAGACACAGAGACAGATGCGCACGAGATTTGCATGCGTATTAAGCCTCCTTAGCTGCTGACCTATCGACCTGCCTTATTTACATTCCGGCAGAATTATCAGGAAATCAACTCTGCTTACTTTCAAAGGGTTATAGGGAAAAATTTAGAAATGGAAATATTATAAAAAAAATATTAACTATATACTGAAATTCGAATAATTTGTATACACTGCTCATATATTTTGCATTATAAAATTATGAGATATTGCCATAAAATTCTTCTTAAAAAGGATAAAGGACTACATTATAATGCTGGTACTGCAGATGGCATTTTTGTGATACTATACAATCTCTGTGTATCTACAATACACGCCTTGGAGCGGCTACATTACAGGTGACGCTTCGTGACAAAGACCCGCCACGCTCGCTATTCATTACCGGGTACCTGCTTATTGTTTTAAGTGTATAGATAGGTTTATCAGTTGACTGAGTCTACACTTTATATGTGTCAATTACCCAACACGACTTTGTACCGTCGTGTGAAGAACTGAGCAAGGCCTAGCAACCAGGCTCGCCTTTCCCTGTGTTGAGTTCTCTGTAGCTAGCGGACCAGGAGAGAGATGTAAGCTGAACATTTTACACCGTCATTTTAAATGAACAAAGGTTGGTCTATAATCGATTAAATATCCCGAACAATGTATAAGTAGTTAGCGGGGAGAGAGTGGATTATCGGATTAACGGGGGCCGTGGATACCATGGATAGATCGGGATTATCCAGTAGAGGCACAGAAACGACGGGGCACAGAAGTAAGTATAGATCTACATCACGTCACGCACCTGTCTGGATCATCTCTCACCTGTCTATATCGTATCTCACTTGTGTCTATATCTATCCTCATTTATTTATTTTACCTGGGTATGAAAATTCACTAATGTGCATTGAAAACATATCGAGAATTATGAATTTCAATGTTAATTTAAATGAATTTAGATCTAAAGATCATAGCAGAACCGTATTTAGATATATACCTTACTTATACCATGACTCCCATCACTTTTTATGAACTTCAGGCTTTTATATATTTAATTGAAAATATTCAATAAATGAAAGGACGTGTTTTTTTTTCTATGAATTCTAATTTATTTTTATCTGACAAGAATATTTCAGACACGACCAAATAATGTTTTGGGAATTATTGGATTTAATTAATTTAAAAAATGATTAACATAATCAAATGTTTACAGACAGTTAAAAAAAGTTCTCAGCACTTTAAATGTGCGGAATTTAACTCCTATAAATGGGTTGTCAGTGGCAAATAATTCACCATTTGGCGTTAAATGTTTAATAGATTCCAACTGTGTCTCGGAACGTAAGGTGTTTAATAAGCATTGAGTTCGACTCTATATACAACATCGTCTTTATAATAATTTATTACGGTGTTTGAAGGCTATATATCTAAATAATGAGAACACATACTCCAAAAGCTTTGTAGATGGCTTTGAAATTGTAAATTTCAATGCTTTTTTCGGCAAAGGCAATTTTTATTTGACAAAGTTCTATAAATAAGAAATCAACAAGGAATTAACTCGCAAATAACAAATGAGCAAAAACAAAATCTGAATATAACATCAAGAGTAAAATCTTATCAATAAATCATACGTTAACGGGGTTCAAAATATAATACTAACTGATCAGAATCTGAAAAGACCATATCCTAACACTACAAAATCAATGTACAATCCTTAGTTATTAGACTTAACAATAACCTAACGTAATTCCACAACACCTACTGTAGTTCAATGTACTTAAGTTAAGATAACCATATTAGATAAAACAAAGAAGTACATGTATAGAATTTAATGTTAATTCCAAAATCAGAACTAACCGTGTGCTAAGTAAAAGTTTTTATAGTAAAAAACTGTCAGTATATATTAGACTCAACCCTGGAGGGAAATATAATTTCCAGCTCTAAAGCATTAATAAGGCCGAGTAATTGATATACTTCAAATTTCTGATAAAAGAAATAAATATTTCAAATTATTTTCAAAGTGCTCAAATCAGATTTCAAAGTGTTCAAATTAGGTTTCAAAGAACTCAAATAAAGTTTCGAAGTACAATGATCAATAATCAAACCTTGAATCAAAATTTAAAGCACTGAAATAAACATGTCAATAAAAAAATGCATCAACTTAAAATTTGAAAATTTTATAAATGAATAGATCAAAAAGACTTATTGAATTGATTTTTAGTTAAGTTTCGAGATCTGGAAATATTAATGATAAATTAAGATAATCTCTCTACAACAACCCTTGACTCTCTGTACAGAAGTGGTTATATATAATCAGGAATGTCGCTAGTCACTTCCTTACATCAATGGCGGCTTTATTTGCCCTCTTATGTCATAACAACATTCATTTGAAGTTTTAACTTTAAACCCTCTTGTCTGGCTCCAATCCGATTTTCAAAAAAATGCAAAAAACAAAAAGTCTGTGCATTATAGTGAAATTAATCCTAAAACATCAACAAAACAATGCATCTACTGTTTTAAATAATATATAACTCAAGGGGTAGATTTTATATGAAGGTTCATTTGCTCTGAAAACGTTTTTCTAGAGTTATTTTAATTTTTATTATGTTTTGTGGTTTTCCAAAACTATACAAAATTCCGTTTATGATTTTTACATATTGTTTAAAATTCACTTTTTCACCTGAGATGAAGATCTAAATATACTTTCACGACTAAGGAAGTTTTGAAATTTCAAAACACGTTTTAATCAAAGATATAAATATTTCTAATATTTTATTTTGAATTCTTGAACTGCCGTGAGCATAAAGCTTGCAAACGGTTAGGAGAAGGACATGTTCCCTAAATCAGGCACAATAACTTTGGTTTTGATTTATGATACACAAGTGAACAAACTCCGACACAAGTTGTTTAAATATCTCAAACCTAAGTCATATTAAATCTATCTGATTCCGAGCAAACAAAGAGTCCTATAAATACGTCGTAATCCTTCAGCCCCGAACACAAATATTATTCAACCAGGATTACTCCTCACCGCACCGTAATCCAAAAGCACTCCAAACTGCGCAGCCAACCACCGAGGTTGATATCAGGAAAACAATTTCTCTTTGAACAACAGTTACATTGCCAAATACCAATGAACTTGTAATTGTTGGCCACTTAAAATTTCTTCACTCTGTCTTTACAGGCGCACAAGACAGCATGTCAACGTCCCAGCAGCCGACAGTAGCTTCGGTAAGCTCCGGACTCTTTAAGCGACCAATCAAAACAGCGCTGCATCAGGCGGTACTCGACTGTCGTCTGCATCAGGTCCGGCTCCTGGTGGCGAAACATAACGTCAATGTGGACTGTAAAGACTTACACGGGCGGACGCCTATGATGCTTGCCTGTATGATCGAAGAGGAATTCGGATACAAAATGGCAAAGATATTTCTGAATGCTGGAGCTTTTCTAAATTTGAGAGACGCTCTTGGGAGAACCGCTTTAAGTTATGCTTGTATGAATGGACGTGCATCTATAGTTGGACTGATACTGAAGGAAGATGTACTAGACATCAATGAAGCCGATAATGACGGTAATACACCGCTACATCATGCTGCCTGCAGCGGAAATCCATCCATAGTTGAAATGCTTGTCGACTGCTTTGTGAAGTTCGGACTCGACGTAGATACAAGAAATAGTCTTGGATACACTGCCCTTCTTCTGGCACTAAAGAAAGGACATTTTGTGTCTGCTCATATACTTCTGAAGAAAGGAAACGCCTCACCGACCTTACGTGACAATGAAATATTCCTGAATGCCAGTGAGTGGGCTCAGCGGGGAGGAAGTGAGTCGTCCTCGAAATATACTCCCCGCCGGACCCTCCCTTCTCTCCCGGCCAGCGCCACCACACTTTCATTTTCTCGGGAGTCCACCATGTACCAACCACCAACTACCCAGCCGTGTAACCATGGCAGAAAACACAACGATCAGCTGCCCTGGTCCGCGCAGTCTCTTAGATTCCCCAACATACAGACGTCACAGGAATTTGAAAGAAGTGAAACATTTGTTAACGGGATGGATGCAAGGCAGTTAGTTTTAGATGAAATCGATGACTTTGATTCAGTACAACGCCCTACATCGTACAAGAAGGGTCGAATTCCCCATCCATCCACCGCTAAACTTATTGCCCTCTCACGACGCGCTAAGCCTGCCATTATACCGGATATGACGACCATATTCCGAATTTACTCTGATCAATACCAACCAGAGTGGATGAAAAAGCCAGCGTTATCGAAAAGTTTTCTGACATTGTCTACAACATCTTCAAAATCAAATTCTGAGTCAACCATTGTCGATGCATGTACTTAATCACTGAAAGACCATTATTACTGAATGTTGTGAATTTCTGTTAGAAACTGATTTAAGTGCTCTTGTTTCTCCATCTAAATGGATGCTATAATGCATGCAAGATACATGAATATGTGACAATATGTATGCTTCGGTCTTATATTTTTGGTAGCTACAACCTGCAGTATTAATTAACAGTCAAACGAGTGCTAAATGTTTTGTTTGTTTACTTGACATACTATGATTTACAATAAGTCTTTCAATTTGCTAATCATGCTTATTTGATGAGTGTATTGTACACATTCAAAGTAAATAAATCCATGTGAACAATCCCATGTTGTTGTAAGTGTAATGGACACCAAACTCTACAGAACAATTAAATCCCCTCGGTCACCACTCAATCCATGGCCTGGAACAATAAATCTCATTGTAATCAGCTAATTCTCTCACTGGGCAGAACATCAAGAACTCTGGCTGGATGGTCTACACACGTTCAGTCTGGATTCCAAAGATTCCCTCTCCAAATTTTTACCTGCAAAGAAAATTTATATCAAGAGAAGCTTGCTCTCAAGACTCCACAGAAGACAAATTTATTAAATCTTATTACATCTTAATACAAATTATTATGTTCTTCTTATCTAAGTCAAATGCTGAATGAGTCCGTGTTTGCTCTATTCAATTTTCCATTGTTCATCGAACCTTTGAGCAAGGATACTAGTCTCGTCAAATAGGACGATTTTTAGAAACCTGTTCCTTTTCATAAAACGATGTTTTATTTCTGAAAAACGAATATGTAAACTAATACAACAAAATAACAAGAGGCCCACGGGCCTTATAGGTCACCTGAGCATTATGCAACAACTTTCCAGTTACAGTGTATTGAATTTGATTCATGTTTTAAGCCAGATGCTATATGGCATTCACAATTTTGAAAGAGGCACCATTGATCATCATAACAATACACTTAACAGTTGCTTAGCTTGGTAACTGAATACCCATACGCAGGGTAGAGGAACAAAAATGCACTCCAACTAATCAGTAATATTCAGCAATAATCAGTAGTGCCCCTAACACTGTGACATAAACCCCTGACCCTAGGTCCAAACATTGCACAAATTTTTAAAAGGCACCCTTAAAACTGCCTATCAAAAAATAAATAAATGTTTCATAAATATAAAGGAGCAGATTTCAAACAATAAATTCATTTTCAGTATATAAGTAGAGCCCCCACCCCCCCCCCACCCCCTGACCCTGGGGCCTTAAAATACACAATTCTGCAAGATTAGGGCCCTTGCTCATCATAACTATATAGGTAGTTCATCTACTTCATACCCTGAGACAGAGAAGATAATTTTCAAAGATTTAATGAATTTTCACTATATAATCAATAGAACCCCGCCCCAACACCAGAACCCTTGACCCTGGGACCATAAAATTCACAATTTTGGTACAGGCACTCTTGCTCATCATTACTATGCACTTAGTAAGTTTATTTGATACCTAGGAGCAGAGAAGAAGATTTTCAAAGAATTCATGTATTTTCACTATATAATCAATAGAGCCCCCCCCCCCCAACACCAGAACCCTTGACCCTGGGGCCATAAAATTCACAATTTTGGTAGAGGCACTCTTGCTCATCATAACTATGTACTTAGTTGGTTTATCTTATACACATGAGCAGAGAAGAAGATTTTCAAAGAAATAATGCATTTTCACTGTATACTTATTTAGCCCCGCCCTAGCACTAGAACCCCTGACCCCAGGGTCATGAATTTCACAATTTTGGTAGAGGACTCAATGCTGATTACAATCATGCAAATAGTTTGACTGCTTGATGTCCAGTAGTAAAGAAGAAGATTTTTAAAGATTGCATTATTTTTAGTGGTTTTGGCCCCACCCCTCAGGCCCCAGGGGGGCAGGGATCATGAAATTCACAATTTTTGTTTCCCTTCACCCATAGATGCTTTGTGCAAAATTTGGCTGAAATTGGTTCAGTGGTTGCTGAGAAGAAGATGAAAATGTTCAAATGTTAACACACGACGGACGACGCACGACGGACGACGCACGACGACGGACGAAAACAGATAGCAATAGGTCACCTGAGTTTACTCAGGTGACCTAAAAATGGAACTTGTAAATTTACTTTCCTGGTCATTGGTCATTTGCAAAATTGTTTAGTTAAAACACATTGTGATCGCACACACAAGTAATCTGAAGTTGACATCAAAGAAATGCTTGAGTTTCTGATTGACTATATCTATGTGGTTTTGGCGACCAGGTTTTACAACAATGTATTGGAATTCCCATGCGTACCAATTGCGCTCCGTCATTAGCGGACCTATTTTTATATTCATATGAAGCAGCATTTGTGCAACATGTTGTGCATAAAATGAAGAAAATACTTGCTGTGGCCTTCAACTCGACATTTAGATATATCGACGACGTATTGTCAATTAACAATGGTAATTTCCATTCCTACGTCGATACAATATATCCTGGTGAGCTTGAGATAAAAGATACTATAGAGTCTGACACATCTGTTGTATACTTGGATATTTTACTTGAAAAAGACTTTAATGGTATTCTAACAACCAAGTGCCAACCTATATAACTGTAATTATCCCTAATTACGGTTACAATCCCTGTATGACATGTGCTATCCTGTATTAATACCCTGTAACTATCCCTCATTATACATGTACCTTGAAGTTTCACGTTTAGTGGAAGATCTTCCAGAAACAAGCAAATAATCCTTTTTATTTCTGAATTTAATACTACATAATACTAAAATCATTCCTTTGTAATTTCCTATCTTTAAATGATAATTTAGAATAGTGTGTAATATCCATACTTTACCTATAAATACAATTCTGTTGATTCTTTTAGTGTCGTCCTCCCAGCTGTTTGTAAAAAATGAATCGTACAACTCGTGTACAGCTTGGACAACTAAACGTCTATCATCACCGGCCACTGATATCAAACCCTACAAAAGTGAGTTGAAATTATACATTCCTTGGTATAATCAGCATAAAGAACAGTACAAATCATAAACGGCCTGGAGAACCAGTCTTCTGTCATCCCCAGCCACCGATATCTAACCCTACAACAACGAAATAAAGCCTACATACATCAGTATGATAAAAACAATGAATCCTACAACTTGTGTACAACCTTGGATAGCCAGGCATCGTCTATCATCACTGATATTAATCATATACAACAAAGAAACATATATTGGCACATACATTTGGACGATTACAACTTATCAACGACCTGAAATTATCACCATTCATTCCTCTCTTATCTACTTTATTACAGAGATCTTATATCATGACATTTAAAGCATAAATAAATTAAAATTAATCGTAATGTAAGAGAAAACAAGATGTGTTTGTGAAACGCTGATCCCCCATACGGCAACTTATTCCAAGAGTTGAATTCTCTCAAATGTATGTCAAACTCTAAAGGTACGTCAAAGTCGAAAGGAAAAAAGTGTTTCCCAAAAGATGGTCTTGTTACAAGGAATACACCTGTGAAATATGAAAGCCCTATTTCTAACTGTACAAAAAATATGACAAAGGTTCAATTTTTTAAAAGGTTGGTCAAACTCTTAGGTCAATAATAAAAGGTCAAAAATATTTTACCAGTTGAAAGGTCTTGTGACAATGAATGCAGATGTAAAGGATTAAAGCCTTAACTCATACTGTTCAAAAGTTATGGCCAAGGTGTTAAGTGTAGTTTCATTTTTGTAAAAGTAAGTCAAACTCCAAGGTCAAGGTCGAAATGTAAAATTTGGTGTAACCCATGGAAAGGTCTTGACACAAAGAATACATCTGTGAGATAAGAAATCCATAGCCCAACCACTTTAAAGGTATGGGCTAGATTACAGTTGACAACAGACTGAAAGAGAGACAAACAGACAGCTAGACAAAGAGACAAACAGGGAAAAAAACAATACACCCCCGGGATCTTTCGATCCAGGGGTGCATAAAAAGAATAAAAATTGAAAGTAATGATTGGGTGATTGTGTGTTGTTCAACGTCCTCCTCAAGATATTTCACTTATATGGAGATGTCACCTTTTGTTGGTGGAGAGCTGCATACTTTGTTTTTTTTTTCTCGGCACTAAGGACCATTCAGCAGTGAGATAGAGGACGGTCTCATCAGAAGGACATGTCTCACTGTCCCACAGTGATATGCAAACCCAACATATAAGGATTAACTCCTTACATCGGACTCTAGAGCAGACACTCTAACCACTGTACCACAATGCAAGTAATGAAAGACGAGGCCCATGGACCTTATCGCTCACTTGAGCACTGTGAGCTGAGCAAAAAAGCAAAAATCAATCCAGTTAGGGAAAGCTTAAAATGCATTTGATCCCGATTTACTTTTTAATGATATTCCATTTGTATTTCATTGTAAAACTTTGATCGTCCATTGTGGCCCTAACCTACCCCCGGGGATGATGATTTAAACAAAATTCGGCATGGGTTTCATCTTTCTTGGTCCAGTGCTTCTTTATAAGATTTTTCCTAAAACTTTGATCGTCTGTTGTACACCCATCTTATCCCAGGGGGTAATGATTTGTACAAAGTTAACTTAAATTTACATCACCTGAGGATAATTCCATATGTTTCATCTTTCCTGCCCAAGTAGTTCTAGAGAAAAAACTTTTTAAATGCCTCCAGGACGTCAAAAATGTTGGTGGTGATAGTGTGATGATATGGAAAACAGTATTACATAAAAGAAAGACTAATCTGGTTTGCATTCAAAGGACTTTGGTGGAAAAAAGGTACTTTACCGATGTTCTACAAGCACACGCCTATTCAATTTTGTGACATTTTAGAGCCGCATTTCAATCAGACAATACACAGCAAGATACGACTCCTTTGACACTCCCGTTCTTGCTTAGCAACAACATGTTTCTGTCATGGTCATCTAAATCGCCAAATTTAATAAACCCAACTGGACAGCATGGGACAAAATGAATTGACATGATTTGTCGAAGACAAACGCATACCCAGACTCACCAAATTTCTACATTTGGAGTGGGAAAATATTCCTATACAGTTTGTATAACACAAATGTTCTTCTATTAGATACTGTTTGTCTATCATCTGTGTCTGTGGGGGGCTTACCAGATATTGATCATTAATTATCTTAAACTGTCAAAGATTTTTAAAATCTTGAGTAATTATGACATTAAGAAAGTATTCCAATTGTTAACCATATTTCTGTATTATCAATACATCATTTTATTGAATAACCTTTATTTTCAAAGTGTCACTTAAATTCTACTTAGCATTTCTGTAAGAGTATACCAGGAATTTATGCTTTGAAATTATCCGTTATTTTCGTTAAATAAAATGTTAAGCTAAATATCTTTATTGTTAAATAGCTCCCGTACATTGTACTAGTGTAAAGTAATACTTCAATTGTAAATGAAAAAATCAGTGCTCCTCGCCAAAGCTAATTAATTCCTATAACGAAGGACCAAAGTGGCACATTCTGTACATTGTTATTTTTGCTATTCTTCAATAAATTCTAAATACATGTTCGTTTTCATTGAATGTATGTTCTGGGCTTTTCATCTTTTGACTGTCCATTTACTATGATTTTTTAGATTGAAGAGAAAAGATTATATGCAAGAATTTCATCCAGTATCATAATGTTTCACTCAATCTTATACTAAGGTTTCAATATTGACAACGAAAATTTTATTTGATTTATAATTTTTGGCTTTTATTCCATAAAAGAAAGGTGATATAATACAGTCAATACTATAAACGAAAGTAAGTGAAGTGGGATTTTTCTACAATCTCTAACCAGAGTTATCGTTCCACTTATTGTATTCCATCGTTTTGTAGCGAAGCGAAAGATAACTCTGGGTTGAAATTGATTTTTTCTATATTATTTATAGCACCTGAACATTTTCAATCTTGCCTCTCAAAATGGACTCCATAAGAAGCTCACAAATGTAAGTTAAAAAAAATGAGAGTAATTTACATTTTATTGATTTTTTTTTTAAATTTTAAAACTATATTACAAGTTTCATCTACCATATATACTCGCCTATAAGTCGGTCCGCCTATAAGTCGGTTGTACTCAAGAAGCTTATTATTTCAGATGTACTGACCTAATATAATATCATTCTTTTTATAGCTCGCCTATAAGTCAGACACAGAGTTTTGGACCAGATATTAACTCCCAAAAAAAAACGACTTATAGGCGAGTATATACGGTATCTAATGAATTCTCTAAGAAAAAGAATATTAATTGAAAATAGAGGTAACCCTATGAAATATTTTTTTAAAATCAAAACAGGGAATTTACATTAAATATGTTTGAACATTATACAAAAAAACCTCAAAATATTTGATGTTGATAACTTATTTAACTTGTATAAATGAATTCTCCTCTACTCATTGTCAGTGAGACAGCTAAACAACACATATCAGAGTCAGTGTTTGTGGGACTGTGTCGTAAAGTGGGGACCTCACAACTGGTGGCCATGAGGAGGGATGTGTTGGATATCAATGATGTTATGGAAAAGCAAGTGTTGAAAAATTTTGAGTACAGTGTGTTGTTGAGTGGAAGTCACAGAGAAGGATTTAGACTGAAAGGATCAGATGTAGACTATATGTGCTGGCCAAATAAACACCGTGTGATCTGGGAAAAAGCTCAGTCTCAGTATTACAACACACACAGAAAAACACTGATTCTCAGTGACTGTTCCAATAGTCCACCAGGATTTACTTTGTTATATTTACTGACAACCAGCATGGACAGAGACATCCACAGAGCTCATGTTAGAATAAATAACAGACAATCACATTATATATCTAGTTCTACATTCAGACATATCATGTGTTCTATATCACCATATGACTCCATTCAACATGGGCCCTGTGCCAGTGGAAAATTCGGCACATTAGAATTTGATAATGCCCTCTGTTTTATTTGTGACTATTGGCCTCCATCTGCCTCCTCATGGATAGACAGATGTCACTCATGGCCCCAACCTCATGTTGTTGATGATATAGTGATACATGGTTGTCACTTTGTACCAATAGGACAACTAGGACGACATGAAAACCATGAATGGAGAATTTCTTTCTCTCTGGCTGAACAAAAACTAGTGTATGCAATGAACCATTGTCAGTTCTTAACATACGGCTTACTTAAATTGTTTTTAACAGAAATAATCAACAATGGAGTAGGTGGTGATGATAAATTGCTGTGTTCATATCACATGAAGACGGCAGTTTTCTGGGTGATTCAACAAAATACAATACCCCAATGGTGCCCACAAAATCTGTTAGAGGGTTTCTGGGTCTGTTTTAAACGCATCCTCAAATGGGTGTATGAAGGGGTCTGTCCTAACTTTTTCATTCCAAATAACAACATGTTTCTGGGCAAAATTCATGGCAAAAAAAAAACCCCGTTATTTAATGTACTGTATAGGTTGTATAAGAAGGGTTTAACATTCTTGGTACCCAGTCCCTCAATTAGTTCTTATGTTATAAATGTCCTTCATAACCCCACACTCTCCATCTGTACAGATGAACATACTCTGATTTCTGAGGCTGAGTTTGATAGAGACCTATATCATGAAATAAACAGTCATGACGCCAGGGACCTGATGACGCATTTTACGAATTGAACACACAAAGTTGTATGAGGTTTCTACATACAATAGAACAGATAATTGATTCACCCTCCTGACATTGTATCAAGTCCTAAAGCTACAAAAATTTACAGTTTCTGTCCTTCAGCAAACTGCATTCATATTACACATGGAAAATTGCAATTATAAAAACAAATTGAGGTATAGAGCTGACAAAATCTCCTGTCACATGCTGAACTTAGCAGCCAAGTTTGGATGAATAACTGACATGCTGTACATAGCCATGTATCATTACAAGACACTTAGATACATGGAAGTCTTATCTATTATAGAGATGATCAAGATCAAGTTAGCACAGCCATATGTAATGTATGAGTCAAATGTAGATGCAGAGATGTATACAGAGGCTGTAGGGAGACAGTCCAGGTCTACAAAGATGAGACAGGCTTTAGCATGGGATATCAGACTTGACAACAAAATCCATTATATCAATGAATTGATTCCAGAACAACAGACTGCTCTACAGTATGAGTGGCCTGCATTTTTCATTCCACCCTTCATCCTGGTATTCATGATAGAGATCTTGAGCTGCAGACATGAAGACACAATGAGAGTACAAACAGCTCTAGATGATCTACAGACCCTAGTTCACTATGATCAGGGTCATCTGGGTCAGCTGATAGATTCAGATTACAGAGACATATCCTGGCAGATTCTAGGGATCTGTCAACAGGTGACAGGGAACCTTCAGGCTGCTCTGTACTCATACCTACAATCTCTCAGACAAAAACCATCCAACAACATACACACAGCCACAATTATCAGAGTTATTATATTGTTGTACAGACTTTATTTCAGTTAATTGTTGTTTGCAAACACAGTTATATGGATAATATATATCGTGGCAGATTCTGGGGATCTGTCAACAGGTGACAGGGAATCTCCAGGCTCCTCTTTACTCATACCAACAATCTCTCGGACAAGTACCATTCAACAGTATACAAGCAGATACAGAAACAAGAATACAGGGAATTTAATATAAATGCAATTGTAAAGATAAAAAAAACATTTCTGTACAAAAATGTCTGGTTTGAACTGACTAACTAATAACATAATATATTTTAAATATGCTTTATAACTTAATTTTGATCATATTCCATTATTATAAAATATAAACATAATTCCCACATAATGATTGGTAAGATTTTTATATGCTCTTGGATGATATATTACAAGTGTTTCCAAATGGTTTTTTTTCATGGTTTCTCATCAAATGCAACAGTCTTTGTATCCATTCATTTTAAAGCATATTTCTGCCTTGCCTTATTACAGAAACAGTGTAGTTTATGTAAACTTTGTATTTTCTGTACATTAATATGACTCTAACGCACAAGATGATAGAAGTATTTCTCATCCATTCCAATGCTTTCCATGTTAAAAAGATGGCATTTTTTTCATATAACCTTTCTGAAATCTAGCATCACAATGCAAAATTTCAAAGTTTCAGACCATAAATGTAAAAGAATTTTGTTTTCAACATTTACAATTTACTATGTTGAAAGATATTAAATAATACTTTATGATCCTACCCTTTCACATGATTTCTTTATGCAGTTTTGTCATCTTTCGACAAAACCAAGACAAGTATGGAAAATGTGCAGAGTACCTAGGAAAAATACTCATTTGTAAGAAGTCAATCTTAATATATTTACACAAAATAGTATCAAAGACAGTTAGATTAATTGATTTGTAAACACTTACGATAGAATCTTACACATTTATTATCACAATTTTTTTTTTAAAATCCCTTTTAAGGTATTTAATCCCTAATGGGAACAAATTCAGTGAAATATGAATACGTAACTGATATGTAGGCATTGAATACTCAGTTTATTTAGACCTATTTCCCATTTATTACTATCAGTATGTATGATGGGATGTGTCTTAATTTATGACCTTGAGTTTTGGTAAGAGTTATCTCCCCTATTTTTAATTAATAAAGAAAATTAATTCAAAAAAATTTAGCCGGTAAAAAAATTGTTTTTTATTGTCATTCTATTTTAAATGTTTTAATGCATCTTTCCACCACAGGATTTATTGATATTCAAATTATTTGAATTTTTTATTTTGAAAAAACGCTTTTCCCCATAGACTTCAATGCAATATTTGTTAATTAACTACTGATTTTAAATAAATGACATTTTTAAATCTTTCTCGCGGGCAATCCTTTCCCACTATAAAATGCTTTAATTTAATATCAGTGTTTTAAGTACTTGACAGACATTTAAGGGTAGGGAATTAGGTCCCATTAGGGATGGAAATCCTTAAAACATTGATTTTTATAACTTACAATAATAATTTGAGAAAAATGCACCTTTAGCATGAAATATTCAATAATTCAAGGGTTATGTCTCGTACTAAAATTAGATAATTTAAAGTTTTATTGCAAGAAAAATGTTACTTTAATTTGTGCTAAAAACCATGTGCGTTTAAAAAATGTGTTAATCTATACATTAATTTCCTTCCTTATGTAAATTTTCTGTTTTCATTCCTACCTTGAGCCTGAAGATTTCCTGTTTTTTACTCCTACCTTAAGTCTGTAGATTTCCTGTTTTTTATTCCTACCTTAAAGGGTTTTTATCACGCTTCGAAATTTCTTAAAAATTAAACAATATTATATTCTTGAAACATATAATTATCTTTTAATTAAAAAATAATGTTTTAAACTGTCATATTTAAGCCATAATATGACCATAATATAGGGTCCTCAGATAGAAAATCTCCACTAATTAGATAGGGGTCACGTGGTACTGAAACGTCATAGGTGTCAATGGGCAATTAGACCTCGTAAAGCGTATCGTAAGAATAGATATTTGCATCAAATAAAAAGAGTACACCACTAGGTTGGAAGAAATTTTAATACTGACACTATAACTTTGGCTATGGATGCTCAATTTTATATATTTTAACTTTTACAACATAAAATTAAACAAAAAAACATACCGTGAAAAGAGGAGAGGGCATTAAAGACGAGCCGTTGACAACTCCTAGCTGGCTTCGACTAAATAGATCGAATTATTAACCTTTGACTTCTTAAATAATTATAAAAATAGTCATACATTTTCTTTTTCGTTATTTTTATAAATTATATATAAACAGATCTTGTGTATCTTCTATCTGTTCCAGTCATGAACGTCATTCGATAGAAAGGACACTTCCAAATTCGACCTTCAATCATTACGAACTTAACAACACTTAGTGCTTGATGTGTGTGCTGGACTTTTAAAATGCATGTTGATATTTTTTTTTTTTTTTTTTGAAAAAATACTATTTCCATTAAATATATATTTTACATAAACAGAAAAAATTGTAATCGTACATTAACAAATGCTCTGAATGGAGACAAATCCTCACACCTAGCAAGTCCCTGGCAGGCAAAAATAACTTCCTAAAACCTTTCCTGTGCTGATTTTTCATCCAAACACCACAAATTACATCTAATTATCTATCAATTACCCAATAATCATTTCTTTAATTTCTAGTAGGGTTTATAGATGAAGCCATTGAGCCGTTTTGTAAACACAATAAGTACTTCGCCTGACCAGGACTGACACCTATGACGTCAGAGCAATGGTGCGCAACATCAGTGATCAAAATATGCATATAGAGAAATTTAAACTTTGAATCGCTAAAACACCCAGATTATTAATTTTCTGACAAAAAAAATTGATGTGTGATTTTAATAGCATATAAACTTTGTTATATCAAAAAAACCATGATGCATGATAAAAACCCTTTAAGTCTGTAGATTTCCTGTTTTTTATTCCTACCTTAAGTCTGTAGATTTCCTGTTTTTTATTCCTACCTTAAGTCTGTAGATTTCCTGTTTTTTATTCCTACCTTAAGTCTGTAGATTTCCTGTTTTTATTCCTACCTTAAGTCTGTAGATTTCCTGTTTTTATTCCTACCTTAAGTCTGTAGATTTCCTGCCTTTCTCCTTTGGAGTTGACAAGGTCTCTGTCCCACAGAATGTCCTGTAATTCTTTATCTAACTTCTGTTTGTCCACGTCCCCAGTAAACTCCAAAGTGAAGGTTGTCACATTCTAAAACAATGGATAAAAAGTAAAAATATATATTCTGTAAGTTAAAATTTTACACCAATTTTAGTGCCTTGTTAATACATTAGTTTAAAAGATTTTTCGCAAAAAGTATGTACGAAATTTTTATAACATACTAATAGGTGTTCATTTCTGTGCACAAAGCATGATTTATGTTATAAATCAACATAATATTGTAAATATTCAATCCAGAATTAACGTGAAAACTATAGTGCAACATTTTGTTGCATAGCAAATACGAAGGCCACGTGACTGCGACGTCCAATCAGTTTCCATTTTACCTGTCATTATTTATAATATTGAATGTATATTGTTGGTTAATGTCAGATCTGCAATATTTTATCCATATTTTGACAGTAGTATACACATGTTTACAGATGACTCATTTGTCTGTTGTAGTCACCTGTGTGTATAATTATACAGATTACATCATCAGTATACATAAACCCATCTGTCTGTTGTAGTCCTCTGTGTGATAATTAAACTGATTATATCATCACTATATATAGATGACTCACCTGGTCAATCCTGTGTTCACTGTCTTTGTTGAATCCTCTCTCCTGGAACAACTCCTCCAAACTAAAAAATTAAAGATCCATATCACACTTTTCAAAAATAAATACATATACAGACTTTAGATTTAACTAATTCATAAAACCTTACCCAGTTTTACTCGTGCCATCGTAAGCATTCAGATCCAGAATAGTGTCTAGGTCTGTCCTGTAATAAAGAGAGAGTGTTGTAATGGTACACTATCAGATCACTGACGGTCAGTCAATGTTAGGAGAAGTATAGAGCCGACACTGTGGAGTAGACTTATAGATTTTATTAAGGAGCTGGCTGTGTTACCTTGCCCGTGTTGTCTCTTTTAACTTTGCAAGACTGTTTATTGATCTATAAAAAAAGAAAGTTATTTCAATGTCATCCTTGTTTTCATTAGTAAAAAAATTAATTTATAAAGCAAGTTTTTGATTCTATGTAGTTGAACCGGAAAACATGTAATTAGAAATAAATATGTCATCACCTGACTGTGATGTATTTCTAATTAAACATGACCTTTATTTTATGATCAATATACTAAATTTTTTTTCACCTGTCTTTGATGTGTTTCCTATTACCTGATATGGGACTTAACTCTCTGTAACTCCTCAGAATTTACCAGATCAGTCTTATTAATTATAATTACATCTGCTAGCGACACTTATCTAAAATGTGATTCTTACCTTATATGGGACTTAACTCTCTGTAACTCCTCAGAATTAACCAGGTCAGTCTTATTTATTATAATCACATCTGCAAGTGCCACCTGTCTATTGGAAGAAAAGGACAATTTCTCTAATTTTGAAAAATAATATGCTTGTATATTTTTCTCATGAAGAACTTTTTAGAAGTGGAATCTCCAAGAATAGTGAAAAATATTTGCCATATCAATATGTTGTTACATCAAAATAAAATATATTAAATATTGTATTGTACTTTGTTGAGAATTACAATCTTACATGATTATATATAACTAATTCAATAAATGTGATACCAGAATGATAACTGTCTACTAACCTTGTGGCCTCATTTGTAGAACCATCTTGCTTAACTTCTTGTAGGTGCTGAAATCAGACAGAAAAATGTATACATGTAATTGACTTTAAACTGATCATCATGATGTGTACTTGTTACTTTATTTCTTTAGAAGCTTGTTTGCAATTAAAATCTATGCTGTATTTTTGTTTCTTTATTTGTGTAGCAATGAAACTGAATGTAAATTAATTGTAATAGACTAAAACTTGACTTGAAGACATGTACATGAAATAAAATGCCTAAAAAGGAAATCTTTGGAGACATAATTTACCCACCTGTATACAATGTTTAGCATCTACCATAGTGATGACACCTGCCAAGAGGATAAATCTATTTATAGATTTAAAGCAGACTTATAATTATTAAAGTAAATTTTTTAGCCCTCATGAAAGAACAGTGAATTCATCATGCTTTGGACACATGATTTTCTTTGGACGACTTTAAGCAAATAATTTCAATCAAATCTGAATGTGTCCATATTCACTTGTTTCTGTATTAAAAATGAAGAATTACACTTTAAATTGCTGTTTTCAAGTAAATATATAAACCTCCAGAATGGTGCTGTCTAATAAATTTCTTAATAATATAATACATACAATAATTCAATATTTATATTATAAACACAAAACACTATTGTACATTTTACTTACCATCTAAAAATATCTCACTACACAGTTCTTCATCTAACCAAAATATGGATGCTATAGGGCCTGAAGAACAGATAATTTACTTGAATAAAATAACAAGAGGCCCAAGGGCCTTGAATCGCTCTTCTGATATAAATTGTACAACCTATCACTTGTATTTGAAGCCTCTAACCCTAAGTATCCTAAAACCTAAGTTGCATCAACTGATAAAAAGTTTGATGATTCTTAGCCAATTAGGACTGAAGATATTTTAATAAAGCAATAAAGTCACGGTGACCTACTTTAAGATTGAAGTTTTCTGAGGACTCAAGATGCATTAATAGACAAACTAAGATTGAAGATTCTAAGCCAATATGTATTTGAGATATTCAAAAGTAGGTCACCTTGACCTACTTTTTGGTCTACATTCTTGGAAAACCCAAGATGTATTAACTGACAAAGTTTGATGATTCTAAGCTAATAAATACCTGAGATATTCAAAAGTATGTCACAATGACCTACTTTTTGGTCGACATTCTCTGAAAACCCAAGAGGCATAAACTAACAAAGTTTGATGATTCTAAGCCAATAAGTACAGGAGATACTTAAATATAGCCATAAAATGTCAAAAGTAGGTCATCGTGACCTACTTTTTGGTCGACATTCTCCAAAAACCCAAGATGCATCAACTGACAAAGTTTGATGATTCTAAGCCGATACGTACTGGAGATACATAAATATAGCCATTAAATGTCAAAAGTAGGTCATCATGACCTACATTTTGGTTGACATTTATCAGAGGCCTAAGATGCATCTGCTGATCAAGTTTGATAATTCTAAGTCAATAAATACCTGAAATATTCAAAAGTAGGTCATCATGACCTACTTTTTGGTCGAAATTCTCCAATAACCCAAGATGCATCAACTGACAAAGTATGATGATTCTAAACCAATAAGTACTAGAGATATATAAATATAGCCATAAAATGTCAAAAGTAGGACACCGTGACTTACTTTTTGGTCGACATTCTCCGAAAACCCAAGATACATCAAGTGACCAAGTTTGATGATTCTAAGCTGATAAGTACTGGAGATACATAAATATAGCCATAAAATATTGAAAGTAGGTCACCGTGACCTAATTTTTGGTTGTCACTCTCCAAAAACCCAAGATGCATCAACTCACAAAGTTTGATGATTCTAAGCCAATAAATACCTAAGATACTGAAATATAGTCGTTAAATGTCGAAAGTAGGTCACAGTGACCTACATTTTGGTCGACATTTTTCAGAGTCCCAAGATGCATCAGCTGACCAAGTTTGATGATCATTGGTCTGAAGGTAATCAAAATATGCCTTTTCAAACAATTTGAAAACAAATGCCTGCAAAATTCTAAAAGTAGGTCACAGTGACCTACTTTTACTTAAATATGTTTTAAGGTCCCAAGATGCAGCAACTTACAAGATTTGATGATTCCAACCCTCTCAGTGTCTGAAATAATGGGATGAAATGTTTTAAAAAGGATAAGTCATAAAGTTCAAAAAGTAGGTCACGGTGACCTACTTTTAAGTTGACGTTGTTCAAGGACCCAAGATGCATCAACTGACAAAGTTTGATGATCATAGGCCTTAAAGTGTCCTAAATATGCCTTCAAATCAATTTGAAAAGAAATTCCCGCAAAATTAAAAAAGTAGGTCACCGTGACCTACTTTTGAGTTAACATGATGTGAAGTCCTAAGATGCATCTACTTACAAGATTTTATGATCTTAGTCCTTATAGTAAGCAAAATATAGACATTTTCATTAATTGTAAATTTAGGTCAACTTTGAAGTGACCTTGAGACCACGCCCTTTGCCCCAGGGTCATGCCTTGAACAATTTTAAATCTTCAACATGTCCTGATCATTGTATGTAAGTTTGGTGAAAATCTACCTGGTGGTTCTGGAGAAGAATATTTTTTTGCAACCAGTACTTTTGGTTTTGTTTTCCTGATTATCTCCCCTTGTTTTAGGGTCCTAACCCTTATTTTAGTATAAATGGTAGCCCTTGGGCCAAGGATACCCTGTGACAAATTTGACACTGATTGGCCAAGGGGTTCTTGAGTTATGGCCCATATTCTAAAAAGTTAATGCACACCGCACACCGCACGACGCACACCGCAGAAATGGCCATAGCATTAGCTCTTTGAGCCTTTGGCTCAGAAGAGCTAATAAAACTAAACTTATGGTCTTGTTTAAAATCTCAAGAAAAAAAGATTTTAGAAAGTTCTTGATGGTTTTAATTGGGACTTGATGGTTTAATTTTTTAGAGATGGTTTTAATTGAGACTTACCAGGATCTGCCAGTCCTGTGGTTTCTAAAAGAACATAATCAAAGCGCCCTCTTTTGGTCATCAAGTTCTCAATGGCCTTCACCCCATTGTCTCTGGAGAACATTATAGAACCAAAAATTCATACAAAATATGCATGTTAATGTACAAAAATCTAGGTCAATGACAAAATTCAAAATAAAAATGAATGAATCTTCAGAACAACAAACTAAATTTACTAGTCTAAGACTAGTTTATTTCAATGTCAATTAAATGATAATTCCACATTTATTAATGAAGATATCTATATCCCATCAACTGTTATTTTATAGCCCTATAGTGTTGTATAGAGGTTTTAGTCAGCTAGTTGCTACCGATGATGGACACATTACAGAAGTTTATAAATGTCTGTATTTTAACTTACTTGACGGAGCAGCACAGACACCCGTTCCTGAGTTCCAGCCATTCTTCATACAACTCCCCCTCCTGTCCTACTGACATGGACTTCTCTATGGAATCTCCTTACAGACATAAATAAATTAATTAACAGAATTTACAGTATATTGATCACAACATAAGGAAATTTTACACAAAATGATTGTTTGAAATTCAATATCATCACTGTTCATCAAATGGAAATTTATAACCTTTCCATTCGCGTAAGTACAATTTCACAGAAATTATATCCAGTCTATCCTGTACCTTCTCCAAACTCATTCATGATGACAGCAATTCTCTTGCCATGCTGCTCTGTCAGGACGTAATTAAGTAGCGTAGTCTTACCAGCCCCTGAAAATAAATATAAAGGTTTAGTAATTCATAAAATAATATATATGTTTACCTGATATAACTGAACATAAGAGTACTAATCTCATCACATCACGTACTTGTTACTGCAATGTACTGCAATGTTGACCAGTAATATTTTTTTATGAACATTGGTGAAGTAGGGTGGTTGGGGGAATTCAGCAATGATGGTAAGAAGCCCTCTTTAATTTGTTAGGAAAAGGAAAAAAACTCCAAATAGCAATTCAGTGATTTGAATTATATTAAATGTACTGAAGGAAGTAATAACTGATCAAGATTTCTGTATTTATTCGGTTAGATGGGAAGAGTGAGTGTGTAATAACCATAGAAATCCTTTTTTCATGGGGATGGTGGGTGTCCCTGGGGTTAGGTCTTTGGTTTGTGTACAGTGTATTTATCTAGATGGGGTGTGATTACCTCAGAATCCTGTGATGATGGTGATACAGACCCTCTCTAGGGTAGCTGGGGTTAGGTCTAATGATTTCTGTATGGGGAGTGTGTGTGATTACCTAAGAACCCTGTGATGATGGTGATACAGACCCTCTATAGGGTAGCTGGGGTTAGGTCTAATGATTTCTGTATGGGGAGTGTGTGTGATTACCTAAGAACCCTGTGATGATGGTGATAGAGACCCTCTCTAGTGTAGCTGGAGTTAGGTCTATGGTGTCTGTATTTATTTAGATGGGGAGGGTGGGTTAGGTGTATGATGTCTGTATTTATTTAGATGGGGGTGTGATTACCTAAGAATCCTGTGATGATGGTGATGGGGACCCTCTCTAGTGTAGCTGGTACCAGATCTGGGATTTCTTCCTCCTCATCTGACATCCTGGCTTCAAACTGGCAATCTCAAGCAAGTTAAACTATACCAGACAAAAACAAGTGAAAATTAATTATGGTAAAATCAAACCAAATAATTTTACACTAAAAAAGAGTAATAGTCATCAAACAAACAAAAAAAATATTTAATTATTTGAGTTATATGATTGATCAGAATGATACATACAGCCCCTCTTTATGTGTATTTATGTAAAGAAGGGGTATTTAGTTCACTCTAATCAATTAATAATCGCTTATTCATTAACTTACTGATAGAAATGCAGAAGTCTGTGCATGGCTTCACATCAAGTGTAAGCATTGTGTTACACAAAATTAAACTTACCGTAATAGATATTTTTTTGTCTGAACTTTGAAAATCTACTGAATGTCCATACAGTATATACCTATAGGCTATAATCAAGCGATGACCATAATAACATGTGTGCATCCAACATGTCGAAAATGTAAACAAAGTTAGAGTTATCTTTATGTTGCTCCCGAAAATCCAAACCAATCACGGTATATATCCGGAGCCGCATTGTTTGATGCATGATGCGGAAATAACATTTTTGGTTATTTTCTTTAAATAGAGAATTGAAAAGGCTTTTGCCTATATACACTTCCCTAAAGAAAATTTTTTTTTGCTATCAAGAAAGTATACACTGTATGACTTATTCACTCACAGGGGCTTGTCACGAAATATTTTTTTTTTTAATAAAGTTACCCCTACTATAAAAATACACCCTTGTGTATTTTTATAGTAGGGGTAACTTTATTAAAAGAAGATAAATATTTCGTGACAAGCCCCTGTGATTCACTATGGCGTTTCTTTCAGATGAAAGTGAATAAAAAAAATATAAAAGCTTGATCCTCTGCAGGTTATGAAAATCATCTGTTAAAATGGAACGTATCACCGTGTATGCGCATGCACACATTACTAATGGCATATCTTTAAAGTCATCATTGAAAAACATATCAAATTCGATTTCTTTTCTAGCAAATGCGACTTTTAAAAAAGCTAGCTGCAGATCTGTAGCTCTCCGAAAAAATATATAATTAAAGTCATATATGGCGTATGTACAATGAAAATTATTAGACTAAAATTATAAGAACTTATTATTTGTATCATTACTTTATATAAAGATAGAACTTTTCCGTAAATTACAAATCTAAGTCAATTGCGTTATAAAAATATCACAATTTAATTGGGATTCTCGGAATTTTCTCCGACTCGGAAGAAAATACAAAAGATTTAAATAACACATTACAGAGAATAAGATGAAACGAGGTGTTCTCCGCGTTCAGAATTGTATGAAAAGCTTTAATTTATATGTATTAACTATATTTCTTTACTTAATTTTGTATTTTTCAAAAATATATTTTTTTGATCAGTTACGCCATATATGGCTTTAATCAATAGACCAGCTAACACCCGATATACATTTTCTAATAATTTTGTACTTAAACATTGGTTGAAAATAATTAAATTACTGGGTGCAGAATTTTCTCTAAACAGGTATTTTTTTATGCCCCTGTAATATTGAAGATCAGGGGGTATATGGTTTTTGCCCTGTCCTTCCGTCTGTCTGTTTGTTCGCCAAAAAAGGCTATATATTTGATGATAGGGCTTTCATATTTCACATGTGCACTTACCGTGACTAACCTTACAATGGGGTATAAAATATTTGACATTTTGATCTTGATCTTAGAGTTTGACCTTCTTTTTCAAAACTTTAATCCTGAGTGACCATGTGCGGATCTAGAGGGGGGTCGGGGGGGGGGGGGGGGGGGGGGGG
>PRKT01000182.1:737207-830407 GCA_003671525.1 Saccostrea glomerata
GGGGGGGGGGGGGGGGGCACCAGGCTTTCTATTAACATTTGCTATAGTATAAGTAAGGTTGGGAAAAAAAGTGGGGGGCAGCCCCTCCCCCTGGCTCCCCCTGTTGCTACGCCCCTGTAGTAGACAAAGAATGTGAGTTATATAAGCTTTTTGCAAGCATCACTTAAAAAAATATTTTCCCTTTAAAATCTTCATAAATTAATTAATCCTTGACATTGTGGTTTTAGTTATGTATCGACACAATCTTTGTCTGTTTCTGTGAGGACTGCGACAGAAATGACGGTGGGGAGCGACCGTACCACATGTCCACTGGTCTCTTGGTATGTTATCTACATGTATTTTAAAACACGAGGCATACAGGGATTCCCTTTTTATTAATTCAAATTTCATTTTAAAATGCATGTCACTCCTATAAAATGATTAAATGAATGTTTTTATGGAAACATGTACATAAACAGACTTTATATACAATTTTCTCATTAGAAAAAAAAAATGTCGCAGAATATCATAGGATACTTTTTTTTCATTATCATAGAAATTTGTCAGTGGATCCCATGGTACCAAGACCACACATATAATGGTACATCCATCAAAGTGAGTCTAACTGTGATATAAAACCAAGCCACTTCGCTAATTCAGCGGTAAAGGTGCTTGCATGTTCCCTTGGAAACCTTGGAAATATGGTTCATTTTTTCATTTGTGACAATTCAATCTGGAGCCAGCGATTTTGACTTTAAAAGTTAACATGGTACGTGTTTGGTCGGAGATTTGTAGAGAGGAGTTATAGCAAATCCGGAGTTCCATATCTTGTCTACATTTAACTAGTGTGCGAGGTTGAATGAAACTGCCCACAGGGAAAGCTATGATATAGGATGTTTTGTGAACTTACAAGAAAGTCAAGGTTTCGTGCACAGGCCTTTAGATCGCTTAGAAAAAAAATTGAGGTGTATTTTTTTCTTACACACACAATTTTTTAAGCGATCCAAAGGCCTTTGGTTTCGTGCACAAGTTTTTGTTTAATTTGCACTTGTGTTTTATATATTTTTATTTTTAAACAGTTTTCTTTCTTTTGAGGGATTGGGGTTATTGGGGGGGGGGGGGGGGGGTTGAGATAACGTTTATAATGTGTATACTAGATGAAATACTGAGACAGTGCAATAAATGCCCACACAATATACACCAGTATTATTTATTACTTTTGATTGTTATTGATACATGTATTTGTATATATATGTACAACTGTGTGTTTATATGTAAATTGTTTTCTTTCTGTATGAATACATATGATTAAATCATTAATCATGTACAATTTTTACGTGTTGTCTTCTTTGTTTTTTTTTCCTGTGATTATTCAATGCCTACAGCTGAGACTTCTGAAAAAAAGAAACAACATTTAATTAATTATGCCGGTGCACCATAGAGATATTTACTGGTTTCTTCTCTACAAAAGTTCACTTCATTTTTAGCTCTACTGGTCAGAGACCAGAAGAGCTTATGCGATAGTAAGGTGTCCGTCGTCCGTCCGTCTGTCTGTAAACCATTTTTCAAAACGCTACTCCTCCTACAGTTTTGGTCTGATTTTAATTTAACTTAGCACATAAGTAGACTACACTAAGATACATAAAATAGTGCATCGGTTTTTGATTTTGTTGAACGGTGTTGCCATGGTTACTAAAAATAGAATTTTCTGTGAAATTCCTTTAAAATGCTACTCCTCCTACAGTTTTGATCTGATTTCAATATAACTTGGCACACAAGTAAACTACATTAAGATACATAAAATAGTGCATCGGTTTTTGATTTTGTTGAAAGGTGTTGCCATGGTAACTAAAAATAGAATTTTCTGTGAAATTCCTTTAAAACACTACTCCTCCTACAGTTATGATCTGATTTCAATATAACTTGGCACACGAGTAGATTACATCAAGATACATAAAATAGTGCATCGGTTTTTGATTTCGATGAACGGTGTTGCCATGGTTACTAAAAATAGAATTTTTTGGTGAAATTATTTAAAATGCTACTCCTCCTACAGTTATGATCTGATTTCAATATAACTTGGCACACAAGTAGACTACACTAAGATACATAAAACAGTGCATCGATTTTTGATTTCGTTGAACGGTATTGCCATGGTTACTAAAAATAGAATTTTCTGTGAAATTCCTTTAAAATGCTACTCCTCCTGCAGTTATGATCTGATTTCAATATAACTTGGCACACAAGTAGACTACACTAAGATACATAAAATAGTGCATCGGTTTTTGATTTCAATGAACGGTGTTGCCATGGTAACTAAAAATAGAATTTTTTGTGAAATTCCTTTAAAACACTACTCTTTCTACAGTTTTAGTCTGATTTCAATATAACTTGGCACACAAGTAGACTACACTAGATTCATAAAATAGTGCATCGGTTTTTGATTTCGATGAACGGTGTTGCCATTAGTACTAAAAATAGAAATGCCCGTGAAATTCCTTTAAAACGTCACTCCTTCTACAGTTTTGGTCTGATTGCAATGGCTTCTTTTCTTATCCTTTGTTATAAGTACAAACCAGTAGAGCTACAGTCTCGACAGAGACTTCTAGTCTACGGAAGCGTATTAATGGCGCAGCAGTATCTTTTTTTTTTAATTTGTTTTAACAAATTATTGATTTGTTATAATAGATTAATAATTTGTTATAACAGACTACTAATTTGTTATAACAGATATTACTAATTTGTTATAACAGATTAATAATTTGATATATAACAGATTAATATTTTGTTATAACAAATAACTAATTTTTTATAAAACAAATTACTATTTTTGAATTTGAAATATATGCAGATCTATGAAAGCCAGATCAAATCAAAAATCCTAGTATAAGTCGGATATCTGAAAATAATTTACACTGGTCAACGACGGATTTTCCGTTATTTCCCAATCATGACAAGGAGCACACGGCGGGTGTGACCGGTCGGCAAGGGATGCTCACTCCTCCATGGCATCTGATTCCACCTCAGGTGTTTTAGAGGTCCTGTTTGCTCTGCTCCTATTTTTGTATTGTTTTATGGACTTTTTAAGATTGAATACTGTTCGTTAAATCTCCATATCCTTCTCCATATAATTCATATGAACGTCTTTTCTCTTCTGTTTAAAAGTTATAACCAAGGTGAAAGTTTTTAGGACAGACTGACAAACAAATCAAATTTAATGTCCCCACGCTTTCGCGAAAGTGGGGAACAGTATGGGTAACTGTTTTAATACGAATCATCTTACGATTGAGTTAACAAAAATTTCAAGATGGCAGCCTCCATGATGTAAACGTCTGATATACGTATCCTAGCAAATTGTTGATTATCTTGGGTTATTTTTGAGGCATTGTTTGCTTCTGGTAATATATGCTTAGTTTAACACGTCTGTTTGCATTAACTGAAGTAATTTTATTGTTTTTATAGGGTTGCGAATAATATTTTAAACTAAATAAAGTGGGCATGGGCCACTGGCACTGGTGGAAGTTAATTTAAATATATTATGTGCTTGTCTTTTTTTTTTTTTTTTTATTTCTTTTATACATGCACATACTATATATTTACGTTAATTTCCAGTGCCCGTGGCATGGACCCCCCAAGTTGACCCAACTTTACGAATTTTTACTTGCACACATTGTTATTTTGAGGATAATCTTTTCTGCCCACAGTCTTTCAAGTTTCATTCTATTATTTCCGGGAATTTTGTCTCTACTTGTATTATTCATTTTAAATTTAATGTTTCCATCGTAAAATTTCAGTATTGGCGTATTTTGCCGATTTTAAAGTTATTTTTATCCAAGATACCAACAAATAATCAGAGAAACGTTTTCAACATTTTTATTTTAGTTGGAAAATAAATGAGTATAAAGCTCAAAGTACAGTCTTAATATGAGATAGTGGAACCCTGCTACAAAAAAAATGTACCTTTAATACCTAGGGGTGCAATGATATGCATTAACGCCTACCCCATGATTCAATATGTATCAAGGTATTCAGTTCATGATAGGGCCAAAAATAACAAGAATAGATATGGGTCACCCCATATCCAAAGATATTCAACTTTTAGATTTAATATGTTTATCAGTGTTTAATGACGTTTATAAAAATAAAACTGTCTAGTTATAGAACTTATGTAAATTTCGTGAGTCTGTAGCATTACGGTCACCCAGTCTCCTAACCATGCTAACAAACAGTACACATACTATGTCCGCAAGACCACTTAGCTTTGGTCTATACACATGTGCGATGGAGTTGTCAAACGGACTCCCGCAAACAGAGAAGTTACGATGGCAGACAGAACTTTTTTTTCATCATTAGATCACACGAATACAAATTTTGATTCATAAAAATTAAACGACTGTCAGTTTAGAAATCCCCGGCCAGTTCGGATTTTGTTTCACATTTTACAGGTACTCTCCCAATGTGTTATTTGTCTACACACGTGCAGGAATCTGCTCAGGGACTGAAAATTCCATCATTTAACATACTACATACACAGAATGATTATTTTTTCTCTTAGATGAAACTATATGATAATTAACGAACAATTAACATGATTTTACTACAGTTGTTGATATCAGTATAATCAATTCATCAGTGAAAAAATATCAACCGAAGAATGACCTATATATTCTCTGTTATCAAACATGTTAAAAAAAGCTGAGGAGGGAGCGAGCGTAGGAATATTAACATTTTTTTATTTGCATTTAGGGGGGAAAGTGATCTTTGGAGGAAAAATTAACATTAATTTTGGTTTCTTTTACGTGTGACATACACAACATTATTCTTATCATGAACATTTATGTTGTATCTACCTATTAACGATGGAACTATTTTCGTCAGAACAATTTGTGTGAGTCGCTGACTACAGTAATATATCTTGCACTAATAGTATGCACTGATCGAATATATTAAAAATAGTCTTGTTTCCTGCTACCCGACCTACCCTATTTTTTTGCACTAGACCCTAAAGTTTTTTTTAGCTTTTGGGGAAAAAATTGGAAATTGCAGGAATTTTTTGTTCCAAAAGTGAAAAAAATATATATATATTCAAATTGTATGTTTAAAATATGGACTTTCATAAAATTCCACTTGAGTTATGCATCAAAAGACATGGAATTTCATTTTAAAAGATAATTTAGACCTAGCTATGACATTTTTAATTTGGTTTTATAGTAGTTCATATCCAAAAATTACCGTTTGAAAAAATAAAATAAATTAAAAAAATAAAACAATTTTCCTACCTACCTACCCTATTATTTTCAGGCTGGTAGCTGGAAACAAGTCTTATTTTTTTGGCCTAGGATACCTATCACAATACATGACATATAGGGTTAAAAAGTCAGATGTTTGTCATCATATACTTAAAACTTAAAAGTTTTATCAAATGCTCATTACACTAACACTAGGAAAGTGATAACATCTTTGACCAGTTAAATAAGAGGCTGGAAATAAGTTTGACTACCATTTCTGCAGTTTAATTGATCTCATTGACCTCATGTTTCATGCGGAAGCAATTTAGAAATTGTAAAAACAAGGAACCAAAACAGACAATTCAGATAATTACGAACCAAACCATGATATCAGTTTCACGTATAGTGAATAAAACTGTGAAAAAATACTAGTAAACCATGGTAAACCATCAAACGGTTTATTGTTGTACTCTTCTTAATACCAGAGAGGAAAATGTAATAATTAATGTTGAAAGAATTTTCATTCTTTTTAACTTTCAATAAAGTATGTCATTTACACGTTTAGGGCTTGAAATTGCTTGCTATTACATGTACAGTGTATTTGATTCTTGTTTTTATTATTTCTGTCAGATCTAATTAGGAAGTTTCTGTGAGTACTGATAGAAATTCACGATGTCGTTGGCTGACGAGTTACTGGCCGATTTTGAGGATGACGACGTTGAACATAATGCGGGGGATGAAGAGATGGATGTTATTGCCGAGGTTGATGAAGTTGTTCCTGAGGTAGATTACCGAAGTAAAGAATCCGTAAAACACATAGCAAAGCTCAGAGATGGACCCGACCTGGCACGCATCATGACAGAAATTAAGAAATACGCAGGTCAACCACGCAGGGAGAAAGGTCAGTCTCCATTCAGTGTGATTCATATATTAGACAGTTGTCAACTTCTCATTTCATATTCAGTAGTTATTTTCATTATGGTATTAAATATTCAGAATTGTTGCTTATATATTTTTTAAGGAGAATGGCATTAACAGATTTTAGAGTATGTCAGTGCAGTTATTATTTATTTGACATGATAATGATTTTGTTTGTTTGTGAATCAGTTGCTGGACCTGTAGAGGCAGACCCTGAGTATCAGCTGATTGTGGAGGCCAACAACATCACGGTGGAAATTGACAACGAGATCAGTAAGTAAGGTGTATTGTCCTTTAGAAGAATTTAGACTCCTGTTTGTGTTAAATCTACATTACATATTTAGACTCCTGTTTGTCTTAAATATACATTACATATTTGTCTCGGATGTCTCCCTTAGACTTTGTTTAAGTATTAAGTTTCCCTAAAGAATCTGTTTAGTATTCAACATATGTTCAAGTTAACCTGAAGTTCAGTATTATCATCTGAAATCAGAGTTGCGTATATTTTACAGTGCCTGAATGGTGGTTAGTCATAAATGATACATACTGCAATTAATGTTTTTGTTTGTAGACGTGATTCACAAGTTCACAAGAGACCATTACTCCAAGAGATTTCCTGAGCTTGAATCCCTGGTTCCCACACCCCTAGAATACATCAGAACTGTACAGGTAAATAAAATCTATATCTCAAATTGAGGCAACAAATATTATATTAGGGGTAAGGTTACTTGAGTGATTTAGGGGTAAGGTTACTTGAGTGACTGATTTAGGGGTAAGGTTACGTGAGGGGCTGTTGTAATAATTCACTAAATATTTAATACAGTCTTGTTTGAGGTTTGCTACCTCTGTTTGTATTTTTTTTTTTTTACAGGAACTTGGAAACAATATCCTTGAGAACTCCAAAAGTAATGAAGTGTTGCAAGAAATTTTGACTCCAGCTACAATAATGGTTGTCAGTGTGACAGCATCAACCACACAGGGGTAAGATTTATATAGAGTAGACAGCTCTACCAAACAGAGATGAGCTCATTTACAAAGTTATTAATAGCTTTTACCACAAAAAAAAAAAAAGGCGGAGAGGGCTACATTATTGCAGCTACACAGGACTAAGTTCATATTAGAGCGTCAGCTTCTGCAGCAGTCTTAAGTTCATGGTAAAGTTACAGCTTAATACAAAGGAATTAGTTTATATGTACTTGTACAGCTTTTTGTATACCCACAGCGGTAAGGCCATTTGTACTAACTCTGCCATTATTCATATTTATATGAAAGACGTTTAAATTAAAATTGTCTTTAAACTTGAGGGTATAATTTTATAAAAATCACTTCACTTCTATTATAATAAAGACATCTTTCTTCCAGATTTAGGTGTATTATTAATGCAGCTGTTTATAGTTAATTGTCTTTTAATATTTTAGCTCAGAGCTGTCCCCTGAAGAATTGGCTGTCGTTAATGAAGCCTGCAAAATGGTAAAATCACAAACATGTATCGATGAAATATTTTGAATCAAAATAAAATATCTCTGTCAATTTGAAGGATAAGGGAAGTTATGTATATTACAAGTTTGTTAGTAATGTTAAAGTTCTACTCAGAAACTATTTTAATATAAAGAATTGCATTCTACGTCCCACATTGGGATTTGAATTGTAATTATAATGCTTTGTCATTTCCCTGTTCCTAAGTATTATCTGTTATTTTATTGTAGGCAGTGGACCTAACAGAGTGTAAAGCCAAGATCTTTGAATATGTTGAGTCTCGAATGTCTTTCATAGCTCCCAATCTGTCAATCATCGTAGGAGCCTCCATAGCAGCCAAACTCATGGGTAAGTCAGGAATATTTACATGTCTATACAAACTCATGGGTAAGTCTGGAATATTGACCATTCTTTAATTGTTGTAGTCTTTGAAAAATCAGTCCAATGGCTATAAGGGTAAATATGAATATGTTGAATATGTACCTAGTGTCAAGAAGCACAATTTTTTAATAAACAGGGAGTAAAAGCCAACTGCCTTGCCCAAAACATTCTGCATGTTTGTGACTCATAAACTAAAGATTTTTCAGGATATAGAAAGAATGCCTGACAACTTATTGTTCATTTGTAGATTGTGGTAGTAGTTTATATATTGAATTTTTCTTATTGCAGGAATTGCTGGTGGCTTGACAAATTTGTCCAAGATGCCGGCGTGTAACATACAGATTCTAGGAGCTCAGAAGCGAACCTTATCTGGATTTTCTACGGCTGCGGTTCTCCCTCACACTGGACACGTTTATTATAGTGAAATAGTACAGAAAACTCCCCCGGTAATCTCAACTTAACTGAACATTTCAGGTTTCTTATTTTGATTATGTACATCAAGAACAGTTTGTTTCTCATCAAATTTCATGAAAATAAGTTTACAATGTGTTTCAATCATTCAAAGTAGGATACTTGTCAAATCTTGTATTTCAAAGATCCGTTATTTTGCACAAAATCAGGAACATTATGTAAGATGGAAAGTGAATACAAAGTATATGTTATCAACCTTGAACTTTCGTCAAGTTCAAGGTTATGTATATTTTGGTCAAATTTCATCACAGAAGAGCTGTGAATGTTTGGTAACTTTCGCACTCTTTTATGACCTGTATGTGTTCTGAAATTAGGTCAACTACTCATTCTTTTTAAATAGAAGAAAGTCTTATTATTCATATTTCACAATCCTTTGTGTGAGAAAATGTTGCTTATGTACACAAGTTAAGAAATATAAAGGTTAGTTAATGTCTGAATTTCCCTTCTCCCTGGTCAGGACTTGAGGAAGAAGGCCGCCCGGCTGGTGGCTGCTAAGTGTACCCTGGCCGCCCGTGTCGACAGTTTCCATGAGAGTGTAGACGGAGCTATTGGAGACAGCCTGAGGGCTGAGACAGAACAGAAACTGGACAAACTGCAGGAACCGCCCCCTGTCAAAACCGTGAAGCCCCTCCCAGCCCCCATAGAACAGTCCCGCAAAAGACGCGGAGGTCGAAGGTCAGGGTTATAAAATATATAGATGTATAGATAAATTAAGTGAGTCTGATGGATTGTTTATAATGTCTTTGTGTTACAGGTAAATCCACAGAAATTTTACCCATCAAATAACTTCAAATGCAAATTCTCAAAATGTTGACGCAACAGTATGTCTACCTCTCAGGATGAAAATGGATTTTGAAAAAAAATATTGAGACAGTTTTTTTAACAATTTTTGTGACATTCTTCTTCCAGAGCCAGAAAAATGAAGGAGAGGTTAGGATTAACAGAGGTCAGAAAGGCTGCCAACAGAATGAACTTCGGAGAGGTAACACAGACATCAGCCAGCTCTCCTTTAGTCTTCATTCAGGATTGCTAAAACTGAATTTACATACATTGTCAGAGCTATGGTCATAGTCAAAAAAATATATTTTTTTAAAAAAGGCAGTACAATGTTAACGAGTTTCAGTGATGTAATATATATATTAAAATTTGATCTGACAGATGAGTTAATGACAATTTTAGATTGAAGAAGATGCCTATCAGGATGACCTGGGATTTTCTCTGGGAGCTCTGGGAAAATCCCAGTCTGGCAAGATCCGCGGTCCAGTGGTTGACTCCAAAACCAAGGCTCGAATCTCTAAAACGCTTCAGGTAAGTGTTGATTGTCAGCATAAATATATGTGTACTGGAAACTCGGCCACATTTTACCCACAAGAAAAAAAAACAGGAGACCAAACCCCAAAAATATGAATTTCTCTCTGAAACATATGCAGTACCTATGGGTAGTCCTCAAAACATATTAATGAGTATTCATTTAGAATATTTGGTGAAAACAAATTTTAAAAAATTGTCGATGGTTCAGAGATGGATTATAAATGCATGTATTGAGTAGAGAAGTATCAAAAAAGCTAGTATTAAAGAAGCTCTCTCAATGAAATAATGTTGTTCCTTTAGTCAGGGTTAGGGTTAACATCATAATGTCACAGATTTTGAATTCCATAAAGAAATATTTCAGTTTAGTACTTCTTAATTTTATTGATGAAAACTTCATCTTTATTGTTTCATCAACTGTCCGATAGATGTACAGAAAATATGGCTTCAGTCTATAACTTTACTCCAGTGGTCTTTATTCTCAATCAGTTGTGGTTTTTGATTATTTTGTCTGCTTAACATAACACAACTGGGTTAACTTAATAGGCGTATTTATTTTCAGCCTCACTAACCTTGAAATAATTTAGTTTCCCTTATTTATGCTTTAATAGTCAATGAATTGTGGACTTCATTTTATTAAAGGCTAAAGTTCAGAAGCAGAACAATGTATGGGGAGGCAGTACGACTGTAAAACGACAGATTGCTGGAACAGCTTCCAGTGTGGCCTTCACCCCATTACAGGTATGTGTATAATAATAAAGTCTCAGAATGGGCCTTCACCCCATTAAAGGTATGAGTATAATACGCGATAAAGTCTTAGGTGGGGCCTACACCCCATTACAGGTAGTATATAATACACGATAAAGTCTCAGGTGGGGCCTACACCCCATTACAGGTAGTATATAATACATGATAAAGGCTCAGGTGGGGCCTTCACCCCATTACAGGTTTATGTGTTTACTGAAAATCACATATTTTCATGCATCAAATTTCAATGGTTTGAGTAAAAACTTTTGGTTCATGGAAATTTGTTCTTGTTGATAAAGAATTGTTGAGTAATTATGTATGTAACGTTTTACATTTCACGTTGGACCTAATTTGTTGGGTCTCTTAAAACCTTGAAAACAACAAAAATTAAATCCTGAAGAATTCCACAGTACATGATTATATAACTCTCCTTGTTTCTGTGAACAAGACTTTTAGTTCATGTTAAGCTTATCAGTACATAATTTGTAGATATTTTTTCTGTTGTACAGGGTCTGGAGATTGTAAATCCACAGGCGGCAGAAAGAAAAGTTCAGGCAGCCAACGCTAAATACTTCTCTAGTACCGCAGGCTTCCACAAACTCAAAAAGGAGGAAACCTGAAGCAAATAAATAACTTTTATATACATACATGAAACTGTTGTACACATGTAAGGGTGTTTGTATGTATGTGTTAGAGCCATTTTACTTGCTTTGGATTGATTTGAAACAAATAATCTTTAATTATATGGGATTGACACAGATGATTGTGACATTACACAGACAGTCTGGGTCTAGAGCATGTTTTACTGACACACATCACAAGATAGTGAAATATAAATCATGGCTTCCCCAAAATACATATTTTTCATCACATACGTGTTTTGTTTTCTGAATCATAAATGCAGTTATATTAAGTGTAAAACCTATAAAGACCTGTTAGAGGTCTTTAGGAATGTCAAACATTTCTGTAAAAAATGACTTTCTGAATGTTATCACCTGGATTAAAACATTTCTATAATGTGGAATGACTATGTTCTCTCCTGGATTATAAAGGAATGCTTCGGCTAGGATATCAGTAAACTGTGAACTCACCAGAAGCTGTGACAAGGAAACAGTAAGTCACTTTATAAATGTACAGGGAAAATGATCTGACAACTTTGTTCTTCATTTCTCTGTCATGCAATGCTCACCTTTTTTTTACTCCCATTTCACTATTTTACCTGTCATTTTGTACCCTATCTATTCTGAACCAAAGCATGTTTGACTTGACAGGTTTTACTAATAAGAAAAAATCTTTAAAGTTGTAGAATATAATGATAAACAGAAGAGTTTTTTGAAAATCTGAGTGAAGATTTTGCAAGTATAGAAAATGATTTGGTTGACTTCATTTCTAATAAAGGTGGATAAAATTGTTAATTTTTCTCTTTATATTGAATATCATTGTAGTAGTAATTGATGATTCTATTTTTGATCAACAAAGATGTTTTGTAATAAGAATTGCCTTCCTTATTAGACTCGGCTGATGTAGAACAGAACTGTTCAGATTTACGCTTTATAGCTAGATCTGTAATCATGACTGTTTAAACACCATGTGGCCCACCAACTACCTGAAGCATTCAGTTTTATTCAATCCTGGCATCGCTTACGAAAAAATTCTAAATTTCATTTTCAGGGTGTTGGGGAACATTCTCCAAACCATATATTTTAAAAATAGACTATTTAAGCAAAATATTTATCTAAATCTATCACTTTGGCATTAGGGCGGGGGTTGGAGAGTATGCATTTATGTTTCTACACATTCTTTGACAAACAAGATTACTTAAGCTTTTCGGCCGTTAATTGTTCTTGTTTATGTAGTAATATTCTGCTATCGGAATTCACATGGCATTTACATCTCCCTTTTCTTTGATACTAGAGAGCACACCCCGAGTACAATATATTTTTGAAACGAGGTAGGATACTGACAGATAAGTTGACGTACAGAGGTTTCAGGAACCTCGTTAAAAACTGCATTTCGTAGATTTTATGGTCGTTATAATGGCCTCGAAGGCAAATAAAATTTAATAAATGGGTCGTATTTTATTGACTTGTATACTCACAATCAATAGAAACGCAACACTTTAATTTTAGAGTGAAAATTATATATACGGGATATAATTATGCACCAAAAAAGTAAGGACATCTTTTACAATGCCAAATCAATAAATTTAATGGCTGAATGATTTTCATTCCATTACCGGAAGTTGATTTTTAGCACTCTTAACAAATAACTTTTAAAACAGCACCCCCATCCCGACCATTTAATTTATATGTGCTAGTCCGTCATGTATATGTACGCAGACCGATTTCTACCATGCATTAGGTTTATCAATGTCTTTATCTAAGCGAAATAAATATTCATGCTTTTGAAACACACGAGCCCGAAAAGTCGTTATATAGCATCTGCATCTCTTCTTTTCTTTATTTTGAGAATTTCCAGCATTAGCAATAAACAATGCGTGCTTTCAGTCATTCTGAGGAAATACAGGCATCACATACGGATTTTAGTATAATACTTATGATTAACAGGTACAAAACCTTAAAAACCCAATATGTTGTCAATAATTTTAATAAAAATGCTGATTATTGTCTTTGATTTCTGTTAAGTGGGCTAAAAATCAACTTCAGGTAATGGAATGAAAATCATTCAACCGTTAAAAAATAACTGATTTGGCAAAGTTCAAGATGTCCTAACTTTTTTGATACATAGCTATATCCCGTACATAATTTTCAACCTAAAATTAGGGTGTTGCGTTTCTATTGATTGCGAGTATATTACAACAATTGCTAAGCCTTTTTATACTGAATTTTACCATGAACCTGATCAATGACGGCGGATATGACTGGTCAGCAGGCAAACTTACTCCTCCTGGGCACCCGAGCCCACCTCTAATATTTCCAGGGATACTTGTTTTATGCCCTTTTCATATTTGTATTGTTTATTATATAGACTTGGAGATTGATTATACAGTTCGTTATCTTCTCCAGTCCTTGGAGCAATTAATACCCTGTATGTTACTGATTCTGCATCTATTGCTATTTTTTACATATAAATAATGTTTTATTTCCAAATACTCAGTATTCTCAGAATAAGGTTAACCTTCAAACGAGAGAGCCTGGTACTGAATGAAATGTGTACAAGTTTGCCGATTTTTCTCAAAACCTTAAGCTGACTGAATGTTAGGCGTTCACAGACGTTTGAAAGAAATCTACTGGTCACACGATCTGCAAACCAAGGTCTTCTTATACTAGTGGTATTTTTACCAAAATAAAGACCCACCCTTTAAGATCAAAGGTAAATTTCAAGGTTGCTAAGTACTTATCTCAGAGAGATCCGTAGAGATTGAAAATTTTGGTCGTTTGTTACTTCCGGTAGACACCAGACCAAAATGTTTAGTCTCCACGAATCTCTCTGAGATTTGCATGTAGCTCAGTACAGCCTATAATTGAACATGTTGAAGTACCAAAACTACTGCTTTGTTTACAACAATGTTAGGCATGGCCCTTGGTTGACTTGCACTTTTATATCCCCTTGCAATGGTTGCATGTGCCAGTTAGCTTGTGTATGCGTGTTAGTTTGTGTACATGCGTGTTAGTTTGTTCCATGTGAAATAGAAGTGACGTATAGTTTGCATCAGGATGAATCAAATCTTCCACTAGTGGAAGGGTTTATTTTAATATGACTTTTGTATATACAAATCCAGCATTTAATGTAAAAATTATAAGAAAAATTATGAAAATAGTCTTTTTATTGATGTAAACCTACCTTTCAATTAAAACAAATATCTAACTTGTCCTCATGAATCATTTTTGAAATAGTTAGTTTGAGGACATTAAATGATCTCTTATTTCATAACTTCCAACAATACATGTACAGTGTACTTATATATGAAATAAGTATACGTTGGAAGTATATCGATTAACAAGGCTTGTATTAACATGATTAATGCCTATAATATAGCCAAGAAGACGAATATAACTTAAACTATATATATAGTCCTGAACGTGAACCGAACGAGGAGATTTAAGTTCCGAAAATGTTGTAAGTGACATAATAGAACACATAACAGTTTAATGATATAACACTCTATTCACAAATAAATTTCCTGTCGGGGGCCCCTGATTGTTAACCTAGATATGCGACTGTCAGGACAACATTGTACCTATGTTTAATATCTGTCCGTTAATTGTCACCAATGAAGTAACTGACCAATGAGGATGTAAGATTTTAGACTCCATGGCCAAACTTCAAGATGTCAATCTGAAGGACTATGGAATATCTACGACGCTCGGATTTCTTCTCAGCAGACCGTTAGTAAGTTATTGATGAAATAAAGTATGGGAACTCGGTAGGTACAAAAAAATTAAATCTGCATTCTTCTAAACAATTCAGTGCTTTACATATTTAATTTTTATGCCTGTGGCACTTATAGGAAAAACTTCCGGAGTATTTTGAGTCCTGGAATACACTAGCATCAGAGGCGCCAATTTTAGCGAGTCGTGACAAAACGCTACGGGAAAGAGTTCAAAGGGTAAGTTTTATTTACAGCTTAAAAATATTCACAGATAGAAATATTCACATTTTAGTTTTATATTTATAATCTAAAATATTCTTTATTTGTTTTCTTTATATTTTAGATAAAATTATATCTTTTCAAATATTGATTGGGGTTTTGATATCAGAGAATGGAAGGGTTATTATAGATTACATGCACAGAATGTTTATTTTAGTTAATTATTTAATTCAGTTTTACCTGACAAACTAAATGTATTTAAAAGATGTTTAATAATAAAACACTTATTTATTATTAAATCGGTGTCATTTTCTAATAAAGTATCATCAAACAATAGATCCTTGAAAAATTATTCTGCAAATACAAGATTGATGTAAAATATCGAGCTAAAACTTATATATAGTCTAAGACTCCTTAAAATATGCAAAATTTAAAAACTGTATTATAAAAAATGCGGCTAAATGTTCTCAGTAAATATGTATAATAGACAATAGAGGATGTTAAAACAAAAGTGGTTTGGCAGATTTAGATAGAACAAGGATTTAGAAGATAATTTTACAAAGTGGCTGCCTGAGAAATCGTTACAATAACTTTTTGTCTTTTCATATAACGGTGTTACAGAATGAACTTTTGTTTAAATAAATACTAGTAAAAAAATAAAAATCCCCCCAAACATTATTCGTTGTATCATTTAAGGTTTGTATATACATGTATCGTGAAATCTCACTTAGAACTGTAAAAAAGATATTTTCTGGTATCGCTTAAAGAAATTCTTTATGTGAGAGCTATATGGTAGATCCAAAATAAATGATTCATATTTCTGTACAAATTGATGAATATTTGATGTAGTTTTATAAAAATCTCGGTTTCTTTCGTTAGCTGCCATTATTAGACCATGAACGCCTCACTACATATCGTGAACTACGGTTAGCCCACCTCTTATTGTGCGCCATCGCTACCGGATACATATGGCAGGAAGGAGACCAAGGAGTTCCGAATGTAAAGGGTTTATAATATTTTATAATATAAAATATGACCTAATATTTGGTAAGACAATGTTAACAAACAACATATATAACCATGTGCCTCCTGATTTTAGGTGTTGCCCCGTGCCCTGGCTGTGCCGTGGTGTGGAGTTTCCAGGCGGCTCGGCCTTCAGCCCGTAATAAATCACGCTACATTCTGTCTTGCAAACGTGAAAATCAAGGACCCAGAAAGGTGCAACTTACATGTAACCTTGATTCAGCCAATAATCGATAATTTTGCTTAGTTGTAATTGATAATGATAAAATAATCTTCTTAAGTAATATATGATCTATAAATTTTGTTCTTTTTCCAGGCCTGTCGACTTGTCGTAAGTATATGGCATATCCATCATTGTCGATTTCCATTTAATTGCAGAATAATTTTTTTCAACTTTGTGTGTGTCTGTATGTGTTTTTATTTTAAAGTAACTTGAGGTGTGTTTACGAGGTGGTACCGGGGGGAAGACAGGCTGAATGGTTCATCATAGTCACTGCCATGATAGAACATGACTTTGCTCCCGCCATAACGGTACACAGACTCTATAGCTTAGAATTTCATCTCAAATTTATATACAGTACTTTATAAAATGTTTACTTATTACTGTGTATTTTGTTTTATATAGATGCGTATTGTATTTTGTTGGGCATTATATAAACATGCATGTGTATTTTTCAGATGATCATGGAAGCCATTTCCGCTGCAGACAAAGATGACGTCACCATGTACAAGAAATCAATGGCGGGAGTCAGAGATGTAATGAATAAAATAAAGAATACATTCTCAAGAATGCATGGTAAATGCTTCTATCTTCAATAAAGATGTAACTAATCAGAAAATGTTTCCACCATTTATTCGTATATTACATGTACACTGATATAAAAAAAAATGAAAAATAAAATAGAATCCTTCGTACTTGAATACTTGAAGATAAATATTTAGTAGTACGAAGGATAAACAAGCTAAGAGAATTGTTTATTTCTCTTTTAAAATTTTTTTTTGAGCACATATATATATATATTTTATTATATTATTTGAACACAAAGACACACATTATTTATTGTAACACCTTATGCAAATTGAGATGAAGTACGTAGAATCAAAATGGTTTTGCAGAATTACAGATTTTTAATTTTTTTTTTAGATGAATTAGACTCAGACGTCTTTTATAATGTCCTGCGTCCATATCTGAATGGGTAGGTTTACTAACATCTCCAAGTTCCCCTGGTATCTCTATGTATGTGCTGATATAATTTTTAACCAAAGGTGAGCATCAATTTTCAAATGGTTTCTCTTTTCTATTTATAGATGGGGAGGGAATGGATCTTCCCTCCCGGAGGGTTTGATCTATGAAGGAGTCTCAGAGGAACCCCAGAAGGTAGAATTTGAAAACAAGTAAATTTACAGAAAGTTGAGTTAGGAAAATAATGTTCAAAACGCCTTTATAATGTATCTGATGTGTGTTCTGTTCTAGATGATCGGGGGCAGTGCTGCACAAAGCAGTTCATTACAGCTAGTAGACGCTGCCTTAGGTGTAAAGCACGATAAAGGTAAACCTAATGGATTAAGGAATCCTTTGTCAGAGAATGCTCATTAAATTAAAGATTCAGATCGAAGACAAGTAGTTTTTTGGCCTCCATCACGCTCATATTCGACCAGTTTGTTAAAAAGATATCAAAAACAACGCCTTCGATTAGGTCCCTGCTTCTACGGGGTATACAATAAGCTGTTCCCTATTTCTGACTATCCAGCCAATACCTCTTCCACTTTATACTCACTAATGATTTTCTATCACAGATATCGAGGATTTTTTGAACAAAATGCGTTCCTACATGCCGCCTAAACACGTGGAGTTTATAGAGATGATTTCTAGACAGACCAACCTCAGACAGTACGGTGAGTCCTCTATCTATCACTCTCTCCGAATTCTATATTGTAGAGGTTGTTCAAGTCTTTGTTTTCAGCACCGTTATAAGGTTTATTTTTATAAATACATTTCTTAATATCACATTTCATTACTAAATCTATGTTGATGGTAACTGGTCTGTTATTTACATTAGCAGCAGGGGACCGCGGAGGGGACATCAAACGCTCCTATAATGAAGCAGTTCAGGCAGTCGTTGACTTCCGGTCCTACCATATACAGATCGTCACCAAGTAAGTTATACATATAATCATGAAGGCTCGATCCATAACAAACATCAACGTACAGTTTGTTAACCTACTTCCCGTTAATTAGTGCCACATACATCCCTCTATATATATACATGTAACTTCGTGCTGTGAAGAACTTCCGGTCTAACTGTAAAGTTGTTGATTTTCATTGCATTGTCTACACTATTTGTTGATTTTCGTACGTTAACATGCCTATCCGAACTCCAGATAAAGCGCAGACAAACATAAATTTAATACTTGCAATTGTATGTCGTTTTAATGTAGGTACATCATTATTACGTCAAACAAGGAATCAAGAAGCCGAGACTACGAGTCCGTGTCCAAGAAAGGCACAGGCGGATCCAGTAAGTTCTCTTTAGATTGGGCGTGTACTCATTTTGTTAATTCATAAGATATGATAACTTCTTTCTTCCATTTCCAGGTTTGGTTCCATTCTTGAAGTGTATACGTGAAGCAACAGTTAGAACACTAATAGACTGAAGGTTGTAGTATTACATCAAATTGAACTCCTTGCAGCAATTTTACATGTTAATAAAATTTCCAGCAAGACAACATCAACAAGGGATACAAAAATTATAGTTTAAAATGATACTAGTTTATTCTTAAATAAAATATTATTATCTTATATAGTTAAATTCATTTTTGCTGGACTTGCAAAGTAATAGCAAAGGAACCATGTGGGTCAAACTCTACGATCAAATTCAAAAGGATAGCGGAGGAATCCAAAGGTTATATAGGCAGGATCTAACTCACAGGATATGAATTCTAAGATTATGTATATACATGTGTAGGCAGAATCAGACTAGGAGGGACATTAGAGAGGAACCCTTAAATTAAAACGTCTGGATCAGGCTCACTTGGATACAGAAGACGGCTCTTAAGATTATATAAGCAAGATCAGACTCACAGGAATAAAAGATAGTAACCCTTGGATTATATAGACAAGATCAAACTCACAGGGAAGGGATATAAGAGAGGAACCCTTGGATTATATAGACAAAATCAAACTCAAAGGAATATAAGAGAGAAACCCTTGGATTATGTAGACAAGATCAAACTCACAGAAATATAAGAGAGGAACCCTTGGATTATATATGTAGACAAGATCAAACTCACAGAAATAATAGAAAGGAACCGTGGAACCTTTGGATTATGTAGGTAAGATCAAACTCAAAGAAATATAAGAGAGGAACCCTTGGATTATATATGTAGACAAGATCAAACTCACAGGAAGTTAAGAGAGGAACCCTTGGATTATATATGTAGACAAGATCAAACTCACAGAAATATAAGAGAGGAACCCTTGGATTATATATGTAGACAAGATCAAACTCACAGAAATATAAGAGAGGAACCGTGGAACCCTTGGATTATGTAGGCAAGATCAAACTCACAGACATTTAAGAGAGGAACCCTTGGATTATATATGTAGACAAGATCAAACTCACAGGAAGTTAAGAGAGGAACCCTTGGATTATATATGTAGACAAGATCAAACTCACAGGAAGTTAAGAGAGAAACCCTTGGATTATATATGTAGACAAGATCAAACTCGCAGAAATATAAGAGAGGAATCCTTGGATTATATATGTAGACAAGATCAAACTCACAGAAATATAAGAGAGGAACCGTGGAACCCTTGGATTATGTAGGCAAGATCAAACTCACAGAAATATAAGAGAGGAACCCTTGGATTATATATGTAGACAAGATCAAACTCACAGGAAGTTAAGAGAGGAACCCTTGGATTATATATGTAGGCAAGATCAAACTCACAGGAATATAAGAGAAGAACCCTTGGATTATGTAGACAACGACAAACTCACAGGAATATAAGAGAGGAACCCTTGAATTATGTAGGCAGAATCAAACTCACAGGAATATAGGAGAAGCTTCAATTATGTAGACAAGATCAAACTCAGAGGAATATATGAGAGAAACCCTTGGATTAGGTAGGCAAAATCAAACTCGCAGGAAAAAAAAGAGTAACCCTTGAATTATGTAGGCAAGATCAAACTCACAGGAATATAAGTGAGAAACCCTTGGATTATGTAGGCAAGATCAAACTCACAGGAATATAAGAGAAGAACCCTTGGATTATAAAGACAACGTCAAACTCACAGGAATATAGGAGAAGCTTGGATAACTAGTATGTAGACAAGATCAAAGTCACAGGGATATAAGAGAGGAACCTTTGATTATATAGGCAAGATCAGACTCACAGAATTATAAGAGAAGAACCCTTAAATTATGTAGACAACGTCAAACTCACAGGAATATAAGAGAAACTTGGATTATGTAGGCAAGATCAGACTCACAGGAATATAAGAGGGGAACCCTTGGATTATGTAGACAACGTCAAGGGGAACCCTTGGAATATGTAGACAACGTCAAAATCACAGGGATATACATGTATGAGAGAAACCCTTGGATTATGTAGGCAGAATCAAAGTCGCAGGAATAAAAGAGAAATCCTTGGATTATGTAGACATGATCAAACTCACAGGAATATAAGAGAAACCCTTGGTAGGCAAGATCAAACTCATAGGAATATAGGAGATGGATTCAAAGATTATGTAGGCAAGATTAAACTCACAGGGAAAGCATAGGGATACTTATATTATATATAGTCCTGATTAAACTCACATGGATTGGTGGATATGTGTATATGGTTTCTTTTTTAAAGGCAGAAATTGTGGACAAATTGACAGAACAGATAAGGCGGGAACGATAAAAATTTCGTATATATACCGGGGTATATAAAAAAAAATTCTCGTTGTCACGAGATTTTGTGACGTAGTTAATAAAGTGCCCCGCCACAGCATGATACGCCCGTCAAATATTGTTCAATAATCATAAATTGGTAATTAGAGCATGTAGAGTGCAAGAAAATCAGGTAACCTTGATTACCAAGTTCAAGATTACAAGATTGACACTGATTTCAATGATCTAATTTCCATTCCTTATCACGTTTAAAATATTGTACATACATCTCTAAGAGGTAGGCAATAATAATAAGAAATAATACATCATATAACTCTAAACTGGCTGAGTTAGAGCTTAACTAATATCCTTATATAGCGCTTTTTTATTGCATATCTTATGATTGATTGAAAATGCTACAGTCTAAAAAACATCAAAAATAAATTATTCTTTAGACTATAAAATTTTATAAGACATGGCACTCTGCAATTTGTTGCAATATATAAAAGTTGAAATGTATTTTTTTTTCAATGTACACATGTATAATTAGTTTTCATTATATCATACAATATTAATTTAGTTTTAATCATATACTGTATTTTAAAACATCAATTTTCTTTTAATTACATTACACCAATAACTAATTGAAAGATCTTTATCTGAACTAGCCAGGAAGAACCCTGAATTAACATAAGCAACTATGGAGCCATTTCTTTTTGCCCAACTCCCAAGAGACAACAGCTGCATGGTCAGAGATGGTCTTCCAATTACCTCTTGACAATAAACTCATTAATTTCTCTCTAATTTGACATGCAAATTTCTGCTATCAAAATTCTCCTTGACCAGTGCTTGTTAATTATGCCCATAGGACAAACTGCATTCCTCTTATAACATATTAACATTTCTTACAGATTTCTGTAAAGTATATGATGAAAAAAAAAGTTTTTTACTTGATTTAACATTTTTTAACGAAGATACAACTATACTTTTACATTTTTTAGGATTATGAAATAGAAAATTAAAAAAAATTAGTTTAAAAAAAAATCCCTTAACTTAAAAGTCACAGTGACCTTGAAATAAGCCGCGACACGCCTTCTACCTAAGATGTATCCTTTTGCCAAGTTTGATAGCTCTAGGTCTAATAGATTTCTAGTTATGAGCCGGACAGGATTTTTCCTTATTTGGCCATAGCATCTTTATTTAAGGTCAGAGTGACCTACTTTTTGTGCGCGACACACCGTCTACCCAAGAAGTAGAAGTTGACAAAGTTTGATAGTCCTAGGCATAATAGTATTAAAGTTATGAGCCGGACACGAGTGGACAGACGGACGGACGGACATGAAGCCTATAACATAATACGTCCCGTCTTAGACGGGCGTATAAAAAGTGTCGACTTACGGCATTTGTATCTTGTAGCTATATTTTCTACAAATAAAGCACCCCTTTAACAGTGTTTTATAAATTTAAATGTCCTCAACAAAGCATGTAGATTTGGTATATTGTCATTTAAAACATTATTACAAGTATTCAAGCTTTTTTTTACAGTTAAAATCGAAACTCGGAACTTCCGTTAAATACCGTTCAATATTTTCCTTATTATTTTGTTTGGTTTATTGATTACATCTTATTGTTTATGGACCTTTTTTTCTTTCTCTTAATTTAATGTATTTTGTGTTTATATAAAAGATACCTTTCAAAGGCGGGGGTGTCCTGTATATAGGAAACAGGTGCCCATGGTTTATATGTTTGTTAAAATTTACGTCATATGATAATTAATTGCTCTTTCCAGGAAATCTCAGAGACGGAAGTGTGGGACAAAAAGATCCTTCGGGTAAGTAAAGGCCTTATAATGGGGCGGGGAAGGTGTCAACTTAAGTGTTTATTTTCTTAAATCATGATAATTTATAATTAATATTGTCCATGTTGATAAAGCATGTGCTTCTGTTAGTATAATGTTGATTTTGTGTTATCGGAGTTAAAAATAGCGATTTATTTACATATGTATGATATTTATACACCTTACATCAGTGGTGGATATTTTACATGATCTATAATTATTTTCAAAATATTTATACTTTGCCCTCGGGTTTTCACAAAACTACGACCTCCCCTGACTTTATGGTTATGGTTTGTGGTTAGATTGTGAAATATCTCTCTTTTTCTGATAGAGAGATGATCGAATAAAAAAAACAACAACATTAAGATGAAACATTAAGAGGAAATATTGACAATACATATCGACAATTGAGGCAACCCCCCGTGTGTCCTGAGTTCACGAAAAAATCTTAAGTCCCACACGTTATTGTGGTACAATTATTTAAAAATTTGTTCAAAATAGATTATATTTACATTTTTTAATACATCATTATACACCTTTTGTCTGCAAATTAAATGTATCAGTTTATAAAAAATAAAAAATCTGATACATTATTTTTTGTGAAGTCTTAATGAATTCTAGCAGATATATTTCTTTTTATAAATCTAAATCTAGGTCTTCCCCTCCTAGACAGTAGATTCCCTCTTCACTGTCGAATTCCTTGACGGAATGCATAACAAAATAGAGTTTGTTCTCAGTAAATACATAAATTATTAATCAATACTTTTTCCAGAGATGGATCCGTTTCTGTGGATGGTCCCCATTTCAGTTTCTCGAGGATGCAGACCGCGTTTGCCCCAGAAACAGGACTTGGAATCTTTGCGAAATTTTCTGAAAAATGTAATCATACGTGACATGGTCAAAGCTTTACAAACAATCGGGTTTTTGGATCGGAGTGTGGATTCGGACTCAATCACACCCGAAGAAATATTCCGGTATCTTGTTTTTGAAATCCACTGTTTTGAGTCGGTGGATAATTTGGCCAGACGTCTGTTTGACTATGGTTTTCAAAATCTTGCAAGAATTCTGTATATGCATTACTTGCATACAGAAAACAAGTCCAATTCCCTCGTTACTGTCAAGCGATCAGTACCCCTTAACAAAAAGACAATTCACATTTTCTTTAAAAATCTAAAACGCTTGGTTCACAACGCACAGTTTAAAAATCCTAGAGAGTTCTTCAGGAGACAAGCTCGACTACTGCAGAGTCAGATAGGACAAGAAAGGACAGAATCGAAAAGGCAATTTCTGACCGACAAATACATAGCGTTGCTGGGAGCAGAAATTGATGCTATTGCAATCACATATGACACAACGCTACCAGACCAAAATATATTTGAGGAACTGAAGGCTCTTGTCGGCACATCAACTGATGCGTCCATATCTGAGGTTGTTTTTTACGGAAGGAAAGCCAACGCACTGGCAATTGCTAAGAAATTTTCTGAAGGTGAAAATATGGTAAAGCAAGCCCACTGTTGCGCCAACTTTACTGGACCGTGTCTAGAGATAGCCAACATGATTTACATAGATGTTTACTTTAAGTTGTGGCAGTTTGAGCAGGCGCCGACGGACGAATTGAAGGAGTCGCTCCTGTTTGAAGGCAGCAAAGGATTATGGGCCTTGAGTGAGGAGGAGGAAGAAATAAGGAATCTTTGGAAGAGGATGTTCCTGCTGAGGATGATCTTCTGTCTGGTAGGACTCAGTAACAAAGGTCGCTGTATTCCAGGCTGTGTCATTTCTAAGGAAGATGTGGAGAGAGCAGAGCGGTATATGCACGAGATTGATTTAAAGGACATTGAGGCGCGACGGGAAATGATGTATTACATAGCCAAGGCGCGGATCTAGGAACTAAAAGGACAATTCTACGATGCATGTTTCGAAATTGATAAGGCGTCAGAGATAGCGCATTCGGGAAATTTCAAGGAAATAGACTCAATAAATGATTATAGATCTCTCTTGAAAGACCTGGATTCGGAAACTGAAGCGAAAACAATTAACGAAGTAGAATCTGATGATTTAGCTGAAGCCCCTGCATTGATTTCCTCTTTAGAGTCACTAGAGCTGATAGATGTTGTGAGTTTCACAGGAACAGAGACGGCGTTCTCTGATCGTAGCTGTAATTCTCCGGAATCTCGCCCTTTCAGTGATTTGTCCATGGATTCCACGACCGAGAACACGTGGTCTGTTTTAGGGGGGCAGTTCCCTTCTGCCTCTTCTCCTGTGGTATCAGAACTGACTCCGTATTATCCCCAAATCAGAGTAGAGCCAGTACAGGAAACAGGAGTTCAAGTTATACCCAGAAGCTCTCTGAATATACAGAGTGCACCGGATCTTAGAAACTCTTCCGTGTTACGTCACCAGAATGACGTAATTAACAGTGAAACCAGAGGTCAAGAAGTAACTCGTACAAGTTCTTATTCTTCCTATGATATACCTGCTGCTGACAACATTAAATTATCTCATGCTTCCTTTGAAAATGATTGACATAATGTTTAATGCATTTTTGTAAGCATAATTATATGTTTTTCTGACGGGCAACCGATCCAGGGACAAGCACAGTTGTGTATTTATAGCACGAAAACACTAAAACCTCTAACACACATCTCCTCAGTCGGCACTATACACATCTGGATATAGTTGGATTCACTCTACCTAGATCACATTACGTTACATCATTAAACTGTGACACGATAGCGGTGTTTTTTTTTGAAGTTTACTGTTCTGTATTAGCAATACAGAACGGGACTGTGGTGGGTGGAGCTACTTTCCGTTCTGTATTAGCCCTGTATACAGTATTTATTTGCCAACTATTCTGTATCTAAAATACAGCACGGTCTAAAAATAAATCTTAGTCAATTTAGCAAAAGCACGTTCCAATGGTTTCCTATCATAAATTTTAGAAAAATAACCGGTATTTTCCTGAGAATGTAAAATGTCAAAATTTCTCAATCACTTTTTAAAAACTTATTCCACACAGAATCTACGCGTAATTTCGATCCAAACTAAAAAGAAAAATTCGCAATAACGGAAAACATATTCTACGCGTAATTTCGATCCAAACGAAACGGAAAATTCGCAATAACGGAAAACATCCAAGAGCTCTCCTCGTGCAAAATCATTCTTTAAAATCCTTCTCGCCACACGTCTCTTTCACTTCTTTTTTAATGTTGCAATTCAATTTGAAAATAAAAATCCATGAAATCAAAGTCCATCGAAGAATTTTCTGTAAATCCTGTTTTTGTAAATCTAGTTAAACCGGAATTTTAAGACCCCTGAAATATATAATGATCAATCTCCATCTACAAAAGATCAAAACAATTACGGTTTAATCCTCCACCTTATCCAGTAAGACTGACTATCACTCGTTTACGTCTACCCCGTTAAATTGTCAAAACTAATCTGACCGAATTTTACGTTTTCCGTTGAAATGTATATACTGCGGATGCGTACTCCTCGCCGGGGCCTCATCTACCGAACTCTGGTGGAAGTTTGGATGTTGCAAAGTTATAAAATTGGCGGAGCTCTTTTTGATTGATCGTGTCACAAATCATTTAGGGAACTCGACAGGTTCTGTATCGTAGATACAAATTTGGGGGTGGAGACTCGTGCTACGCACTCGTCCACCCCCAAATTTGTATCTACGATACAGAACCCGTCTTGTTCTCTAAATGATACTTAAAATGAAAGTTTTCTTCTCCATGAAGTGTAAAATTCTAATATTCAAAGAAAGTTTTCAACTTTATATACACTACCTGCAATTTCGAAATGGCGATTTTGAAAAAATATTAGATTTGTTGTTAGGTTATCATGGTTCCTTTTGGTTCCTGGTGGAACATAGGGCCTCGGCAACAGTTCTCCACCGCACTCTATTCTGGGCAGCCTTTTTATCGTTATCGTGAGAGCGTAATTCGGCAGCCAAATGCAATTTTTGAAGGACTATTGCTAGCGCTCTCGAGCGCTTGCAACTACGTTAGTGCATAATGCTCGGCTTCACAGCTCGGCTGGAAAAAAATTCACGTCCATTCTGTGAAAAGTTCTATAGATAGACCCTAGGCTACGATAACAATTTCTTTGTGTCATGAAGTAAGGCTGGACATTTCTGTTTGATTCTGAAGTTTGTTTATTTATTGTGTAACTTAAACTTTAAAGTTATAACTATACACAGCAAAAACTAAGGTCAAATAATGCACAAAACGTGACTCAACAGCTGCCAATACTTTAGACGTCTAGTTTGCGAGTTATACCATCTTTCTAGATAATACCGTCAACCTCATAACTTTTTTAAAAGTTTTCAAAATTAAAAAAAAAAAAAATTTTAAGTTGGTCAAACTCTAAGGTCAAGGTAAAAAAAAATATGCCAATTGAAATATATTGTCCCGATAAATATTGTGATATATTTAATATTGATTTTGTATAAGCATGTAAACGTTTCTAAAAACTAATAAAAACATACACGATGGGTTTAATTTCGTAATTTCGCAGAAAAATGATAAATCGTAAACATAGTGAAATTAAAACTATCGTGATTATTTGCCAATCTACAGTATACATGTTAAGTATGAAAGTCCTAGCACCGACTTTCAAAAGTTAAGGCCAGATTATAGTTTGGTATTTGTTGGTAAAAGTGGGTCAAACACCAAGGTTAAAAGGTCAAATTTGGTGGTGCCCAAAGAAAGGTCTTATAACAAGGAATACAACTTCGAACAATGAAAGTTACAGCCCCATCCAGTCAAAAGTTATGGACAAGGTTATTTTATTTTGGCAGACATAAACAGACAGACGGACAGAAAAAAAACCACTCAGTATATAACCCCTAAACTTGGATTGCGGGGACACATAAATGAAAAGACCATCCATGAATAAGTTACTGCAATTATTCTTTGCTAAGAGTCAAGGATTACGCGTGTAATCTCGGCAAGTGTACCTGTATTTTGATAGCAAGAGGCGAATGTTTGGTCTTCTATCCAGTCATTTTAGCTTTCCCCTCGTTTTATTTTGTACAACACGTCAATTATACTCCTTCTGACCATATTAACATTTATCCGTTGGATTCGGGCATCACACACAAAGCAATGAGATTCAATGAAATATTTATTATAAATCGGAGTATTCAACAGTCAATTTCTTCTGAGCGTATTTTATCCCAAAGGTAATACATATATTTAAAATTAACTTTGGTAGCAGATATTCTATTATCATTGACAAAATCACAATAATTTGGTTTGTAATCCAACCAGAATGTAAATCCTGGTATATAGACATGTCGAGCGTCTATAACTTTAGCTAAGATACCCGTTATATAGGCATCCTCTATTGGAATATAGGGCATATATTCTGAAGCACTAAATATTCTAGAGGCAATGTTAGCGGAAATGACGTAGGTATTACCGTAAGCGTATGGTGGGAAATGAGGAAACGGATAGTCGTTCTCGCTGACTTTCCACATCCCCCGGCGCCTAACTTTAGCGTCACCATTAATATTTCCAAATATCACGCCGTTCCTATCCACTTTATGGTAGTATCCCTCCAGTGTCGTTATCAGGAGAGGCAGGTGGACAAACGTGTCGTCATCGGCCTTCAGAATGAACTTAACATCCGGGCAGTTTAAGTATGTCCACCTAATCCCGGAGAGAATTTTTAGAGACAGATTTTGATACGTGTCAAGAAAATCACATTGCACTATATCGTTGTACTCAGTCACCTCTTCCTGAATTGTTTGAAGAGTGGTGATGTTTTCGATAATACCTAGTAAGAAAACAAGCTTGGCTTTTCCTTTGATGGACTGAAGGGGCCATTTACCCCCATGAGACACACTACCCCAAGTAGCCCGAATTGCCTTACGCTCTTCTACGTTGGAAGGCGAGGAAGGTACTAAAATCATAAGAGCTGGCGGATAATACGGGTCACACACATCCTTTGGTTGATTCATAAATCTATAAATGAATTTATTTACTTTGGTTTTCCTAAGTTGGAAATACAAAGCGTATTTCATTCCAGCAGAAGTATCGTTGGATTGAACACATTTGCTGCCGGTACATTTCTCTACCGGAACTAAATTCATTGGTCGCCATCTTCGACCAGAGTTCCGGAAGTGAAAGTTTTTTATGAGTATTAAACCAGTGATTAGAATAACAATCAATAAAAATCCCAGAGTCCTAGAGTTTATACGACAGTTCCGGATCGTCTTCATAGAGTCTGTATCCTAGGGAAAAAAAGTTGGTATGACAGCAGGTAAATAGTTTAAAATAAGGTTGAAATAAATAGTCCCGAACTTACTTGAGTATTGAAGCATGTGTTTCTGAACCATGCTTTCTAAATGAAACCAATTTTACCTGGTGACATCGTAATACCTAGAACCGAGTGTTGACGGTTTGGATCAATGATCAGCTTAACCACTTAGCCAGTGTTATAGTATCGACGTCAATGGTTACAATTTCTACACCTAATTATCAATTCTTGTGTGAGGGCCCTGCATTACGGGTGATAATCTCTTTATTCCCGATACACCTCTATCAATGAATGACGAAGGATGAGGGTGCACATCCTTCTATTGTGACGTACGACGGTCTTCTCTCTCAAATACAATTAATTCTTATTTAATTTCATCGTCGCAAACCACGGCCAAAATGTACGATCCTCTCCCATTCTGGAGAGAGCTATAAGCGGACTCCGGACCGTGGCTTGAGACGATGATTTAATTTGAGAATTAGTTATACATGTATTAAATGAATTGAGAATCAGTTTTAGATTCAAGTATGGATCACTACTAAGTCGAAATATTTGTACTTATAAAGCTACAAAAAGTAGTAAAAATACAAATAAGTATTTTGAAAAATAAAATCATTTTATTATGTTTTAACAAATGTTTTAATAATTGAATTGAATTTTATTACGTATCGAGAAATTGTTTTTAATTTCGATAAATAAAGCGCGAAATCGATCATGCATTAATTCTAGCTAAGGTGGTAGACAAATTCCATTGAAATAGATGAATCCATACTAATCTTGAATGGAATATATCAAGTTATCTAAAGACTTCATGTAAAATAAATTGTCTGTGAAATGAATTAGGTTACATTTTTTTGTCTGTCGCTGATGGTATAGCAGCACTTGACCCCGATGACACGACCAGATACTACGACTGGCGAATATTAGAATATTCAAAACTTCATTATCTTCAATATTAAATTTAAAATTATCACATGATACATTTTACTATTGGCCGTGCACCGTTGCCGCTCTTAACACTGCACACTATATCTAGGAGAGTTTTATGCAGTTAGATAGTCCGAAAAATCTGACGTTTTCTGGCTTTTTTTACGATTTTGATATTTTACATGCCAGGAAAACGTCAGAACCGGCGCCATTACGAAAACTGGGAATTTCACCGTCTCCACCCGAAGTTGATTTTTTATACTTGGGAACCGAATTAGATACCGAAATCACAATTTATCAATGGCACAATGCTCCTAAAACTCACCAGTATCGATGAATAGAAATTACCACTCCACATTCCGATTCAGAACTTGCACGATTTTAAAATGCACGAAATGAAAACAAATCTCGACAGTCAGCATGGTCAGATAAAATGTGTTCATCGGATTATATTATTTCATAAACGAAACATAAAAACGATGTTGGTGAGTACTAAAGGTGTTGTACTATTGATAAAATGTGAATTCATCATTTAATTCGGTTTACAAGTATCGAAAATCAACCTCTGAATGCCGCCTCCGGTTGGAGGCGGCGATTTCCCAGTTTTCGTAATGGCGCCGGTTCTGACGTTTTCCTGGCATGTAAAATATCAAAATCGTAAAAAAAGCCAGAAAAACGTCAGATTTTTCGGACTAGCAGTTAGAGTGATCTGCCCTTAGATGTAAGATTAAAGTATTGGTTATTTACCGTTAATTACATAATTCATGATAGATAAAAATGTTTTAAGCATTATATAAGACCAAGAGTAAGAAATTTAATTAAATTATTTTCATTAATTCTCATTAATTTTCCCAATGTAAGTAACAGCAGTGATTTCTGCCCACAAATAGCCCATTGTCTTTGAACATTTTTCCTGCGCAAATAAGGCACGTACCCTATGTAGATAGACAAAAGAAATATAATTGCGCGTACGTACGTTACTCGTATATTTCTCATAATCTTAAAATTCTCTGGTTTTGTTTTTTTATCTCTATTCAACACTTTTCTTTGTGCATATTTTTTCAGCGCATGCAAGAACTTTGCTATAAATTTGATAAAATTCTAACATACATGTATTTATCATCAACTTTGAACATAATTTCAGTTCTCTAGCCTTTATTTTAGATCAAAGTTTCTCCCTTCTTGGTTCGGAAGGGTGAAGGGGGTTACACCGTGAATCGGTCTTTGATAGAGCACATGTGTGTTTTGAAGGCGATTATACTAAACAAACAATAAACTCTCCATTATTAGGTGTGTCTTGGACACGGTGTCGTGAAACAGCGGGGGTCGTCTGCTCCGATCACTGGGTAATCAGCGCCAGTTCTATGTCGGAATCCTATCTTAATATTATCCTTGACTGCTTTTTAGATGTCTTAATATACAAACATGCATTAATTAAGGGCTGCATAGAAATACATGTACCCTGACATTCGGTTAGAGTAACTAAACTTCATTATTTAAATGTCTATAAGGTTCGTAAGTTAATATATTGATATATGATGTCTGCTCTAGCGAGAACCCCATACGTGGAAAAAAAGTTTGTAAACAAAGAGATGCTTCGTTAAGATGCTCTTCTGGTGAAGTACTTTTATGTTATCCTGTTTCCCTAATGACACAGAAAAGGTTGAAAACGTACCATGTTGTCAGTCGTCCCCTGGAGTCTGAGGAGGTAGTGATCCAGCCGCGCACTCCGTCCTCCGAAAAAAACAGTCCCCTCCCTCCGCATCAGACACGCTTATCTTCCCACATCGCAGAAAATCACGTGCACACACGTGCGATGTTTGGGGAACGTGTCAAAATGAAGATTTATTATTTTCCACAAAAAATGTGTTCTACTTTTTGAATTTATCTCAAATGAAACAATTTAACCCTAAATTAATTGAGCAATTTTCCTTTTATATTTGAGTTGATTAAATTAATATGCAAACTGGACCTTTGAATAATCCAAAATATATTGTTTTTTTTAATTTTAATTGGAAGAATTAACAATGTGAATATTTTTTAAGTAATATCATAGAATACCAATTCAAATATTGTCTTTAAATTTGATTTTAAAACAATTATTTACTTTATTTCTAATTTAACTTAATTGCCCATTGTTGTCCCTGAATTAAAAAAAAAAAAGATATATGAAGGCATATATAAAATTCGTTAGTGATGATATTTTTAGTTACATGTTTTTTTTCAGATTTCATATATACTAGTACCCAGAATACATTTTTTTTTAAATCTTCGTAAATCTCCACCACTTTTCATCTTAGAGTTTGCTAATTAAATAGCGTAGATTTACTTCTGAAATATAAAAGTATATCTGGTATTTTACAAATTAAAGCTGTACCTCTAAGCATTATGTGTGGCAGTGCAAAATATTCAATCCAATATCTCTGACAGTTCTCGAGGAGTAATAAGGTGTCATTGCCGACTGATCCCGAGGTATAAACTTTGTTTTTCTGCTATGTAGGTGACACACAAAATTAACATAATATTGAAAAAAACACATACACAATGAATGTTAAATGGAAATTGTAACTACCCTATTTTACATGTAGTGATCGTATAATAATTACCAAGGAATAAACGTTTCTGCTATGCTTGAAAACTATTTGCTGAAAATGAAACAACATTTTGTACTTTACTGTTCCGTGTATGACAATCTTTGATTTCAATAATGTTTGAGAAGAATAGACACTCGCTGTGAACCTCATCTCGATATTAAATATATCGACGACGAATTGTCAATTCATAATTACATTCTTTATATGTCGACTCGATATATCCCCGTGACCTTGATCAAAAATACCATAGAAACTGACAATCTGTTTCATATTTGGATGTTTAATTAGAAAAGTCGTTATTGGTAAGCTAACGACATAACTTTATAATAAACGCGATGACTTCAACATTGCAGTCGTCAACTTCACTTACTTATTTCGCATACCATCACCTGCGTTAAAATATTTGGTATTTATGTTTCTCGGCTGATTTATACGTAAAAGTAATGTACCTAATATGAATAATTTCTAAGAGGGAAGCAAACTATTGACAAAATAGTTAATGAAACAAGAATATCGACTATCTCATTCAGAGACACCCTTTCACATATTCTATGGTGGTACAGACAACGACCTTGTCAACTACTGCAATTTATTTATATGTTAAATGCTAATAGTATTTAACTTAGCATATTTTCACGCTGGATTGTCGACGGATTTTTCCGTTATTTCCCGATCATGACAACGGTAGATTTGACCGATCGGCAGGGCACATAATCTCTAATTTGTAACGATCAGCAACAAGTAAAACAAATTGAGAAAATAGTTTAAAAAAAAAGAAAGAAAGAAAGAACAAGAAAAAAACTCGATTCATTTCGATGTATATATATCATGTTGGTATACATGGAGTCAAAATATTAAAAAAAATTAATCAAATGACAGACGAAAGTATTTGGGTTAAGAAGAATATTATACAAATATTGACTTGGGTAGAAGGCAACATTGATTATGTTAGCCCCCGAGGGACAAAATATTGCCCGACGCGAAGTGGAGGGCAATATTTTCGTTCCAAGGGTCTAACAATCAATGTTGCCCGAAAACACGATTTATAAGTTATTCCTCATGATTTTTATGTGTCGATTTTACCAATCGGCAATCCTCGGCTGACTCCACTACGCTCCATTCAAACCTCGGATATAATAGATGGAGGAATACGCATCAGATCGCTATATTTCTCCGCCGAAAGTGCCTTCTCACTCATTTGTTCCACGTGCTTGTCGAGTGCGCGAGACATCCGACTAGTTCCGAGTGGGATTTTACGGACGTGCGTCTTTGCGGATTCATTTAAGCATTGAATTCATATTTTTGGATGTCTTCGGTCCTATAACACACCTGGCCGTGCCGACAAATTGAATACCGCGCGTTAGCGAACATTGCGAGAAAAAAATTGACATATAAATTCTTAACGTACATTACGTTAAATTTTACGTTAATTTTTTAGGGTTATAGTTTTTCATTTAATTGAAATAAAAAAATTTACATTTTAGTGTCCCTAGAGTATTTGTAGCGTGAAACCTTATTATATAATAACAAATAAAAGAGGCGGCTGAATCCCCTCAGTTAACTTTCTGAGGACCTGGCAGGTTCAATATATACAAATAAATGATTGAGCAATATATACAAATATAAATGTTAGACTACTTGTCTTTAATCAATTATGTACAAAAAAAAATCAATGTGATGCTGGCTCATAAGCGATCTTTGATACTGGCTCTTACAGCGCAGTTCCAACGGTTTGGCTCTTTCTGGCTCCTGTATAGTACAGCTCTTGCTGGCTCCCACTGTCGCTTTTAATAACAAACAATACTTAAAGCCAGGAAAGACTTATTCAGTCACGTCTGAAAGCTTCAAATATTTATTTATTATAAGTAACTAAAAATACCTTCCGTCACAAGTGGTCCGCTGATCTTCACCCTTCAGCATCCAGTTCGCCATTGAATTAATTTGCCGCTTCACCTGTATTTATAGTCTCTAAGCCAAAATAACGCCATCTAGCGGAAGATGGCTAAAACAAGACTTGTACCGGAATATCTTTTCCCGGATTGTCTCATATTGAAAATGCTTATAGTTCCTGCTGTGTATTCTAACGCGTGGTGACAAACTTTCGCGTATGTTATAGAGATTTGAACGTCGTGGATTTCTTATGGATTGCATAAAGAAAATTACACTGAATGTAAATATTTCAAATTAATAATGTTTCAACATCGAAAATCAAAATGTTAAATGTAAATGAAAAAGGTTTAAGTAAAGAGTAAAATAAATATATTTCGTGTTGATTTTCATTTTAAGGTACATATATTAACGACCTAGCCCTTAATTTACACAAAGTATTGTTTACCAATTGTCTTGCTAAGTGGCCATGACAGGTCTCGCGTGATTGCCAGAGACTAAAGCCATGCACGCTTGAAATTCAATGAATTGATAAAGAAAAAATATGATGATATTTGCTTTCACTAGAACATCGATAAATGAATGCATTGTAGCCAGGGGTTTTTCATTTACCGCATTACAAATAGTGAAGATAAGGAATTCCTTCATCCAGTTACAAGATCCGATCTGTAATTCTGATCAGTCTTAAAATAAATTCTTCAAAATCAGTTGAATTAGAACTAAAATTACGCTTTGATAAGACATATCAGGGAAATGAAAACATGTGGATCTTATTTTTTCAGATCGAATAATTCCCTTTCATGCATTTTTGGAGTCACTTATTAATAATTATAAGATGAACACAAACCTCCTGGAAATGAATCACCGGCGCATCGCTCCCTGTAAACGAATATTCTATCCTAGGAAATTTTTGTTCCTGACCTTACGCCCTATAGATATAAGGATTTATACCAATGCATTATTTTAAAAAGAAAAGATCCCGTTTACATGAAATACCCTTTATACAAACAAAAAATTACATAGGCGTCGGAACCGGGGGGCTTAGTCCCCACCCCCGTACCCTTTTTGCAAAAAATAAATAGACATTACATATTCATTGAAAATTAGGATTTACCTTTTCTGTTGGTTTAGTCCCCCCTCCCCACTTCCAATTTTCTTCCGACGTCTATAAATTACCATTAAAATTGCTTTTGATTTTTCCGTTATCAAATGTAAAAATTCGAACAGTTTTCTTGCTCAAAAGTCTAATTAAGCAACTAACCTACCTAGAACATATACTTAACACAAAACTCTGAAAATATTTGTGATGGGATCAGATTCCATGCAGGAGTAAACATCCCCTGTTGATAAGATCAAATCTGCCATGAGCCCTCAGTCTCTATCGGAATAACGGGAGCGATCTATGGATAATTCAATAAGAAAAACTTTAGAATGCAACCTCATGCCCTTGTTTTTCAAACAAGTTGGTAACATCAAATTAAATGCAGCGATGATGTTATGCTTTGTACATAATTCAAGAGACATTATGTCCTACAAGTGCAAGCCGTCGTCATCGAGAATGAAAAAACAGAGAGTTTTAGTTTGAAATTCTTTATTTTATGAATTATGAGCATCAAATAGTAAACAAAAAAAACAAAAACAAAAAAAAACAACCGGTGGTGCATCTAAAATGATTTTTTACAACATGACTACTAACCACAATGAAGAAATAAGATCACTTAAGGACAGATGATACAAACAATCTGTCAATAATCATGAAAAAAACTTAATTCATGTTTAAATGAGTCAAACATATAACTTGAACAGCATATATATTTGTTTTTATTCAAAAGATTTCATAATAATGTGATTTAAGGAAGCGAAAATTTGTATAGTTGTAGATAGGTAGAAATTTGAACATCATTGAGAGCGTACAATGTCTTAAAATATATATCAATCCAGACGTTTCTTTTTTGTTTGTATCGCATGTCCTTTATATGGAAAGTGTAATTATGGCGCATCATTAACTGTAATGAAATCAAAGAAAAATAACATGCACTGTAAATATTCAATGACAATCGTTCTATTACAGTTTGTGTATACTAGAATTAGTGGTTCTTTTGTTTGTGTATACTAGTAATTAGTGGTTCTTTTGTTTGTGTATACTAGTAATTAGTGGTTCTTTTGTTTGTGTATACTAGTAATTAGTGGTTCTTTTGTTTGAAAGAAAAGGCAGCAAATGGAATGATGAAGCAGCTCGTACAGACAGACAAACACACCAATCTGAACACCAACAGGAAAAGTAGGTCAGTCCCACCTTCCTGTTAATCTGTGTAACAAACAGACAAACACACCAGTCTGAACACTGACAAAGAAAGTAGGTCAGTCCAACTGTCCTTATAACCTGTGTAACAAACAGACAAATGTAAAAAAATTAAACAGAATTCAAATCGGACAACAGCACTAGTTAATCAAACAAGTATACACAGAAAGTCCATACTTAATAAACAGACAGCCATACAAATCCATATCACAGACAGACAAACCGATATCTTAAGCACTCAGTCAAATAGAAATACAACAAGTCCGTGAAGAGCAGACAACTTATTTGTTACAATCAGACATTCGTGCAAATCAAATGTTTACCGAAAAGAAAAAAAATCCAATGTGTACAGCAATCAGAAAATCATACAAATCTGTGTCTGTTTACATCCATAAATGTCTTTGTGTATCATACAAGTCAATGTGTATCATACAAGTCAATGTGTATCATACAAGTCTATGTGTATCAGACATTCATTCAAATCTATGCATTATACACAATCATACAAGTCTATGTGTATCATACAATCATACAAGTCTTTGTGCATCATACAGATCTATGTGTATCATACAAGTCTTGTGTATCTTACAAGTCTAATTTTTTTCAAGACAATCATACAAGTTTATGTATTATACACAATCATACACGGCTATGTGAATCAGACAATTATACACGTCTCTGTGTGTCATACAGTTAAACAAGCCTATATATTATACACAATCACTCAAGTCTATTCTTCACAGACAGACGGTCACACTCGCCAAAGACAGACGGTCACACTAGCCCGTGCCACTGTGTAATTTGGTCTCTCTGATTTGCCACCATTTCGTTCCAATGGTCCAACTCCTTTCCTCTGGCAAACATGAAAGATCCCAGAATAACTCTTCCTATTATTTTATCTGTAATTTAAAAGAGCCTTTTGTTATTGTCAGGAGAATGTAAATAGAAATCCAAGACTGTCAAAATTTTCCAATATTCTACTTGAGGCTAACTGGGGAGAAATTCACAATTTTGGTTCAGTACTAAGTATTTATTATGATCAGAGAAACAAGATGCCTGCTAAATGCCCACATGTCGAGATGGGTTTCTGAAGATGTATTTTTATATGCACGTACATGTATAAACAATCAAGCCCCACAATATAGCCTGACTGAATGTCCCAGCCCATCCCAAAGTCCTAGGCAGATATAGAAGTAATTAAAATTGGAATTACAATATTTGCTTCCATTATTTCCTTTTCTCAGGGTTACGGTTAACCCTAGCCCGCACAAAACATTACACATTACGACGGATTAAAGCACTCTATAAAATTTTAAGATGGAGGTATCGTTTATAGTCATACAAATTATTGTTTATAGTCATACCTGTGAAACATTCCCGTTTATTTTAGTTCAATTACATTGCCTAATTTTGTTTTAAATAGCTGTATCTAATGATATTGTTCTTGTAACAGAAATTAAAATAATAACATAGAGATAATCATGGCTGCCAAACACGTAATTTATACACAAGGTCTTGTAATGTTAATCTCTTAATCAGAGACAATGGGTTAAACGGCAAATTTAACGAATGGATAACGACTTCCAACTCAAGTCGAGGAATACAAAAATTACAAACTATATACGCTAACAGTGTCATAGAATCCGACTAATGCCGAGGAATATTATCTGCCATCCAATGTCAAACAAAGTACTGAGACAGAACTGAAAGACGGGGTCAAAATAATTTTCATGTTAGATTTCACAAATGATTTTTTTAACGAGTTTTGATAAATTTTTTTAATTAACATACTTAAAAAAATATGAATAATATAAATTCGCGATCTTCACTTAATTTGAAGTAGAAATTTTTATAACTGCTAAGTCTAGAAACCTTTCTGAATTTCCGAATTTCACCTGTTCCGAATTAATATTTTTCTGCACTCTTTGATATAGCGTAGATTTAATTCATGTGTTATCACCACGGCTTCCGTTTTGAGGGCTCTGACAGTAAACTAATAGACGGGGTCACGTCGGGGTCACATGACCCCATCTAAAAATTACAAACTGGATACGCTAACAGTGTCATAGGATCCACGGGTGTTTTACAGCTCGGAGAACTGGGAAGAAAAACACATTTACCAAGGGCCAACGAGCCTCGATGCTCATAATTTATCCGCTTTACTAAATGTATACCCGGTATATCTTAAAATTTCATTAAAATTTGTGTTCTTATATATTTTGACGTTTCTCCACTGGACCTCATATCGTGGCTCCAATTTCCCAACAAGGGGTAGGGACTAACCTAAATGTGAACCCACACAACTTGGGTATTTTCAGACTTTATGCGTGTCTTGGCTTACGGTTCTGGAAAAATAAATTTGGCGAAAGTTTGTATGCAATTAAACATGTAATTCAATTTCTATCTCACCCAAGCCTAAGGATTCCTATCTCAAGTAATAAGACAGTAAACTACTCTTGAATATTTTTAAGAAATAATACTTTTCCCGAGTAATTCTAATGTTTCTTATTGACGTTCGCTTAACTTTCAGGATTCATGATTTGAGCATTATCTAAGAATCTTACATGTCAATAAAACTAATAATGCCCTTGTTGTCATTGCTTGAGGAATATTCACATAAATGAATGTACATCTTAAAAAAATTCCAATGTAGTCCTTGTAAAACTTTGGTCCATTTTCCTTGAAAAGTAATTATTGCCCTTCATTTGAATAAATTAGAATTCCTTTCATCGTAAGAAACAAGTCCATTGAAGTTCTGAAGAAAAAAAACTGAAATCTGAAAAGTTTACAATCGACATAGACAAGCTATAGAAAAGTACACCAAGACCTCTGGCTTAGTTGATATTAAAGTGATCATATATAATTCTGAATCATAAAGAAATTAAAATAACAACAAAAACGTTGCAAAACAGTCCTAGTTCAGACCCGGAAGTAGATATCCACGTGACTAACCTTTATGTCCACTGGAATGCTGCATGATGGTTAGACTTAGACTAGCAGCGTCAAGACTTGTAACAGGAAGTTTGAATGTGAAGGATTCGTTATAATTAGGAGAGTCTGTCTTCTTCAGTACTTCCGTTTTCTTTGTTTTCACCACTTTATTTTGGACTAAAACACTGACTTTAACATACGTATCTACAAAACGAGAAAAAAAAATGGCCGACTTAAAGGGACTTCAAGTTTTATGGAGGTGTTTTTACGAATTTCGTAATGCAAACTTTGTTAATGTACACAACTTTAAGAATTATTTTCAGTCTACAATAGCCATCTTTTTAATTTTGGAACATCGACTAACTGACACGAACTTTTGAGTACATGTGGTATGGACCCGTCGTCGGGTAGGATTTACAGGTTCGATCCCCAACCCAGTTCATCGTCGGTGCTATCACGAATATTCGTGCATCTCTCTACACTTAAATATAACATTCCAGTCAAGTTTTTCATTCAGTCTGCAATATTATAACAGTTTTTAATATATCTCTAATTCAATATCTGGAAGAGCGGAAATCAAAAATTCAATAAGCTCTTGTGAAACTTCTCTAAACACGCAGCCTCAGTGACCAAGTTCCCATGTTAATCCTGAATTACGTAACACCGATCGACCTCAGTGCTTCTGTAACTCTTTTGATCTTATTGTATATCAGATAATATCCCTAACCCAGTATTTGATGGACTATAGATTACTTATAACTTCGTGACTTTTAAGCTCGGATCTTGCTTTCATTCACCATCAATTTCATAAGTCGGGAAATAATTGTCTTGAATATTTACTATAAATCTAAACAGCCCATTTCATTCCAACTTGATTCCTTGCTCGAGTAGCGTAATGGTTAAATTGGCAAAGGTATTGATCCTTATTTTGCAGGTTTGAATCTCCTACGGGACAGAAAGACGGCTCCATATATGAACGGAAAAATTCCAGGTTGCAGAAGGTGATAGAGCAAAATTGAAATACATGTATATATAGAAATAAAGTGAAGTAATCAAGCTTGGAAACCCACCAACATTGCTTTTTGTGATAAGAGCAAAAATGGGCCTAAAATATCAGAGATGGGGGCTTTTCACTGCTCAGTGGTCCTACTGCAAATTACAAATCCCAATGGGCAGCTTGCAACGACAATTTGTGACATCCTTTTATAAATAGGCCTTAAATATTTTAGGCGTCAAACAAACCATCAAACTCTCACTCTTACTCGAGATACGGTATATCCTAGTGATCTTGCCTGAAAAAAATATGCTACAAAGTCTGACACATTTGTTTCATATTTTGATATCTAACTAGAAAAAAGTCTTGAAGATAAACGTAATTCCTTTAACTTTTCAATCGTCATCTTCCCTTACTTATGTAGCAATATGCCTTAATCACCTGCATTTGGAGTTTATATATCTCAGTTGATTCGATACGCAAGACCATGCTCTCCGTATGAACAATTTCTAAAACGAGGTTAGCTATTGACAAACAAGTTGAGGAAACAAAAATATCATCAGTCTCGTTTAAAGCCACTATTTTTCAAGTTCTGTGGTTGACACATTGCATTGTTAAATGACCTTTTACAGCCAATATAATCTATCATACAGTCAAATGCTGACAGACACTTTACATACTAATTGTTACATTATTAACACACTGATTTGTTGAGAGAGATTTTCCCGTAATTTCCAGATAAGGAGCATGATGATTTTATGACAAGGAGTATATGGCGGGTGTGACCGGTCAGAAGAGGTTTTTACTCCTTCATAACACCTGATCCCACCTCTGATGTTTTAGAGGACTTAGTGTTAGCTCTGCTCCTAATTTGTATTGTTTAAAGGACTTTTGAACTGGAATACCGTTTGCTATCTCCATATATATATTTCATTTAATGTTTATATATTTATCGACCTCTGTATATAAGACTTCCCAATTTTACTCACCACTGGGTTGGCTGTCGTATTTAAGGTCCCGGGCTTCTAAGACCCCCACCGTTAGACGCTCTAGGTGGTTATTATAGCAAAGGGCTACAAGCAACTCCCCTTTGTCGGCTGTCGTCTATAAAACATCAAAATTAATAAGCAATGTGCATCAACAACTGAAAATCTTTATCTGCCTTTCAAAAAGACAGTATTAATAAACAGTTTCCTGATGATTAACACAAATGTCCTTATGGAATAATTCTTTCAGCACCCAGTAATCATTATTTTATCTGCTAATTTTGTACCTCAGTGACCTCCCTTTCGAGGTCCCTCCATATAACAAGGCGCTCATTGCTTTCTGCGTCATGGTCTTTGAGGGGGTAAAGGGCATGACCTATGACATTATGACGTCTATGACGGTCGACATCATAAACAGTCATTTTCAGCATCCGGTCCTGGAGCGACCTATAGGATACCTGTCAGAAGATAAAGTGGAGTTGTTATACCAGCCAAAATCAAAACAAATACGGTAATGCAATATCGACCACCCCCAAAATACAGTAGTCCAATATCGACCACCCCCAAAATACAGTAGTCCAATATCAACCACCCAGAATTCAGTGGTAAAATATCAACCACCCTAAAATATAATAGTACAATATCGACCACCCCAAAAAAACAGTAGTAAAATATCAACCACCCCCAAATACAGTAGTCCAATATCGACCACCCCCAAATACAGTAGTCCAATATCGACCACCCCCAAAATACAGTAGTCCAATATCGACCACCTCCAAAATACAGTAGTACAATATCAACCACCCCCAAATACAGTAGTCCAATATCAACCACCCTAAAACATGTAAAATATAATTGTACAATATCAACCACCCTAAAATATAATAGTACAATATCAACTATGCCAAATATGGTAGTACAATATCAACTTGGGTTTACATTGTACTTCTGTATTTATGAGGTGGTTGATATTGCACAATTAAATTGTAAAGTGGTTGGAATACTACTACGTTTTTTTTTTTTTGGGGGGGGGCTGATTTACACTGTTTTACAAACTTTTAGCATGATACAGTAAAGCAAAATTAACCACCCTAATGCAGTAGTGCAGTATCAAACATAAACAACTAGTAAACATCAATTGCCGCCCGGCAAATAAATGAAGTAAACAATGAAAATGCGTCTTGATCATGAAACCGCCTAGATATGCCTGATAAAGACATGAGTCCGTATGATGGATACGATAGTCGAGAAGTTTTTGAAAACTTATAGTCGGATGAAAATAGAACAAACACAATACCCTTTTAAACTTTATCAATTCTTCAAGTAAATGTCATAAAAAATATAATTCACTAAATGAATATAAAACACGAACTGTGTGACGTAGGTTTTTATGCGATAAGTAAAGTTCGATGTTCTACAAAAAAGGATCCGTCGTTTTTTTTTATATTAAGCAACTTCATATACCAAATATGAAAACCATTTATATATTTAAAGATTCACTTTATGAGGTAAATATATGTGTATCTCGTATTTAATGAAGGCAAAGAACATTCTGATTTATTATTTTCTTTTTAATGTTTAGATAACCTTTAATTCTGAATAACTTCTCCCATCTCAATCCCCATAAACCAAAACTTAAACTTATATGAGCAGCCCGGTCCTCCGGGTTGTAAAAATACAGAAGTACAAATATATTAATATTGTTGACCCAAAGATACAGTAGAACAATGTCAACCACACCTTAGAAACGGTATTTACAATACAGAACATTCCAAAATAAGGTAGTACGAATTATTAACATCAAAATGCACTAACTTTTCAAAACAACGCTCAAAGTTTGCAATACACACACTTTTTTTCTTTGAATTAATAAGTTCATCAAAAATGATATAAAAAAAATCTTCATTTTGATTTTTAGTCTGGATTAAAAGGTTAAATTGAGTTTCATTTACCTGAAAAACAAAGCTCTCTTCGAACTTTGGGTTGCATGTCTTCTTTTTGAATTTAGACTGTAAATATCGACGTTCATCAGGCATTAAATACAATCTGCAATGAGTTGAAATGAAAAATAATCTCTTTAAGGATTAATTAATGAGGCGTAAAAACGCATTACACAAATCTGATTGACGCAAAAAAGGCGTAATATCGTCAACTGAAGAGGCGTAATATTGTCAACTGAAAAGGCGTACTATCGTCAACTGAAAAGGCGTAATATTGTAAACTGAAAAGGCGTAATATTGTCACTAAAAAAGGCGTAATATTGTCAACTAATAATGCGTTATTAAGTAAAGATAGGGTAATAACGACCAAACAGCGTCATTAAGCGAACCCAAAAGCTGGTTTTACATTAAAGTGAAAAGTATATCATGGTTTGGATCGAAGTCTTTTCAATTTAAGCAATATTTCAAAATCAGTTTTACATTCCTGTAAATTTTAGAAATTCAATATAAATTTTCTTGTTTAAGCTATATTACATTATGAATTATAGATATAGGTAAGCTATGATTCTTTATATATGCAGAAGCTTTTTCAGAACGCCTTTAACTTTGCTCAAATGTACCTTTTCAAAAACCAGGTAAACGTTTTTTCTAAATTACATCTAACAACATTTTTTTAAAGTTGAAATAACTTTTTCTTTGCGTTGTTACATCTTTTCTTTTTTACGTTATTACGTTTTTTTGCCTTATTTCGCCTTTTTCTTTGTGTTATTACGCCTTTTTTTTTTGCTTTCTTAGGCCTTTCTCTGATACGCCTTTTTTCATAAACTGATCTTAAGAGGCTCTCTTATCTTATCCCCGACAAAAAGAAATACATAGATTCCAGTATAGAAGGGCGAAGCATATTACTTATTACTATAGGTTATGGAATTTCTCACAAAAAATGAATTCTACGTTTATTTTTAGAGAACAGACTCTTCTAACTTTTCCGACTGCCAGACAAGTAAAAAGAGCTCAAAACACATATAATGTAACCTTAAATAAACCTTTTATATTATAAAAGTCAACCTGGAAAAGTAGTGTGAAGAATAGATATTCCTTTAAACATTATACTGCGACATATCGAGGAACAGATGAATTGATTTTCATAAAAATATAGACAGTTTTCTGCTAAAAACCGGTAATAAAAGGAAGAAAATCCATACATTCATATAAATCAGTCCTAATAGGACTTTTGCGAAGACACTGACTTTTACAGTTTACGGCTTACTTTTACAACAGGAAAATATACGGTAGCTCTTTTGAGAAAAAATGTTGATCTTAATATTTAACAAAAAGATAATAACGGGCTATTTCAAAGATCATATTTTATTGTCTAGGACTAAAACGGCAATATTCCTACCCTCAACACCCTCCCTTCAAGTCTTGACTAACTTCTGCCTAGTTTTCCTACCGAAATGTATCTTCTTCTTTATTTCATTTCTTAACTTATTTAAAATAAAAGGATATATTAATTCTCGTGAATAAAGTATCTAAATAAATTTTATTTTACCATCAATTATAATTTTAATTTGATAAAGTTTTTTCTAAGCCCCGAATACAATGACTTTCACCACTTGAGATGTTTTCTATTTTCTTTTTTCAATTCCGTACCTCCGTACATGACGCAGGTTTAAATGTCCAAGTAAGCTGTCGAATGTAAAAGTAAGTCTCTTCAAAAAACTCCATAAGTCGATACTGTGAGTGTGTGACCTTTATATAATTCAGTCTTTATAAGTCGATGCTGTGAGTGTGTGACCTTTATATGAATTACTCCTTTTAGGTCGATACTTTGAGTGTATGACCTAAATATAAATCAGTCTTTATAAGTCGATACTGTGAGTGTGTGACATTTATATAAATAAGTCCTTATAAGTCTATACTGTGAGTGTGTGACCTTTATATAAATCATTCCTTATAAGTCGATACTTTGAGTGTGTGACCTAAAAATAAATCACTCCTTATAAGTCGATACTATGAGTGTGTGACCTTCATATAAATCAGTCCTAATAAGTCGATAGTGTGAGTGTGTGACCTTCATATAAATCAGTCTTTATAAGTTGATACTGTGAGTGTGTGACATTCATATAAATCAGTCTTTATAAGTCAATACTGTGAGTGTGTGACATTCATATAAATCATTCCTTAAAAGTCGATAGTGTGAGTGTGTGACCTTCATATAAATCAGTCTTTATAAGTCAATACTGTGAGTGTGTGACAGTCATATAAATCATTCTTTAAAAGCCGATAGTGTGAGTGTGTGACCTATAAATCAGTCACTATAAGTCGATACAGTGAGTGTGTGACCTTTATATAAATCAGTCTTTATAAGTGGATACTGTGAGTGTGTGACCTTCATATAAATCATCCCTTATACGTCAATACTGTGAGTGTGTGACCTTTATATAAATCAGTCATAATAAGTCGATACTGTTACTATGTGATCTTCATACAAATCCTTAAATATAAGTAGATATTGAGACTGTGTGACCTTCAAATAAATCAGTCACTATAAGGCCTAAAATAAAAATAAGTTGGTTTGCAGTTGCCTACCGACCCACTGAAAATGCACCCGACCCAAACTTTTTTTTTTAGCCATTTTGTATTTTTTTTCAATTTTTCAGAATATTGAAACTGTTTCTTTTTCAAATTTTGACTTTTGTTTTATCAATCAGTGGTTTATAACAAGAGTTGAGCTTATCCGTGGCTAGTAGGTCTATGAAAACCTCTTTTATTTGTTATCTAACAAAAATCCAATTAATAAAAAGAATGCCTACCTACCGACCAAGTCTTAAAATTATAGGTCGGCAACTGCAAACAAAGAATTTTTTAAGCTTGGCCTAAGCAGATATTGAGAGTGTGGGACCTTCATATAAATCATCCCTATAAGTCGATACTGTTATATATTTTACCTTTATATAAATTAGTCCTTAAAAGTCGGGTGACCTTCATATAAATAAGTCCTTATAAGTCGATACTGTAAGTGCGACTTTCATGTATATTGCAGTCACTATAAGTCCATACTGTGAGTGTGTGACATTCATATAAATCATTCCTTATAAGTCGATACTGTGGGTGTGTGACCTTCATACAAATCAATCACTATAAGTTGATAGTGTGAGGGTGACCTTCATATAATTCAGTCCTAATAAGTAGTTACTGTTATTATGTGATCTTCATATTAGATAATGCTTTAATTAAGTCGATATTGTGTGTGTGACCCTTGACCTTTATATAAATCAGTTATTTTAAGTCGATACTGTTATTTATGAGACCTTCATATAAATCAGTCTATATAAGTCGTGTGACCTTCATATAAATCCATCCTAATAAGTCGATACTATGAGTGTGTGACCTTCATATAAATCAGTCACTATTAGTCGATACTGTGAGTGTGTGACCTTTATATAAATCAGTCCTTAAAAATCGATACTGTGAGTGTGTGACCTTCATATAAATTAATCATTATACATCGATTTTGTTATTGTTTGATCTCTCATCTAAATCAGTCCTTAAAAATCGATACTGTGAGAGTGTGACCTTTATATAAATCAGTCCTTATAAGTCGATACTGTGAGTGTGTGACGTTTATATAAATCAGTGTTTATAAGTCGATACTGTGAGTGTGTGACCTTTATATAAATCAGTGTTTATAAGTTGATACTGTGAGTGTGTGACCTTCATATAAATCAGTCTTTATAAGTCGATACTCTGAGTGTGTGACCTTTATATAAATCAGTGTTTATAAGTTGATACTGTGAGTGTTTGACCTTTAATATATAAATCAGTCTTTATAAGTCGGTGCTGTGAGTGTGTGACCTTTATACAAATCAGTCTTTATAAGTCGATACTGTGAGTGTGTTACCTTTATATAAATCAGTCTTTATAAGTTGATACTGTGAGTGTGTGACCTTCATATAAATCAGTGTTTATAAGTTGATACTGTGAGTGTGTGACCTTCATATAAATCAGTCTTTATAAGTCGATACTGTGAGTGTGTGACCTTCATATAAATCAGTCTTTATAAGTTGATACTGTGATTGTGTGACCTTTATATAAATCAGTACTAGTCCTCATTATTCGATACTGCTATTGAAAGACTAGATATACAACGGAATTAAAAGAAGAAGGCAAACAAAACCTGACTTCTACAGGAATTGTGTAACCTCTTAACGTCAAACATGAAAGATGCAGCTTTAATTTATCAGTGGTTTTTGTCTCGTCATTAAGAATTATTAATAATCTCGACATTGATTCTCATTTTCTATTGCAACTTCTCTCTGATATAATGTTACAATGCTCCCTCAAATCTTTCTCAGTGTTCTATGTTTATTTCATGTTAGTTTTTAAAATTCATTCATATTTTTTAAAACACGTTTTTTACTCCAACTAAATTATGAAAAAGAGCCTAGACTCAGAAAGGAAAACAATCTTTATTCTGAACGTTTAATTAATAGTGATCTGTTTATAACAATAAAAAATCATAAGACAATTAAGACACACACCGGTTCTGCGATATCAATAATCAAGTGAAGATTTGATCTCCATTTAAACATTCTCAAAGTAAACACGCACAAATAATGCTCTAATAATTCAAATAATGAGTGGAGAAAAGGTATTTAATATGTTTGACATTTTTCAGATATGTTTTACCTTTTGTTTGCTATACTTTTATAAAGAGAAAAGGACCATCTGCTAAGTCTCAGAGAAATCATTCAGGAAGCCTGATATCAATTCTTCACCAGACTCTGAGCTATCTGGGAAGGGGATCATTACTACCTCTGGACTACTTTAATCGGCATCACTGTATAAGTACACAGTTTTAAATATGGCACAGCATGTATTACCATGCCTTCCAAAAAAAAAGGTAGCTTTAAATTGTCTAAGGAGATAGCGAATATTCAACAACAAGATTTCAGCATCAACTCAAAAGCTTGGCTGAAAAAGAAATATGAATCAAACAAACAGTATCAACCTCGAACGTCCTTTGAAATTAAACAAACTGAAAGCAAAGCAAATATGGTCTCCATCGAAAAAATAAATGAAAAATCTTCAGAGATACCTATACCACCAAAAAGCCTTGTACCAGATATTGATGGTATATCTGGTACAATATACTACTGGTGTTACCTGGTACTATATACTACTTGTATAATCTGGAACTATATACTACTGCTATAACCTGGTACTATATACTACTGCTATAACCTGGTACTGTATACTTCTGGCATAACTCGTGTCTGTACACTTATGGTATAACCATGTACTGTATACCACTATATAATGTAGGTCTTACCTGATGAATGGGTCACAACTGCTGTTGTTGCCATATTGTCGTGTCGGTAGGTTCTTCGCCTTCATTAGTGTAACTAGCAGTTTTTCTGTCTCTCTTTCATACTCCACAGCGAACCAAACTCGCCCAATATGATCCAAAGGGATTTCATAATCATCATCCTCATCCACAATTTTATAGAGACTGGGGTCTATAGATCCCAAAGCGTAGGCACCTACAACATTCGTACAGTAACCACAATATTATAAGAGTAGGATGTATAGATCCCAAAGCGTAGACACCTACAACATTTGTACAGAAATCATAGACCTACAGAAACTGGGATCTATAGATCCCAAAGCGAAGTACCTATCATATATTCGTACAGTAACCACAATATTATAAGACTAGGATGTATAGATCCCAAAGCGTAGACACCTACAACATTTGTACAGAAACCATAGACCTTCAGAAACTGGGATCTATAGATCCCAAAGCGAAGTACCTATAAAATATTCGTACAGTAACCATAATCTTAAAGAGACTGGGATCTATAGATCCCAAAGCGAAGTACCTATAAAATATTCGTACAGTTACCATAATCTTATAGAGACTGGGATCTATAGATCCCAAAGCGAATGTACCAACTAGTTTCCACAATCTTATAGAGGCTGGGAGCAGACTGTCATGATCTATATAGATCCCAAAGCGTAGACACCTACAACATTCGTAGAGTAACCACAATATTATAAGACTGGGACCTATAGACCACAAAAGCGTGGGCACCTACAATATTCGTACAGTAACTATAATAAAGACTGGGATCTACAGAATCTTAAGCAAAGACATCTTCAATATTCATATCTACAATCTTAGACTGTGGTCTATTGATCCCAAAGCGTAGCATTTACTCCAATTATACAGTAATCACAATTTTATACGGCCCCTACAAAAAAAAATCCTTAATTTAACAATGCCATCACTATAATGGATCAAAACTATAATAGCAGAAAAGTGTAAATATGTGTAAATATAGATTAATCTCTAAAGGACTCTTATTAAAAATGTGTGTGGCGGAGTCGGTGAGCAGAACCGTATAAATCATAGAAAAGCAAAAACAATGTGTATCAGTGAAGTCAATCACTTGCACTGCGTAAATATGAGAAAAAAGACATAACTAATGCTGATGAACTAAAATAATTCAAAACATTGTTCAAAACAGCGGAACAATTATACATTGAATCAGAATTAAAATGTAAGTTACCGGGAGGGGAGAGAAATGCAACGGATCAAACCGGAATTCGAACCCGGTCTGGTCCGTTGCAATTATCTGCTCTCCCGTTATAATTGGTGCCGTGACCAGAATGTGACAAGAGAGAGACCTGCCAGGGATAAGACTGGGTTGGGGTCTTTGGATGGCTTAGACCTTAAAGGAGGAAGGAATGTGTCGGTCAGCTGGGTTTGATCGCTGGTAACCAGATGGCTCAGTCGGCAGAAAACTTGACCGGAGATTCAGGGGGCTCGGGTTCGAATCCCGGTCTGGTCCGTTTCATTTCTCTCCTCTCTGTCTGTTTGTCTGTTTGTTGTTAACATAAACCTTTGCCATAAATTTTGAACTGTGAGAGAAAAAACTTCATATTTGGAATGCACACTCCACTAATTACGCTCTTTCAAACGACACAAAGGTCAATGACCTTGTTACCTTGACTGTGACCTCTATGCTAAAAATAGCTTTTTCTAACTTTGTTTCCTCCGGACACATAGTGTTTCACAAACACATGTTGCGATCAGAAAAGATCATTGATGGAATCCATTTAAGCAGTAATTCAAGAAGCTGTTCTATGATTGCTGATAGATGTCTGTATGAAAAGTGCTTAATTTTGTATAAATGTAAATCGATAAACATTTCGGAAAAAAGTCAAATATCTTTAATTCAATGTATTACATCATCATTCTTCATTTCTCTAAATGCAAATTGACAATGGTTTATGTACTTTCTGTATCGAATGATTATTTTCCAGGAAAAAAAGACGCTTTTATATTAGAGTCATAAAGTCCAGTTCAGACTCAGTGAAATTGGTACATTTTGCGTATGTTTTGTTTAAAGTTGCCGCATAACTACCTTTCTCTATCAAATATATCATTTACAAGGTATAATAACATTTTGCCAATAATCCACAAATGCCGTGACAGTTCGGAAGCACTAGTGAAGATACAATAAGACTGAAATCGTGAGTTCGAAGACCAGAGACAGCGTGCGGGGAGTTATTACTATTTTTTTCTCAGAGCGAAATATCATGAAGGTTAAACGGAACTCCAAGATTCAAAGATATACAAAAGAATCAAGGTGCAGAGGTTAGGGCGTATTAAGGTAACAAAACGGTACACGGTAGGACTAGGGATGAAATAATCTATATAGCAAGAGGAATAAAGACGGTATGAATCAAGCTAAAAAAAGGGGGGATTAAGAAAGCAGCTATGATTTCAAAACAATACAGCAGTGAAGAAACAAGAAAACATTGACGAAGCCATCAATTGTCGCCCGGGAAATAGATGAATTAAACAAATAGAAATTACTCTTGATCATCAAACCGCTTTGATTTGTTGATAAAGACATGCGTCTGAATGATTGAGACGATAGTGGAGAAGATTAACGGAAAGATTCTAGTCGGATTAAAATCGAACGAAAACGTTACACGTTTAAACTTTATCAATTTCTTAAGTAACTGTCGGCTGCATAAAATGTAAATGAAATCAGAAACATGCATCACCTATCACCAAAAAATATTAGACTTAACGAATATAAACACAAACTGGAACGTACACGTTTTATGCGATAAGTAAAATTTTATTAGTCTAGTCAAATTATCAAATTTTCCATCAAAATGTGAACTAATTGCAACAGTTTCAAAACTTAGTTTTAATCAATCTATGATATGATCTGAATATATAACACAAAGTTTAAAAAAATTTATACATGGGAAAATTGAAAAATTGAGGTCATTATTGGGACGTATTGTGTTCACTCTGATTAAGTGTTAAACGAACAATGTAAAGTAGAAACTTCTATACTGGTTTAAAAAACAACAACATGTAAGTAGGGAAATAAACTTAACTGAATAAACTGAATGGAAAAAAAATAGATTTTGGTTACTATATGAGTTGGTTGCCATGGAAACAGTGTAAATTGAGAATGTCACCTACTTTTGAACAATGAACCTTTACAAACACGAATACAGTCACTACATTAGTTTAAAGACACATTAAAAATGCATTCTTTTGCCATAAATGCTTCAAAGAAATTATTTAGAAGATTTATGTAAATAGGTGGTAACCATAGATACATTATAAATGAATTTTATATGAAAAATTTCGGTATTCAACAATGCTAAGTATAGCACGAATATACTCAATCACCAAAAGTTAAGAAACAATAAAAATGTTTTAATTAATATGAAAGGTAATATCCGAAAATAATTAGGAGCAGATTAAGAGGGGTCAGGGGACATCCCCCAATAAGAATTTTTTTATGAAAAAGTAGCAGAAAATGCCCCCCCCCCCCCAAAAAAAAAAAGAAAAAGAAAAAAAAAACCTGAACCCCTCCTGTAACTGCAAGGTTTTCCCCGTATATGAAGAAAATTGTGGGAAGATCTCATAGAACCCCATTTCTACCCGAAATAGATTTATATGTATTTATTCTGGATTAGGTAGGTTATTAATTTTTTTTTGTCAAAAAATATTCTGAAATCTGAATTTTTTTAACGCACAGCAAAGCTGTTCCCAATAGATTACATTGTAGTTGTGTTGTCCACCCCTCAGAAAATTTTCTTTCAACATGTGACACCAGTTTTGAGTCCCTGCAATATGATTGGTTGGTAACTTGTATAAAATGCTCAGAAATAAAAAAAAAAATACTCTGTTTACATCAGTATCATAAAATGCTTGAACACTATAATGGTTCTTGCTTGATCAGAACTTGAACCCACCCCACACAGTAGATTATTTTATTATTTTTGATAAAAAAATCTAAAGTCAAATTAAAGCACTTACACAAATGGAATGAAGTTAAATGAAGTAAAAGAGAGCAAGCCAAGTATTTGTTTCAAGGAAGAATTAATTGTTAAACTCTTGGTAGATACTGGTAATCAATATATGTTCTAAAAAAAGGACCTATTGTTTTTTCGATAGTAAATGATAAGCAACTTCATATCTTAAAAAGAAACATATATTTTAAAGATGTATATGTACCTCATGGAAGCAAGTATATATGAAATACACGGTTACTGCCTTGAAATATAAGCGATATTTGGGCGAGGGTAAGAAAACGTGATAGAGGGCGAGGCTTGCCGAGCCCTCTTACGTTTTCGACCCAGGCCCAAATATCGCATATATTTCAAGACAGTTATCACGTATTTTGTTTATCCTGCAACATATTCATTACATTTGAACGTCCAAAACTAGCTTTTTTCGACAGATTTAGGCACATCTCTGCAGCTGAAACTGTGAGACCAAGGAGTAAACATGCAGTGTTGCAACCACTATTGAAATAACGACCACTATTGAAATAATTATATCAATAGTGGTTGAAAGTGTATTTCAATAACAAGCATAGGTAATAAACATTATTGAAATACGACCACTATTGAAATAATTATATCAATAGTGGTTGAGAGTGCATTTCAATAGCAAACAGAGTTAGTAACCACTATTGAAATACAACCACTATTGAAATAATTATATCAATAGTGGTTGAAAGTGTATTTCAATAACAAGCATAGGTAATAAACATTATTGAAATACGACCACTATTGAATTATTTCAAAAGTGGGTGAGATTCATTTCAATAACAAACATAGGTTGCAACCACTATTGAAATAATGTTCACTTTTGAAATAAAAGATTTCAATATGGATTAAATTATGGTTTTAGTTTTGAAGTATTATCAGCAACTATCAAAATAATTATCTAAATCACTTTTGAAATTATAATTTCAATAACTATCAAAATCTTCATTTAAGGACAGATTATACAAACACAATATGGATGCCTGGATTAGTATATATTTTTTGGTCGGATTCCATTGAAAATGATGCAAATAGTAAATTTCTAGAATATAAAGAAATTGTAAACCTTGTGATGTTCAAAATTTTGCCCCACTAAAAATCTATATATTTTTCACCCCAAATCCAATTTTTGTGAAACTTTTCTTTCAATGCTGGTCGCATTCCAATAGTGGTTGCAACCTATGGTTATCATATTAAAATGCACTCTCACCCACCATTGAAGTAATTATTTCAAGAGTGGTCGTATTTCAATAGTGGTTACTAACTCTGTTTGCTATTGAAATGCACTCTCAACCACTATTGATATAATTATTTCAATAGTGGTCGTATTTCAATAGTGGTTATCAACTATGTTTGTAATTGAAATGCACTCTCAACCACTATTGATATAATGATTTCAATAGTGGTCGTTATTTCAATAGTGGTTGCAACAATGCAATATACTTAGAACGTTGGAAAACATGCACGAGGCTTTATTAGGGCAGTGACCGGATAAAGCTTTGGTTTATTAGGTTACCTTTTATTAGGTCAATGCATGGGGTGATTGCAAGATAAATTTTGTATATCGTAATTTATTACGGGAATGAACATTCTGATTTATAATCTTTTAATGTACAATGTATATTACATAAAGTAACCATCAGTTCTGAAAAACTTCTCCCACCTTTATCCTATACAACAAAAAATAAACTTATATGTATAGAGCAGCCCGGTCCTCTGGGCTGCAGTAAATAGGAAAATATAAAAATGTGGAAAATATCCAGCTGGTATGTACTTTATTTAATGTCATTTCATTATTTAAAGTACAGTACTTGCAAAAGTACATGGACTGAGAAACATTGTACACATTTGCGTGCGTACATATCCACAAGATGAATTTTATCCTTCATACTGAGAAATAATCGGTAGAAATCAATGATGAAGCAGCAGTGATTGATGATTGGAGGGTTGTCGACATAATTTGATAATTAAGAGACACTTCTCGCCTTAAGCATGATACGAGGCAATGTCAGTTTTTATGTTAAACTTCGTATTTCTGCGAAGTAACAAATATTCGAAAGTTGGCTCGTCAATATCTTAGATTTTGACACCCCCTCTCCTAAGGTTGGGAGAGAATATTGACAAAGTAAAAAAATAATAATTGAAAAACGATAAATAGAAGCTGTTTTGTGAAGATTTATAGTATTATAATTTACTTAATCGAATTAATGCAGAAACCAACGATGACATTCTCCCTAAATAAATATAAAAGAAAAGTAATACATGTGAACACAAATAAAGAGGTTGAACCAAGGGGTTTAATTATTGTCCGAAAAAAGTCATTATAAAAGCAGAGATAGCACTGGCGGATTTAAGGGGGGGGGGGGGGGNNNNGGGGGGGGGGGGGGGGGGGGGCGCACCCCCCCCCCCCTAAAATTTTCAAAGTATGATGTGACTAATATTTAGTATGCCATATTTTGGTACAAAAATAACCAAACCACTGTTATTCTGCCTGGTTTTACTCTTAAAATACAGAAAAATTCAGGAGCTTCCGGGGGCTGCGCCCCCTGGGCCCCCTCCATTCAAAGTATGATATGACTAGTATTAAACACGTCGTACTTTGGAACATTACTAACCAATACCACTATTAGTAAGTAATAAGTAAGTACATCGTTTTATATAGTGGTATGTGTTACACTACAATGAGAATTGAGAAACATTCAATACAATAATTATTCAAACATCCGGACCTATATGCCAATTTTAACAAAAATAATTGAAAAATATGCACTATTATTGTGCCTGGTTTTACTCTAAAAAACACGAAAACCCAGAAGATTCCGGGGGCTTCGCCCCCCGGGCCCCCACCAGGGCTTCGCATTATCAACGCCCCCCTAACCACAAATCCTGTATCCGCCCCTGGATAGGATGTGTCGTCTTAAATGACGAGGGAAAATATTCAGTGGACAATAGATTAAGGCCTTGGAAAGCGAAGCCTAGAACGAAAACTGCCCAGAGCAGCTAACGAGTTTAAGTGGACCATATATCAGTCTTTGGGGTCCTCCGATATGCTTAGAAGATGAAGATTAGTGAATTACTCAATAAACCTCAGGAGCCTTATTTGTGTCAAGAGAATTCTTTATTGGGCCATGTCAAGAACTGTAACCAAGATAAAGTGACTTTCTCTCAAGACAACTGTAATTTGGTCTCTTAAACTCCTGATGAGATTTTTAACTTAAGGCGAATGAAATCGAGCGCTGCACGATTTAAACAAGTAAAAAATCGTTATCTAAAAGACAAAAACCAGAAAGATTTGGATGAAACGAGGAGTATTCATTACTTACTGTAGAATTGATATTTTGAGTTGATTTAATTTTCGGGCATGTCTTGGGCATTTCTATCAACACGAATTCCAAGCTATAATTTTATACTTATGAAATTTCAAGAGTAAAAGAAGTGCAGTGCATAATTACGTTAAAAATAGTTAAATTTGATGACCAGGACATACTCTAGAAAAAATCCCCTACAATTCTTAAGGTCTGTGTCAGATAAACTGATCTTCAATTATTGGGTCTTTGCGGGTACATTTTTTTAACAACTCGCATAGTGTCTATTCAGGCGGATTGAAGAGATTGTTACACCGGAACTGGTTCCTCGGGATATACCGATCCCGACTTTTTTCTCTCGTGGAGCCATTGTACTGAAGGAGACTTAATAATAATGGATTCTTCTAAATAAAAACAACTGATGCATCAAAAAGTCTTTAACCTGACCGCGCGCCTGGGTCGGAAAATATGTTTTCACGATAGACCGATAATCATCGAAGTATTATTTCGTATATAGAAAAAAAAAGATTTGTAGTGTACATGAAATTTTTAACAAAATCACATTGACAGTTAAGCAACCCTGATGATGCAGTATGAATTAAGAACCACAAATAATTTTCTGCCCTCTCAATTGTCTCTATTCATCTTAATTCTATTAAATGCATTTGTTGCAATGTATTGATAAACCAGATGAATATAAGGGCAGTTCTTAAACTTTGGTTTAAAAAACGATTTATTCCAGTAAAAATATCATGTGCTGTAAAGTTGATTAAATCATTAAATTAAAACATGCATTTTGTGGAGTTAATTGAGGGGCATACGCATAAAACGTATGAATAAGTTGTGGCACATTTCTCTAAGTGAGAACATAACGAGAGAATCTCCGCCGTCATAAAACTTTGAGAATTCTCAAAAAAAAATTCTCAACTCAACTCTTGAGAATTACTCAGCTGAGATTTTGAGAATAAAAGTGTTTAATGTATTTTTATTTTTCTCAACTTTTTTTATGACGGCCGCTGAGTCTGAGAATTTTGGATTTGAGAAAATTCTCAGACTTGAGAGCATTCTCAGACTTAAGCATGTTTTAAAACAGAGTAGTTTTGTACAGTGTCTCGTCTATCGAGACCTATTGTTGTTTAGCACTAAAAATACATATGAGAGAGAGAGAGAGAGAGAGAGAGTTACCTGGTATTTCAACAGAAGGTCGTTTGACGTTGAGCGGTGAAGTGGGTTCCGATAAGCCCCCTCCCCCAGTCCGGAACTCCTCTGACGACCCCCTCTCTATCCTCCTCCCTAAGGATGTGGTCTGAGTCGGCACGGTGAAGGGGATCTGTTTCATACTACAAGGAAAAAGGATCATAGAATGATAGCGCCTCATCGCCAATTCCCCGTAAAGTCCACACATGTCACACAGTTTCTTTAAAATCTTCAGAGGAACATTCTACGTATATCGCAGACTTCACTGAGGCTTTCTTGTAAACATGTTTTAATTCTTATTCATGTTTTTTTCTCTGAATCAATACTACAATAATCCTGTTTTAATATGCTTTAGAATTCCGTCAGCAGTAGGAGCGCTATGATGTTACCAGAGATCGCTACAGTGTCTTAATCGAACAAACCGCGGACACAGGGAGTCGACGGACAGGACAGGATTCACCGCCTATATACCGATCAAAAATAAGGTTAGCTCAACTTCCATATCTAACGACCAATTTCTCACCAGTTCAGTCGTTAATGGAATACAATGTTTAGTTAGAGGACTGGAGTTAGATTTATTTGTTCTAACGATATGTGCACACACAGCATTTGATACTTCCGTAAAAAATATGAAATGGATGCGTTGATTTGAGTAAATGTTTCGATATCAGAACATCATCAGCGAATTCAATTAATCGGAAGCTGAGTTTTCCCTGGTGACACGTCCGCGGAATGTCGTCTGCATTGTGTCACGATCTCATGTTACTCTGGCTTATGTATATATTAATACCTGTTACAAGATAAATGTCAGAGATATCTCTTCCAATGACTTTTTTAACTCTTGTTTATTTTCAATAGCTGAAAAATACAATTATAGTTGCCTGCAATATATCTGGAGTGAAAACACTCAAAGTATCAAAGAAACGATAAAATGCCATCTGGGTTTGTCGAGACGGGTAGCTTCCATTTTTAAATCGTGGTAAACCGAAGAGCTGTACAGAGACAGATAATATAAAATAGAGCAGAAAAAATTGAATTCATGAATATAAAAGAACAGATTGTAAAGATAAACAAGTTGTGTTTGTGAAATACTGATGCCCCCGTACGGCAGTTTATGGCGAGCTCAATGTCAAAAAGTCAAGTGTTGGTGCTCAAAGGTAGGTCTTGTTACACGAAATAGATCTGTGAAAAACGAAATCCCTAGTTCTAACCGTTCAAAAGTTATGACCAAGGTTAAGTTTTTAAAAAAAGTGGGTCAAACTCTAGGTCAAGGTCAAAAGGTAAAAAATATTTATACCAGCTAAAAGGTCTTGTCATAATGAATACACATGTATAGTAAGGAAACCCTAGCTTCAACTGTTCAAAAGCAATGACCAAGGTTAAAGTGTCTTTTTTCTATAAGTAGGTTAAACTCTAAGGCCAAGAGGTCAAATTTGGTGATTTGGGCTTTCATACTTCACATATGTAATAATCCTTGTGACAAGACCTTTCTTTAGAAACCAATGTCTTTAACCCTTTGTCCATGACGCTGGAGTTTGACCTACCTTTCAACAACTTATCCGTTGCCAAAACTTTTAAACAGGTGATGCTAGGGCCATCATGTTCCGCAATTGTATTTCTTGTAAGAAGGCCTTACCTTAGGCTCCAACACATTCAATTTGCATCAAGGAAAATCTTAATCTTCGCTATGTTGCCATACGCTGGCGTCAGTGTTTCAAAAACGCATCTTGATAATTTTACTTGAATTAAAGGAAAGAAATTTAATATAACGAGTTTAATTTAAACAAGATGTGTTTGTGAAAACTATGCGCCTGGCGGCAACAAAGTTCGAAAAGCTATTTTTAGCATATATGTCACAGTCAAGGTCAAAAAGTCATTGACCATGCTGTTAATTGAAAGAACTTCATAAGTGGAGTATGCATACCCAAATATGAAGTCTCTATCACTCATGGTTCAAAAGTTATGGCAACAGTTTGAAAAAACCATTTTTAGCATATAGGTCACAGTCAAGGTCACAAGGTCATTGACCTTGGTGTCATTTGAAAGAACTTTATTAGTGGACTACGCAAACTAAGTATGAAGTCTCTATCTCTTATGGCTCAAAAGATATGGCGAAGATTAAAGTTTACAACAGACAGACAAAACAAAAACAATATATCGATAGGGGCACATTAAACAAATTGCGTGTTGTAGTTTTGAAGATGGCCTGGGTCTTATGACGTTGGTGTACAAACTGTGTGAGATGTCAACAAGCACCTGAGTGAATCAGATGACCTAATCATGCAGATTTTTTCTAATTTGACATTCACTTATATGACGTCGTTGGAAGTTAAATATTGTAATTAAGTTTTATTTTTAACAATTGCTCCTTGTTCAGGTAAAAGAAGAATTGATTAAAACCTACCTGATGATAAAAAAGGAATTGGTTACATTTCTGTACATACAATAACAGCCAATTTTACGGTGAATTTCATTTCAAATGTAATTGATAGTGGCCTGTACATGTGGAATAAACACTTTCGAATTTGAATTACAATGTGGACAAATGGGGGAAATATGTTCTTTCCATCATAGAGAGAATTTTAGGCCAGTTGCGCAAACAAATCAAAAAGTTGAACAAATGATTTACAATTCATAAACCGATTCGTATCTGAGTATGATAAAGTACAAAAATTGTCTAACATGAAATAAATCTGCAAATTGACATTTTATCAACTTAAAGATACATTTATTAAGCTACCTTTGTGTGATTCAAAGTCAGACGAACACGAGCGCGTGCGGAAGACAGCTGCCATAATGCTTGTAATACTGGTGTGTCAGTTTCTACCAGACGACACGGACCTCACGTGGAGAAACAGACATGCTACTGACAGACCTATTTCCCAACAAACACAATGACATCATCGTTTCTCAAGTCTTTGATTGGTCGTTACAGTTTCTGATATTTCAAGAAACATAATGTGTAAATATGCCTTTGTTGGATGAGTTCCTCGGGGAGTTTGGAAGGGTGGGGGCTGGCTTTGGCTTCGTTGCATTTGAAAACCATGAGATCATCAATGTTTAATGACCCTCTAACCGAGTTCTAAATTTGGGGCACATGTATTTCTATGCAGTCCTTAAACACAAAATATAAGAAGACTTTTGTCTAAAATATTACAAAAAACTTCAAGACAGGATTAAAATGGTCAAAATAGTTAGGATTTTCTCATTTCAAACACAATAATTTTTTTATATGTGTATGATTAAACATAGACGCTTCTATATATAAAATTTAAAATATATAATGTATGTTTTATATATTTATTATATCAAGAACTGCATTTAAGTGTTAAGGTGCATTTCCCATTTGTCATTAAATTTTCTGGCTTGCTCAAGCATTAGTTCGTTCAACTTACATGTTTTTCTTTTTTATTGGAAAAGGCACTTATTTCAGCAAGGAAAGTTAAATTTTGTTGTATAAATTGTATGTGTAATTATTTTTAAGGTCGTCAGTCTTCTTTTTACATGGAGAGGTCCTTCATCTAGAGAGACAGCGTAAACATAACGATAAATCACGAATTTTATATTTTCATTTGATTTGCCACCTTTAACTGCGTTTAGTTCTTTTGTACACGATTGTTAACTGGTATCAATTTCAGAGGGGGAAACGATAATCAATCCTTAATGAGTGTGTATCTATACGAATTATATTGCATTGTGCCATTAAGTTAAAATCTGGGGTTAAAAGTACTTTTAAATTATCCTTTAAATCAAAGTTTCAAAGACGACTACATTCTTTCTGTCATTTTTTTGCAAATATAAATCAAAAATAATTTGCACTTTAAAAATTTATTGGTATTTATAATCTAAGATGTATAATGGAGTGTTCACTTTCCGTAAAACATGTTATTCGGGTTTGTCACCAGGTCTCTTATCTCTGACATTTGTACCAGGATTAGGGTTAGGTTAAAACAACTAGTATATTAGATATTCCGATCTCTTGCAAACTTCGTCACAAGATCTCACCAGTCTCTCACACATGTACTAATAAAAGAGATTTTTCTGATCATTAAAAGTCACGAGGTCTCCAGTCTCTCACACATTTATTATTTAAGAGATTTTTCTGATCTCTGTGTGACCTTAATTAAAAGTCACGAGGTCTCCAGTCTCTCACAAATGTATTAATTAAAGAGAATTTTTCTGATCTCTGTGTGACCTTAATTAAAAGTCACAAGATCTCCAGTCTCTCACATATGTACATGTACCAATTACAGAGATATTCCTGATTTCTTCACAAGTATCCAATATAACAATGATTTGTACTTATAACAATGATTTGTACTTTTCCCTTCCCTTTTTCACGGATGCAACACAGACAAAGAGACAACTTAGGTTATATATATTGAAAAACCAAGGAATTAACCAACTCCTTCTTAAGATAAAATCAACTAAAAACATTCAAATGTAACGGTCTCTCAATAAGAAATTTTTACTCTTCAATCTAATTTATGTCGAGAAATATTATACTTTTGTTGGGGCGTAATTTACATATAATAAAAAAGTACATAGTTCATTATATGAGGGGGAAAGAAGGGAAAAACAAGACAAGTATGCTCAGATGGGTATGTTTGTCGGGTTTCTGAAAAGAATTGGACGGATGAAACAGCCGCAGCTGATGGTGGAAATTTTAATCCTGTCTGTATAACCTATCTCCCTGTCGGTTCCAGACTTTGAGATTTAATACCTAGCCCGTCACAAAGATTTATTGGTCACTGACCATGTCGTTGATTTTTTAACGTCTTAAACACAGACGCTTCCGACTTTGTTCTTTAGCCTTTAACACAATTAAAATACCCCAAAATATACTTATTTATAAATGTCAGACCAACCTTAGACTTTCATCAAAATATTTATTTTAATTTGTACGATTAAATTTAAAAAGAACAACCATACATATAAACACCTATTTACCGGCTATGAGGACAATGGCAAGTTTATCGTCCCCCAAGACAGCTATTTCTTGAGGCGCAGGGAAACAGTTGCTGTCTTGGGGGACAATAAACTTTGTCCTCATAGCCAGTAAATATGTGTTTTATTAATCAAATTATTAAAAGTAGTTCCCTATCATATAATAATAAAATTCCCTGCCTAAAACTTAGATGTGTTTTGAGCAACTTTAGTCACGTGGCAAGAGCAACATTAAGCACATGGCAAGAGCAGTTTTATTCACATGTCAAGAAGAAATCTGGATAAAATTTCGGGCATTATCTTACATGTAATCACGTGACAGGAAACATTGCTATTTCAATGGTAAGAAGCAACCTTCACCACACTACATGAAACAACCTTATTTTTACAACGAGGCATCTTTGCTCACGTGGTACAAGCAAGGAGCAACCGATATAGTAAAATAATATTTGCAAATATAATGAAAGAAAATCACAATTCAAGGGAAGACCCTAATTACACGATAAGAAGCAACTGTAAAGGCCACCTTAATGATACAGAAGGTGACGGGGCTTCACACAATGAAGAGTCATTATTGGTTATAAGGAGGCCACCTTAATATCAGCCTTATCAATTACGGTATAATTATTTCACACTGAATTAGTTTTCCTATCTTTGGTATAAAGAGATTGCAATAATGCTTCTGTTTACTTAACAGTCATTAAGGAGTCTTAAAGGGAATACAACGTAATGCATTGTAACTATTATCTAAACTGTCATCTAATGCAAAATTATAAAGAGATCACGATGTGGCTATTATCCAAACTGCCATCTCATGCAGAATCATAAAGTCAGGGTTATGTCAAAATACTTCCTTTAGATAATCTGGACCACTCCAAGATTAACGAAAATCTCCCAGACTCTGATTTCTTGTGTTAAATTAAAAAAAAGCGTATTTGCTCTAGGATTAATTGAAGGCAATTTTGACAGAATGTATAAAAGCACTAACTAACAGAGAAATAAGATTCAAGAAAACCACTGAAGAGCCTGCAGCCATAGGTATACAATGGCTAATTATCTGTTATGAAACTGATTGGGATCTACTGTTGACCTTTAAGGGAATTAAAGATCTGTAAATACTAGATCATGTTATACGAGCCGTATTTAAACATGTCTATGAAATGAAGACGGCGCCTTAATCGCCCGTGAAAGGAAAATTCATTAACGTCAGATTCCTTTCTGTATCGCACATGGATTTTATCCTCAGATACAACGGGATTATATTTTTTCTTTTTAATTCAAAATGCTGTTTATCGCGTTCATTCAACTATTTAAATCCAATATTACCTACCTTTTTTATGTTAAGCATTTATTTCAAACTTACACCTGAGTAAGATTTTTATCGACTTTTATTGTACCAAATTAAAGGTTTTAGTAAAATGAATCTGACGACGCATAATTAGATAGGAAATATATAGAAATAGATGTTCTATTTCAAGGAGTATTTTTACACGTTCTTTATTTAATTTTACTTTTATTGCACCTAAAGTAGCAGTGAAATGGATCTGACAAAACAAAATTAGATAGAAAATATATACATATTTTTAAAATTTATTTTTCTTTATTAAGAATGATATTGCACTTCTCAAACTCTATCTTTTAACAAGCTTTATTTTAAAAAAAGTATTTTGAAATATTGAAAAAAAGAAGCATTGCACATTGTACTACCAATGCAAAATGGACAGGTAAGTAATGAATAAAACATTGATATACATGTATCTATGAAATATTCATTCAAATGGTCGTTTCAGTAGGAAGGATGAATAAATAACGCCTTTCACCTATACATATTTAATTTTGTAGTGTTGCGTTTGATTTTTCTCCGTGGTTTTATTTAATCGAAAAACTCAACCATAATAAATAGTTGTCTGTATATTTATATATCAACATAAAACAAATAAAAAATAAATCTGGTAAGGAAATACGTGTTAATGAAAGAACGTTAGGAATTCGAAATTTTGAGGATGTCACCATTTATCGCGTTAATATATCAATATACATGTATCTATATTAAATAGATAAATGTAATTATTAAATGGTAGATGTATTTACGGTTCCTGAGAAAAAAAAACACGACCTACCTTTTCACTACCCTGTCCATCTTTAATCCTATATCGACCTCTACCCGGCGATAGGTGGAGTTAAGTTCGCGGTATAAGAACGCGGACCGCGAACAGATCACAGGAATGTTGTCTTTAAACTTGAAAGTGGAAAATCAACATTGCTTTTATCCTTTATAGGCGTAAAATGGCACCAAATTACATTTGTACTCGTAAAAATCCAATTAAAAAGCTTTCTTTTGGAGAACATTAGTATCCAATCTGTTACAAGGAATGAAACGTCTACAAAGATTGGTATATGTTATGTTTATTCAATAATTTTATGTTATAACTCAAATGCTTTCTGTATTTTAACGAAATCTTAGACTCAGATTAAAGTGTTTCCCTAAGTTACATTTCATCACTGAGGAATTCCACTACATATAGAAACTGTAGGCTTTATGGCTACCTCGGTCAAAAAGCTCTGCAGAGCTCATGTTTTTGTTGTCCGACTTCACATAAAATTTTCTGATTCTGATACTACTTATGGAGATAACAAAGAACTTCTCTAACTAATAAGGGAATATGAGAGAGGTGAAAAAAGGCTGATTTTTTTACTCCGAAAAATAGAGTAATTATGGAAAAAGGAGAGGATCATAGAACATTATCTCTTTTTTTATAACTGAAATAAAAAACAACATATTTTTGGTTCAAAGCCAAACAAAAGCACATGTTTTTATGTAGTTACCGAATCACATGTTTTAATGTAGTACTAGTAACTAGATCACACGTTTTCAACTGGTAACTAAATCACATGTTTTCATGTAACTATATCACATATAAACAAGAGCCAATGACTGCTTTTTTGTAATTACTGCACACAACTTTATCAAGCCAGGACATTGTTTAATGTGTGGACAAAAGCAAATGACTGCTTTTATGTAACCATCGCACACATTTATGTAGAAAAAGCATTGTTTAATTGTATGGATAGAGGCCCATGTTTTTTAAGAAACTATAACACACAACTTGATGTTCTTAGAGCATTGTGATCACGTGTGGACAAGAGCCCCTGTAATATGTAACCAGGGCATACAGTATAAAATGTAAGTCGAATCATTGTTTTATGTATGGACAAAAGCACTTGTTGTTTCATATAACTATAAAACACAAGAAAACATTGATGTAACCATCAATTGTCGCCCGGGAAATATATGAAGTACACAATGAAAATGAGTTGATCATCAAACAGCTTCGATATACAGTGTGAAAAGGCATGCGTCTAATTGATGGAGACGATAGTCGCGAATATTTTGAAAACTTGTAGTCGGATAAAAACCAATCAAAAACGATACGACTTTTAAACTTCATCAATTCCTCAAGTAAATGTTGGCTGCATAAAATATAAATTGAAGTTAGACACACGCATCACCTATATATATGTATTAATTTTCAATTTTAGAACATAAAACACGTTCGAACTGTGAAGAGTACGTTTTTATCCGAGAAGTAAAATTCGATTTTCTAAAAAAAAAAAAAAAAAAAAAGGGACCTGTCGTTTTTCCATATTAAATGATAAGCAAATTTATATATTAAATATGAAAACGTTTATAATTATACAGATTCATTTTATGGAAGTAAATATATTATGTATCTCGTAATTTATAAACTGAAAGGACATTGTGATTAACAATCTTTTCAATGTTTAGAAAACCTTTAATTTTAAATAACTACTCCCAACCAAATCCCCATACACCAACACTTAAACTTATATATATAGAGCAGCCCGGTCCTCCGCGCTGCAACAACAATATTTTCCAGAAAATTGTGTTAACAAAGAGCTCCAGATAAGGTGCGTATTTGCAGAAATACGCATTAAATTTTACAAAATACGCATTGAAAATTAAAATAGAGCGTACAATTATGCATTAGCAATCATAGATATGCATTACACCACGCTTACAACAAGTTGACGAATACAGGTACGACTTACTTTCTTATACGAATTGAGGTCAACTCAGTCTTTGATTTTTTTCTCAAAACGAAGTACAGATGTAAAAGCCTTTTAGTACCAGGAATATTCTAGTAATAACGACGATCTCCATTTCGGAGGGAAGAATCGGAGATTTAGATTAAAATCAATTTCTATTTAGAAAGACTATGCACCTGGCATAACTTTTTTTTTTATTATGGGTTCATAGCCAATTTTTCATCTCTCTCAACTTGCCATATCATCGAAGATTCTTTTCTCTCAGTTTACTCTTGCTCCGATACCTTAAATGAAGGAAAAGTTCTCTGACTCTATGGTACTTGACCTACTGTATAATCTTCCTTGTCAAAAAAGAATGCTTCCCAATCTTAGCCAAAAGTCTTGTTGGTATTTGCAAAATTTATATGAATAAATTCAGGAACCGACATTTAAATTGTTTTACCCCTTCAAAAACACATATTTCGATTACAAGCTCAAAATCAAAATAAAGGTCAAAACATTTATATATAAACAAAATACTCTTCAATCATTTTGCTGAAAATCAAAATCTGCATTGATTTCAAAATCAGGGAGTAAATACACTTTGGGGTAAAAAATTAAAAAAAATTATCTGGAGCTCTGTTAACACGTGGACAAACCACATAATTTATTTAAGGAATGACTCTAATTCTTGGCCAAATTATTCGATAAAACCTGGTTTGGGCCAATTTACGCCTTATAAAAAAGCGTAAACTGACCCAAACCAGGTTATACTCGAATAATTTGGCCAAGAATTAGAGTCATTCCTTATAATTTAATTTTAAAATAATTAAACAACTGTGGTTGGAAAATTATGCTGCTTTTTATGAGTTCAAATTTGCCGCTCAATAACACATCCCTAGTAACGCAAGAGATGGTTAACAAGGGGAGGAAATAACTGATACACAGATCTAGCAGCCATGATATTTGTTAACATGAGGTAAGATAGAGCTACTGTTTGAAGTTAAAGGAACATCTATTAAATCTGGAATTTTCCATGAATCTGAAGGACTGGAAATGAGGGGTTTGCATGGATACAGATGATTCAGCTGGTTGTCGAGGGGGTGTGTCCCCATACCAAACCAGGTTATTAAGAAATAATTTGCGTTCCTTTTTGGAAATCAAACAATGAGAGACTAAATACAAACAAAATTAAATTATGTAACCATAATATACAGTTATGTAGTCGGAGCATTGTTTATGTGTAGACAAAATCACGTGTTTCACTGTTTGATTTAATCATAACATACAACTTTATGAAGTCAAAGTATTGTTATTATGTATGGAAAAAAGCAAATGTTTTATGAAGTCAGAAATCAAAACATACAACTTTATGAAGTCGGATCATTGTTATTATGTATGGAAAAAAGCAAATGTTTTATGTAATCATAACACAACTTTATGAAGTCGGAGTATTGTTATTATGTATGGTAAAAAGCACATTTATATGTTTATCATATATACGTTTATGTAGTCAGAGCATTGTTGTATCTGTGTGGTCAAAAGCAGTATATATGTATTATGTAACCATAACATACAACTTAACGCATTCATAGCATTGTTTTATGTATTGACAAAAGCAGCTTTTGTATTATGTGACCATAATCTACAACTAAATATAATCAGAGCAATGTTTTATGTGTGGACAAAGCATATGTTTTATTTAACAATAAATATACAACTTAAGGTTGTCAGAGATTATATGTAGACAAAAACACATATTTCTTGTAAGTGGGGCATACAACTTTATGTACGGTCAGAGCATTGTTTTATATGTAGACAAAACACTTTTTTTGTAACCAGAGCATACAAGTTTTTGTATGGTTAGATCATTGTTTTATGTGTGGACAAAGGTATATGATTTATATAACCATAACAATCAACTTGATGTAATCAGAACATTGTTTTAAGTGTGAACACGTTTCATTAGGAAAAACCGTATTTGTATCGAAGGACAAGTACACATTTCAATTAAGAAGCCTGAGCACACGTATTCTTATAAATAATGGAGGCAAAATCTATAAACTCTACCGAAGTATTTCTAAAATAAGTGTTTCTACTACCGTAAATAATATCATTTAAATCACTCCCCCAGGACAAAAGGTACGGGCCATTTGAGAATATTATCCATACTGACTTTATATATATAAGGTCTGTTAGGAATTTCTCAATCAGACTTCATTCGTTTACAGGTTTAATTCTGTGTTATTTGTTTAATGTATGATGTCACATAGGGGAAAATTTATTATTCTTTAAAAACATTTGTAAAAAATAAAAATATTTTCTCATTTATATTAGGTTTTTCAATAACAAGTATTTAACATACTTAACAAAACATCAAATGAATTACTTGGACTAAAATTAATATTATATCAATGTGAACCCTATAATTCAGTGTAAAAATGTAATACCAAACACAAAGAGCCAATTCATGGTGAATGATTTCTGACAACAAGAAGGGCTTTCCAGTCTAGTGTAAAGACTTCTCAATATTAAATAAAGTTGACCAGCCCAGCATAACAAGTGAGCAGTGATCTATCAAACAGATTTATTTAGCATTTGGTTGGTAAACTGAATTTGATAAGTATAACATTTTATAAAGACTGCATTAAATGTTTTACTAAATAACTAGTTTGTTAATTATAATTAAGATCAGAAGATACGTTCCTCAGAAATCTGATTTCTATATCTTCGCGATATATGAAAAATATTTAAAATCATAATTACTGTGATTTCTAAACTGATTTCTAATTGTCTTTAAAATATTTACAATGCTAAAATATTTGTTTTGGTACGATGTATCCTCTGGGGTTTATTATTTCAAAAATATCTGGTAATGTACCTCAATTATTGAGTTTACTTGAAAAAGTTTTATTTCTTCAATTACTCTGAAAAATTATATATTTTTAGCAATGTGTTGTTTGTCATTAAAGGTGTACATTTCATTCTATGTTAAGCGTCGCTCTCTATTTCGTACAGCTGTATTTCGTATATTTTCCAACACACGTTTTTTGTTCAATGTAAATCTAAAATATATTTAAGAAAAAGTCTTTTGATAAAAGTAGTAGTTAATGTCCAGCTCTATATATAAAAAATGCCAGTTTTTATTCTAAACCTTGAAAGCTGTCAAACAGATGAGAAATACTGTTTTCATCTTGCGCTTTAGGGCCATGTTATTATAGGAAATACGGAAGTGACATTAGCTGTACTGTTTCTGTGGTTAGGCAAGGTAAAGAACTGATTGCAAACGAACAGATACAACAACGGCCGCATATTTGACGAGAAACCATGGAAAACCATTTCAGAATTATCACAATTCAAGAGCCAAGAGCATATCAAAATCTTACCAATAAAGTTGTGTAAATTAGGTCTTAAGTAGGTGAAATAAAATCAAAATTAAGTTAGAAATCATTTTGGCGTTTATTTTCTTTTAACCCACCCTTTTTTGATGACAGGCATATCAGTGCCTGCTTTATGATATATGTAATTTTAGGGGGTCAGATTGCATAATATGTTACCAAAGATTTTTGTATTCTTTCGAAGTTTTTTCTAGTCTTGTCTGACCCCCTTATAATATGTTTATATTTTGTTTTGCGTCATTTACTTCAATAAATGACATTTTTTCACTTTCACTACTGTTGTTAGTTTAATTTTAATCCATCAAAAAACTAGCTCAGTTGACTTGGCTTCGGTCTTGCATAATAACAGAGGAACATAAATATTTTTTTGCCTTGCAGCAATATACCTTCATCACCTGAATACGGAGTATATATATTTCAGTTGATTCAATACGCAAGAGCCTGTTCTACGTATGAACAATTTCTTAAACGAGGTAAATTATTGACAAGCAAGTTCATGAAACAAGCATATCAGCAGTCTTCTTTAAAGTCATCATTTTGTAAGTTCTATGGTCGATACAATGACCTTGTCAGCAAATACAATTTATCATTGAGTCAAATGCTGACTGACGCTTTTCATACTAATTGTAATTCCATTACTTATACACTGAATTGACGACGGGTTTTTTCCGTTATTTCCCGATCATGACAAGGAGCACATGGTGGGTGTGACCGGTCAGCAGGTGATGCTTACTCCTTCATGACACCTGATCCCACCTCTGATGTTTCGGGGGTCCGTGTTTGCTCTGCTCTTATTTTGTATTGTTTTATGTACTTTTGATATTGAATCCTGTTCGTTATCTCAATATCCTTCTTACACAAATTTGCATTGCAACAATGTGACTTTGATTTATGCGAAAAACCACGGGGGCTTAAAAGATAGGCGGAACTGTAAGTATTTCACAAGACAGTTTATGAGTTCAACAAAACTTTGAAACATCATAGATAGGATCAGGTGCCATGGGAGAGAGAACATACCCTACCGACTGTTCACACTTGCCTTGTGCTCCTTTTCATTATCTTCAAAAGGAATTATTACAATGTCTAAAATATATATTATAAAAGTCAAAAGGATTGTTTCACATAAGATTATTTATCGTGTACTGATTTTTTAGCTTTCGAAATAAAAAAAAAACAATACAGAGGCCCTTAACGAGTACCTGTGATCACGAACAATCCATTCAAGGGGTTCTTTCTTGCAAGAAAATCTTAAATTTGATGAAATACAGTATAAAATGTGTTTGGAAACCATTCTTCAATAAAACGAATCATACAAAAATTTGACCTTAAACATGTAAGCCAGGCTTAAACTCAAAGCAGACCTAGTAGGTCAATATCTTCAAAATGGCCGTTTAAGTACATGTAGGATTTGTTTTTTTTTTCATATACATTTATTTTAAATCCCGTGAAATACCTGAAAAAGGCCTGTTAAATTAAAGACTCACCGGTCCATATGTGTCTTTTAGTTCCGTGTTCTTGAACTAGTTGGCACGTCTGTTGTCACTGATAACACAACTAAATGATGCTTAAACACCGCCGACACAAAAACCACACCGACAAAGCGCTCCCATTAAAGTCAATTCATTCAATTTGATACCCGGCATAAAAGTCCCCAATGATGAGAATTCGCGGGAATTAAGAACAATAAGCGACCGGTTTGTTGCAGGAATTCTCGTGAGATAGTGTAATTACAACAATTAACAGTTAGAGACGACACGAGGAAAGTAAGAAGATAGGAATGTACAGTTCAAGCTCGGAGAAACTCGGACCATTCTTGTGTCCTCGCTCTGGTAAAGCTATTAATGGCTTTGACTTCATTAGATTTGCAGAAAACATTAGGTTGGAATAATAATGTGTAACAGAATGGCTCTCGATATGGTTATATTGGATCAGACCTTGACGCAGACGGAATGTGATACTGGTGTACGCAAATACTACATCCAGGACTTTATTCCCTGGATGCATGCTAATTAAACCGAAACTTACAATGGCCAATCCAAAAACAATGGCTTTCTCTAACACTATTGGCATTTGGTCGGAGAAAATCATATTTTCTGATAATTAAGAAGATAAAAGAGTTTAAAGAGAAAATACAGGCGGAAACACTAAGACGGCTTCTTTATTTTACATGACATTATATTAAGCTAAAAAATACACATGAAATATTCACAAGAAATTGTCTAGTGCACTGCGCAATGTGTAAATCAAGACACGATCTAACCTCAAAGCATAGGGGAGTATATGACAAACAAAAGATGTTCATCACAAGCAGTAACTGTATTTAAGCAGTAACTGATGTAGAACGGTCAACAAAATAACAAGAAATAACTGCATAACCCAAATAGAGCAAAGGCAGGACACCCCCTTTTTCGTTTTATATTCAATACCCATAGAAACTGAGGGGACTACTTTCAGCTATTGGATTGATGTGGTAGATGCAGCAAACATTTTCTAACGAGACTTTTTACGTACTTTTAATTTTGAATAAGATCTTTGATATTTCAAAGAACATTTGAGAATTTTGTCTAATGATATCTTTTTTTCTGTTTGTTTTCCTATTGCACATAGCTGTGACGTCATAGTTAAGCGGTTGTTAAACGACATTTATGAGCGTTTGTGAGATTGAAAATGTATCAACAAAGAATTGAGAGAAACTTTGACAGTTTCAGTAAGTGGCAGGATGATTTACTTACTACAATTTAAGACTGAGATATTTGTTGTTGTTTTTTTGTATATATCTATCTTTTTCACCACTCTTTTTAATGATGTTTTGGCAACAATTGTCTTTGTATGATAATTTTCGATGGCAGAAAAAAGACAAATACATTAACATGTGTCAAACAGAAATTGAATAAATGACATTATAAGTAAAGGATTTACTAGTACTTGAAATGTCAAATTTGAAATTTACATTGCCATTATGAACAATCCAACAGAAAGAAATATTAGGGAATAAAAAGTGATCGAGATAATTTATGTAAATGATGAAAATAACGAACAGTGACAAATTTAAAATAATAATCAACATGTGATCGACAGGAACCCCCCTGAAATCATTTGAGGTGGGATCAGGTGCCTGGGTAGAGTTAAGCATCCCCTGTCGACAGGTCACAAATGTATGGATCAGGTAGAAATAATTCTTATCAAATCCAGACAAATTGCAATCCTTTTATTATTATCATTTGCAAACAAGGTTATTTTGAGTAATGTATGGAATTTATGAAAGTCTGATGTTATTTTTTTTTTTTTAATTCTGGTAACATCACCTTTTTGTCAGTAACCCTGCCCGGTTTAAAAAATTGATGGTATTTAGAGAATGCGTATCAAATCAGTTTTAAGATACATGTATGTACAATATATGCAGTTTGAATATTACTGAACAAGGAAAATTGACGATAGAGAAACCGAAGTAATCCTGATTTTTTACGGTTAAGATATAGTCAGTAAAAAATGAAACCGAAATTTACACCAACAAAAAAATCACTGTAGTTACTGATGGAAAGTGAAGACTGCATTGACCTTAATTTTCAGAACATGATTTACAAAGACAGTTATTAAGACATTGGACATATTGTATTCTGTAATGACATTCTTTGGAATAACGTTTCTCGTCTTCTTGTGAATCAGTGCCGTATTTATCTGTAATATTTCTAACAAATTGCTTCAAATTGGAAGCCGCTTTGCTGGAAAAACACTTAAAATTAATAAAGAGAAGTCCCCAAGGCTTCAGGAGGCTAGAATTTCTGACATTTGAATATATTATTTTTGTATTTATTCACATTTTAAGTTGGCTATAATCTCAATCGCAAATGACATTGTTCATAAACTGAATTCTGTTTCTCATAAAACATCGTAATCCTAACTTCGCCATTAATACCAGCATTGATTTCCTAGCTCGCCTTATGACACAGTTATATTTCATACTGTTTCACATTTTATTTTTTGTTTCTGATTTAAGTGTTTTAGCGTCAAGTCTGGAATCCAGAATAAATACAGAATCGTGGATGGTATGAATTGATAAAACGAGTTACTAGCAGCGATTGGTACCAGAGCCTAACGGAACATTTAAATTAACCATTTAGATTAAATAAAAAGTGTTGAACATTCACATTACTAATGTTTGTTTATTCATCGTTTGTATCCACATTGCCTTTAAAAAGAGTGGAAATAAATGCTAATAAATAAAACACCGAGTCTTTTTTCTCTCTTTGCTATATTGAAATGAATTGATACCTTTAAAAAGTTATTGTGATCAATAAAACTGTTATTATGCGACGGATACACGAGGAAAAAAATCGACATACCAAAAATTCCTTTCTCTGTGTATCCTAAATATGTCCAATGCAGCATTTCTTATGCTATAGTCTGTAAGAAGTGCTTCAACACAGGGTCTGATAGAAAATGACGTAACCACTACGGTTTGTGTTCGCGCTTTATGTCATTAGGAACTGTTTACTTTAACACTACATTAAAGAATAGCATTTTCATCTCGGACTTAACTCTGACAAAAGTTAAGAAACTACTGCATCTTTAAACACAATTTTGGCTTTGAGAATTATTGAAGATCAATTAAAAACTTTGAACATAAAAGAAATTAATTCGCTTTCGAATATCAGCCCATAGACTCCAAATTGAAAGGGGGCGAAGCTGTCCTGGCTACTTGGGGTACAAGACTGACAGTCTGTATTGTCATACTGTTCAATAGGCACCGTCCCTTGGTGCCCCTAGTAGTCAGGCCGACAAATTATGTTTTTCTCCTACAAGCTGTCTTGGTTGCTTGAGGTACAAGACCGAGCAACCTGGTTTTTCATTTTTTCCAGACTGCTCAATAGGCATCGTCCCTTGGTACCTTACGCTACCAGGCCAACAAAATATAAATACTTTTTGTAATAATATGATTAATAATAATTTGATTATTACATGTACTTGTTTGCTATTATCCGTCTGGTCATTGCAGTATAAAGGAGCTTGGTATTTTATTATTATTTTTTTCTTCATATATGATGATTATTATTATATTATATGTAATGCTAATATTTCATTGTGAATAACCCTGTATATCAGTATTTCAAATCTGAGAACTTTTACAAGTGAGGATCATGTCAATTTTGCATTGTTATAATCATGATTATATTGTTTGTTTCTTAATTGTATATGCCGCCAGAGGGCCCTTGATTGGTAAATAAATAAAAAAAATACATTTGTTCGCTATATGTATTTTAATATTGTAATTTAAGTAAAATTATCCTATATCTTATATGAAAACTATTTTTTGTAAATTTGAACGCTGGATTGCATATACTTTACAAACGTGTTGGAATATTGTTTATAGGATATGAACATGAGACATTTTGTAAATTTTACTCATAACAGTATTACTGAGTAGTCTTTGTTATGCCATGGTTTCGGCTGAATACTTATTTTCTATATTAAAAAAATTCCCATTTTTAACGTTAAGGAGGAATGCCACACCAACTTTTTATTTTGTATATCTCTGAGTCAACCTTTTTAAACAATGATTTCAGCATTGAAAGGCCGATATTAGCTCTTAATTATTTTATCTGAATTTTTTTTGTATTTTTCCAAAGAAAATTAAAAAAATTATTTACATCCAAATTAGAGGATTTCTTGTAAAAATTTTGCTGTAAATGAATGCATCACACGAATACCTAATACAATATGTAAAGAAAAGCCGTATAGATATTAAAATCTTTTAAATAAAAAAATATTTATGAAAATAAAACACATAATTTGTGAATATTTTTTAAACTTGTGGTTAAAATATTCTTAAAACCATTCACAACTGGGGAGAACATGTTCATTAATCATATTTATAAAAGAAATTGAACCGAAATAGCCAAATTTTAGATAAATCAATTTTTTTTTATTTTGGCAAATCCCGATCAAAATTAAACCGATCCCAACCATAATTGTACAATTATTGGAAATAAATAACATTTCCCCAAGAACACTTGTCTCATTTGGTGTTATAAGGGTTAAAACATTATTAAACCTTACAATAAAATAGATTTCTGCATTGTAAATACATATAGAGGCAATAAATTAACATTTTGTTCATTTTGTGTTAATTTTGATCAGGATCAATTTAATTTTGATCGGGTTAGGTCCAAATATAAAAAAAAAACTACCCTTTATCGATATAGTGGTCTTAATAAATGAGTAGAAATAAAAAAGAACATTTTTATTCCGTTTATACATACAAAGTACATGTAATTACACAGGTCGAGGAAACTATCTTATATGGATATTGTTGCGATTGCGCACAGAGGTGCTCACAGCAAACAATGGTCCAATCCAGTGAATGCGCCGAAAAGCATGATGGTCTACTACATGTTTATTTTTACTACAAACACGTGGGTCAGGGAATTTTAGGACGCGATTTCAAACGACTGCAGGAAAGTCAGCTAACATTTTTTTTTGAAATTTGTCATGAAAAATACGAAGATTGGGTACTAATTAAAATTCTCCATGCTCACATTAACAAACAAAGTAAGTTTTCCTTGTTAAATAGTACTTTGAAATACCGCTCACAAAGTCTTCACTAGTACATGTAAATAAGACTCAAGTTTTTAACTCGATATTCGTTAATTTGCCGTGGTAGTGGTTAAATTTATGTAGTTGTTGCTCAGTTATTTGTTACAAGAAATTAAAAGTTGCATTTTATAAAAAAAAAAAAAAAAAAGGGATTCTTAAGTTGCATTTTTTTTATTATTATTTACCTGTTATATAAACCCTCATGCACATTGATCATAGAACATGAGTAGCATATATTTCGAAGTTGTGTACGTTGTAAACATTGACAATATGTGAGCACACCTCAGAGTTGATTGTTTTTGGACCACGGAATAGTCACGTGAAATAGACTTTTCACTGACAGTACAGCTATACAGCACGGGTAAAGCTGTCAACAAACGGACTTGTACAATGGAGGGGAGAAAACCCTAATTTTTATCATTGTAAATCATTTATATATAAATGTGAGCATCGAATCAGTAGATAATGATGTTTATATGGTATCAAGTATGTAAAATGCTTGGAAAAATGCATCATGTTTTTCCGAGAGCGATTTAAAAAATTGACCTTTTAGAAATTTATACACGTGTAGTATTTTTGTAGTAGACCATAATGCAACTCATTGAGCTGATTGGTCGATTTGTCAGTCACGTTGGTTTCTCACTTAACATGTAAATTTATTCCGACGTCACAGAAAATAGTTTCCTCGACCTGTTACATTAATAAAAAGTATGAATCCCAAGATTGTCCAAGAAAACTCAATATCTTATGTTTCAATAGGAAACTCACTTGTTCGAACGTGCGACCACCTTATCTTTTCAAATACAACGGTTGTCGTGCCGATCTCAAGGATCGAATAATCGAACTAAGGTCCCAGTGTTTGGAAGCTACCCAGACATCATAATTTCTCAAGTGGACGTAAAACAACTACAATCAATCAACCAATCTTTCTCGTGATAATTGAGGACACAATTCATCAACCAATATTTTCGTGATAGAGGACACAATCAATCAGCCAATCTTTCTAGTGATATGAGGACACAATCAATCAGCCAATCTTTCTAGTGATATGAGGACACAATCAACCAATCTTTCTAGTGATATGAGGGCACAATCAATCAGCCAATATTTCTAGTGATATGAGGACACAATCAATCAACCAATATTTCTAGTGATATGAGGACACAATCAATCAACCAATCTTTCTAGTGATATGAGGACACAATCAATCAACCAATCTTACTAGTGATATGAGGGCACAATTAACGAATCTTTCCAGTGATATGAGGACACAATCAATCAGCCAATCTTTCTAGTGATATGAGGGCACAATCAACGAATCTTTCCAGTGATATGAAGACACAATCAATCAACCAATCTTTCTAGTGATATGAGGACACAATCAATCAACCAATCTTTCTAGTGATATGAGGGCACAATCAACGAATCTTTCCAGTGATATGAGGACACAATCAATCAGCCAATCTTTCTAGTGATATGAGGACACAATCAATCAAACCAATCTTTCTAGTGATATGAGGACACAATCAATCAACCAATCTTTCTAGTGATATGAGGGCACAATCAATCAGCCAATATTTCTAGTGATATGAGGACACAATCAATCAACCAATCTTTCTAGTGATATGAGGACACAATCAATCCAGCAATTTTTCTAGTGATATGAGGGCACAATCAATCAACCAAACTTTCTCGTGCTATCTGAGGACACATTCAATCTTTTCCATGATATTTGAGGACAAAGGCTTCAAAAATAGTTGCTTTATATAAAAAAAAAATATGTTCGTATCTTAAGCTTTTTTGTATCAAACCAAGTGGGAGACATAAAAATTTTACGGAAATGAAAAGGGTATAGTTCTCTTTCAGTGAAGGAAGTTGAAGATAGAAAACTAAAGCTTTGTAGTTAGGATACCAATAACGCCATGCTCTAGTAAAAAAAAACATGAAGCAGATGTGTCAAACCCAATGATATTTTCGAAGTTAATTGTGGGGTACTCAGTATTTTAAAACTGAGATAATATTTTGAACAAAATCCTTCATAAAAAGAGCTAGGGGTGTACGAGTGTAAAATATCCATTGTCCTGCTAATTGATTTAAATACTATGCACTGCACTGTATAATAAGAGAGAGAGAGAGTGAAGTTGGATTTACACTTTCTCAAGACATTGATCCCCTCGTTTCTGAATAATAATAGTATACAAATAAAATAATGAGCTTTACCTATTAGTACAAATTGATTGTGTAATCTACTGACTGATTTTTTGACACAAAATACAAGTATCGTCAGTCACTTTGAGCGGTAATTTCTGGACTTCCATTCCAACAATCATTGCATAAAATGCAAAAAAAAAAAAAAAAAAAAAAGAAAGAAAAATCGATCAAGCATCGGTTTTCTTGTCTTCATCTCGTTTGGCCTAAAGAAAGTCAGGCAAATTGCAATTTCCAGAATAATAAGCTCCATATTACGGACGAATTGACATTTGGTCTCTGGCACTTTCTGACTACGACGAGCCGTAATATGTGATTCAGCATAACGTCCTGCCATTTATATACGCAGAAATGAACAACTTTTAACCAAGCAAAATAATGCAATTGAAAACTATATATTATGTTTGTGATTGTCTCTTAAACACATTCCTCTGTATGATAAGCTCCATTTCCGACTCAGCTTATTATATATCAGCTGTTTTATACTCAAGACCATATATATCTTGTTACGACTGTTTTATGTAAGATTATTTCTGAGCACTTTTACATTTTTACATGTATAACACTTTTAACTTAAGCATCTCTCACACATTGTATCCCAATGATGACAAGGAGCTTAAGGCAATTGTGTCAGGTCGGCAGAGAATGTTTACCCTTCCATGACACCTGATCCCACCACTGATGTTTTGTCAGACTGCGTTTATTCTGCTCTCGATTTATAGGGAATGTTTACTCCTCCATGCCACCTGATCAGCTATACAGGAGTTCCCATCATCTCTCCTTTATATCAAAATGCATAGTGCGTTGGCTGGCTAATGTTTGAACCATCACTCAATATATTCAAATATTGTAGGGTATCAGCCGTTTTTGCTAAAAACTTTGAACTTTTTCTCAATGAATCAGTGTACTGATGATACTCATGATACATAACGATAGGGATAAGCAAAGGACTAAACAATTTTGTAACAGTCAAGTTCTTAGTTCTCAGGTATTACATGTACATGTACCTTTATAAAGTTCATAAAACAATACAAAATAGGAGCAGAGCAAACACTGACCTTCAAAAGATCAGAAAGTGGGATCAGGTACCATAAAGAAGTGGGCATTCCCTGCCAAACTGTAACCCGCCGTGTGTTCCTTGTCATGATCAGGGAATACCGGTAGAATCCGTCGTCAATTCAGTGTATAAATAATGGACTAACAATTAGAAATGAGAAAATCATCAGTCAACATTTGACTCAATTATAAATTGTATTTGCTGACAAGGTCATTGTATCGTCCATAGAACTTACGAAATTATGACTTTAAGTGAGACTGCTGAAATTTTTGCTTCTTCAAATTGTTTCTCAACAATTTACCTCGATTTAAGAATAATTCATACGCATAGCATAGTCTTGCATATCGAATCAATTGATATAGATATATAAACTCCATGTGCAGGTTATGAGATACATTGCTTTATACGTGTAAGAAAGGGATGTTGACGGTAGAAAAGTTAAAGTCATCATGTTTATCATAGTGCTAAATTGTCAGATAACCATTAACATCTTTTTCAAGTAAATTTATCTCAATGTGAAACAGATGTGTCAGACTCTGTGGTATCTTTTATCTCAAGCTAAGTAGGATATATCGTATCGACATAAGAAACATCGTCGATATATCTAACTGTAGAGTTGAAGGCCACAGTAAGTGTTTTCTTCTTTTCACTCTTAAGATTTTGCACAAATTCTGCTTCATATGAATACAGAAACACGTCTGCTAAAATCAGGGAGCTATGTACCTTTTACTCAATAATAAACTTTATAATTAAAGGTGATTTATATTAGAATCATCATTTTCTCCCCTCAATATTTACATTTTTCATACATCTTTACATACACGTATCAGCTTAAGTACATATGTTATTTAAATTATTTAATATAAAGGAAACATACTATTTTTCCATCAATATCAGCTCATAACTCGAATCAAAGTTCAACTCATATTACATCAAGAACTCAATGAAACCATACGAGTTCAAGTAACACATTTTCTTTCTCGTGCAATTTTGATTACATCTAATTTAATAATATTCATCACTTACTTCATGTATATTTTCTATTTGTTCAGATACATGTATCGTATTTCAGCTTTGGTTTTACCTTGAGAATCAGTCTCAAGAAAACATCTGGCAATGGATCGACCCAGAACATAATTCATATCAATAATGATATAATGCTAATACTTTTCCAGGAAATAAGTATAAAGTGTGAAATCATTTGATCACTATAGACATATTTTATTGCTCAGTATTGCAGACATGGAAAATTAAAAAAAAATTCTTATTGGAAAACTAATTAATATAAGGTTTTACATGTATTCAGTACTGATCAATCAAAGGAACTTAGTTGGTTGAAGTTTAAAAAGTGGATTATAAAAATTGGGTGTGTTATTGTTCACTTGTTTCATAAAAATGGAAGGGTATTTGTTTTTATGCTACATTTGTTTATACAGAGTGTTTCCGAAAACATGCAACCATTTTGATCTATTACATTTTACTGGTGTATTAACCAATATCATCATCAACGTATCAAATCAAAGGTCACAATTTCTAGATTTATTCTTATGAAAATAAACTTGATTTGGCAAATAGATAATGAATTACAAAAAAAAAAAAACTTGTGTAAAATTTTACTCAGCTGCAAAATATGGTTTGAATGGCGTCATTTTTGCAAGAATGTTCACATTACTGCAAAGAGTCTCTTGGTAATGAATCAGGTCTTATTTTTCAAATCAATTTTAGTTCATTTGTTGTCTTGGGGTGTGTTTTATAAACTTTGACCTTTAAATATCCCCACAGATAAAAGTCAAGGGGATTTAAGTCAGGTTTGTGTGGAGACCCAGTTGAATGGACTTGAAGAATCAAATGGTTCTCCAAACATATGTTCTAACCAGACCAAGGTTTAAGATTTAAACACATTTCAGCATCCGATATACATTTGACAGGCTCAATTTCGAGTCGCATTTGTTAAGAAGCTCAGTTATTTAACTAAATGATTTCGTGTGAGTCTCTGTATTAGTATCTTTTAAGTAACATGATTGTAAATGTTTTCATGTGTTTTAATTGTAGTTTTCTCCCAATTTTACCTATCTTTAATCATGCATTGACTCTTCCATTGGCTATAAAATTTTACAGATTTATACAACTTCCACTTTGTATTAATAAGTAAATTCTTTGCAATCTGTAAACCTTATTTTCATTATCCTAATCACTTTCACACCAATTACACGACATGTTTTGTTTAACCAATGAGAATTTCGGAACTTCGTTTTAAATTCCCCATTTAGAATGAAATTATCTGTTTATTTCAGTGATGTCAAATATGATGTCATAATTAATTCAAATGATAATTATTTCCTAACTTTTCGTTATCAATAAGAACTTAAGCCATTTTAGCATAATTCTAAATAAAACTTTCATGTTTTTGTTTGCATATTAATAAAGTGAGAAAAGGAAATGGTTGCATGTTTTCTGAAACACCCTGTATGTCTCAGGAATGTATCCATGATCAATACAGGGGCTCACATGGGATGTATCCTTGATCAATACAGGGGCTCACATGGGATGTATCCTTGATCAATACAGGGGCTCACATGGAATGTATTCTTGATCAATACAGGGGCTCACATGGAATGTATCCTTGATCAATACAGGGGCTCACATGGAATGTATCCTTGATCAATACAGGGGCTCACATGGGATGTATCCTTGATCAATACAAGGGCTCACATGGGATGGTCATTTCTTCTAGGCACCTGATTCCATGTGATTTCCCGAGGTATTTGTGTACTTACTTTCAATTTGTTTCCCCCAGGAAAAAAAGTCGATGACAACATAACAAGGTCTTTTTTAAGTCTAATTAACCTTGAATTGCTTTAAGGAGAATGTAAAAGGCATGAAAAAGTTTTACATACATGTATCAAGTTTTATTTATTATCAGTAAAATCAAATTTTATTGCAAAATTATCTATCCAGTTATTGCATCTGTATACTCGGGCTTTGTGATGGCAAAAGTTTGTTTGAAATTTTACAAAAAGGAGCAGACCAAGAACAAATGGCAAATTTTTAAATTTGGGATCAGGTGCCATAGAGGGGTGGTATCCTCTGTCGAACAGAGGGGTGGTATCCTCTGTCGAACGGTCACATCTGCTATGTTCTCTGTCGTAATAGGGGAAAACCAAAAAAAAAGTCCAAAGAAAAAATTCAGAATAAACATTTAATACGAAAAGTGTTGGTCAGCATTTGAAATTATTTTAGATTGTATTCGCTGACATGATCATTGTATCGACCATACACTTTGCAGACAAGAACCATACTATTCAATTCTCCGTTTACCTACTTGTACGTGTATAATTTCTTTATATTTACACTAATGATGTTGAAAAAAACCAACTGATATCAACGCTAATCATATCCTGATTTTTAAAGTAATTTGCTCTGCTTTGAAAGACCATGGAATATTTTCATTGCAGTTCAGGAAAAAGAAATTCCAACTGTTTTCACAAGGTGTAGAGGAATAAATTTCTAATGTTTTTACAATCAGGAGAAATATCTGAAGTCACCCTGAAGATATAAAAGGAATTTTAAGTGAATTCTCATCATTTTGAGAAGATTACAACTTACAAATAGTATAAGATATCTCTTTTATTGACAAGATCAAAAGAAGTCGGCAATTTTGTTTGGTGCAGAGAGAGAGAGAGAGAGAGAGAGAGAGAGAGAGAGAGAGAGAGAGAGAGAGAAGGTATATTAACTGAAGAATGTTCACTCCTTCATGTCACACAATCCCACCTTCCTTTAAAGGTACTTGGACACAGATTTGAACTTATTATTTTCTTTATAATATTACGACTTATATATTTTAATGGCATTTCACACAAAAATTAATTAAAAATCTCATTGCATTTAAAAGATATTGAAATTTCAAATTTTTCGGCGGGTTTGATTGTCATATCCTTGCACTCTCACAAATTTCATTTTATTCTTAATCCCTAGGAAAAGTGGCAATCTCGTTTTGTATAAATGAAAAATATTAATACTATAATCCAGAAAATTCAGAGTAGACACGTCCGAAAGCAGAACAAACACAAAATATATTGTCAGTCCGTGCAGTTGTGGTAAGCAGACTGTGACGATTGAACGCACCCGGTGAATTCTAAATATAAACAATAACAGAACTCGAGCCCTGTTTACAAAAACTGTGTACATAACACTAGTGTGCTCGATTTGCTAAACTGTGTACGCATCTCTTAGTTCGGAATGACGATACTTGTGAAGGTGTTTTGCTTTCTAACATTTCTACTCTGAATAAAATTATTTTTCTTGATAAAAGTTTTAATATTTCTCATTAAAACACATCAAAATTGCAACTTTTCCCAAGGATTAAGAATAAAGTTAGAATTTGTGGAAGTGCAAGGATGTGTCAATCAAACCCGCCAAAAAATTTTAAGTTTTAATAACTTTTAAATGAAATATGATTTTTAATTAATTTTTGTGTGAAATGCTATTAAAATATATAATTCGTGATATTATACAGAAAAAATGAGAAAATATTAACTTCAAATCTGTGTCCAAGTACCTTTAAACGCTTCCAAAATTATTGCTACAAGGAATTATTGAGTCTGATTATTGTTCTTTGCCCACATATTTCATTAGAAAAATCAATCGTCTATATTTAATAATAATAATTAATTGAGCAATTAAATTTGACAGTTATTCGTTAGCAAAATAAATAGTAGTGTGGTACTATTGAACAGATCCTAGGTGATCAATATCAATTTTAATGGTATCATTTTATCTAAATATTCCTTATGAGGATTTATTAGATTTATGTCAAATAAAAATGTGTTAATTTCGTTTCATTGTCCTCATGTACATACTTTTAATTACAAGTGATACTCAATCAGACGTATATGTTGATGAAGTAATCTATGAATTGCTTGATCTATGGTCGTGAGAAGACCTTTTCAGATTTCGATGAAACACTTACGAGGGCTGTTCAATAAATAATAGAACTCTATGTCATACAACATAGAAATCATATGACATTAAGCTTGACTTTCTCTCATGATTGAATCTTTAATGAATTGATTACAGTTTATCATCACATAGTTCCCTCATGAGAAGCTGAAAAGGAAGGGCTATTCGAGACATTTCAGTAAAAATAAATGGTAAAGAATCAGTAAACTTGAGTGAAATTGAACGCTTCATTCAAGATGCTGTTTAACGTGTTAAGAACCCTAACGAAATATTCACTGACATATGTTAAATCTACAGCGACCCTTGTCTGTTTTATAGACAAATGAGCAGGTAGATTTCAATGAACAAAAGGGATATGATGGGCTTCAAAAATGGGTACCGTCCTTAGCGACAAGGACTTACAACAACCAATGTACTTTGCTCATATTCAACAAATTATCATACATGATGTGTGATTGCATTTAAGACATAAAGCATTTTATGGCATCATGATTTGGGGGGTAGTTCAAACTGTTGCAAAGAAACATTTGACAATAAAAAAGGTTAATACTCAATAGTCATCCTATGTTTTTGAAAAATAAGTGAAAACGACAGCGTGCAATACTATCTAAACAATTATTTTTACAAATCAGAAAATTGTAGTTTTACGGCGTTTTTCCGAAATTCAAACAGATAATAAAACTTAAATCTATTGCTATAAACACTTAAAACAAATTTTGAACAAGATACGATTGATAAAAATAATAAAGGTTTAAATAGAGCAAAGAATTGCAAGAGCACAAAGACAGTCTTATATGTCATTTTCTTAAAATTAGTGGTCTTGTTGTTCAAATTCTTATTTGGGGAGGCAGTTTAATTTCTATTGGAGTCTAGAAAGCAAAATATTTTTGCCCCCAAATCGAAAAGTTTGAGAGGAAGGAACCAGGCCTGGGGGCCATAAAACTTAGACCAGCTCACTTTTTAGCTCAATCTCACTTTTTCCATGGGAATAAATAGTGGAAAAGTGAGACTTAGATCAAAAGTGAGCTCGTCTAAGTTTTATGGCCCCCAGGCCTGAATCAGAAATACATTAAATGTCTTCATGACAACATCCAAACCACACGTCCTGAAGAGTAATTGAATTTTGGGGATAAATAGAAAGTAATAATGTTTTGTCAAACCAACAATATTCGCCAGAACCTTCACCCTTTGACGTGTTTCATTTTTCAAAATTGAAAAAACACATATCAGGAAGAAGAAACAAGTCCAGGGAATCATAGGATCTACATTATTCAAGTTTACGAAGGGCCATACTCAAAATGTGTTCTAAAACATTTAGATAAAAATGCTACGGACGTGTTGTAATTAAGAGAGAATATTTAAGTGAAATCATTGAAAAGCGTTTTATTCCAGCACCGAGGACATTATTTATTGAACAGCCCTCGTATCATGCCCTGACAACGCTGCGATGGGGTAAGGACGGGGCATCTTTGCTAGCCAGTTTTTGATGCGCTTACTCTCCTTGTAAGCCTGGGGCCTACATTGCCAAGTATCAGTAAATTTGATCCTTTTGAATTTATATAATTGTTTCTTCTTAATGATTCCAACATATGTTCTTTTGTCAGTATTTCTTGAATATTTTAATTGAAAAATATATCTTGTGATTAGGGCAGTTAAGATTTAAAGTTATATACAATTCCCTTTAACTTTCGTCAGTAAAACTAAATTTCAAAATTAATTTTTGTTTACCAATTAAAGTTAAGGAATGCTAAAGATTGCACGGTTGAAAACCAATGCGTTCTAAAGATGTTAAGATATGTAGAGATAACGAAGAGTATTCGAGATTAAACATTACAAAATAGGAGCGGAGCGGAGATGTCAAAGGAAAGTAATTCCTCTATTTAGTTTAATGCATCTTGTGACATAATAGCTACTTTTTGACTGATAAAAAATGGTGACAACAAAACGAGGTAGGTCGTTTCGTGTAAAATAACATTTGATTTGGATGGCAAACATTTCACTCTTATAGATACTTATCTTATCTTTTAAAGCAACCAGTATTAACGATCTTCTCTTTTATGACAGATATTAGCTTTTATTTCATAACTGTAGTCAAAATGCACTGAAACTTGTCGTCTCTGATTTCCTGCTGTCATACATACTCGTATCTTCTTATATATTCATAAACTGTAGAAGTACATTTTTCCTTATGGTATTAATTTACGCTATGTACGCGGTCACAAATATTCGCGTAAATTTGTATAAGCGTACTTAATGTAAATGTAAAGCATATAGTGACAATCTAAGAAATCCGCGTAATTTTCTACCCGCGGATTAAACAAAAACTGAAATTTCGTGGAATCATGACCCCGTAGAAAAAAGTACGTCTACAGTATAATAAGACTGAATTCCTCAATACAGATCTTGTTTAACAGTTAAATAATAACAACGACTTATTTAATTAAACGTTGTCGAAAGCAGTAATCAATTTATTTTTCAAATACACATCACGTTTCTCAAACCATCTAGTTATTTTGTTTTACATATGTAGCATGTATATCTTTAAAACACAACAATAAATAGGTGTCAATTCTTCTATTTTGAAGGTGGATCAAATTAGTAGAAAGGAGGCGGGCTGGGTATCATTGGGTATTAAGACTACATCTTGTTTTACATGTCTGTATATACAATTAAGTCGGTATTTACCGAGTTTTCCTTTCCCTCATACAACTTATTACAGCTACAAAGACGGCATCTCTCCTTCACTTAGGGGTCTTATAAGGATCAGCTAATTAAATCCCCCAGTCCCCCAGAAAAATCTAAACCAAGAAGTCAAGCAGGGAAATGAACAAAGCCTGGTGATTGATCGAGTTGTGTCTGAGGACAGAGTTAACTAGGCATCCTGGGAATGAAATCGCCGTCAAAAGAATAGATCTTATTTATTTAGAAACAGGCCGGGCGATATTTACATAAATCTATCATAATACACAATATCCGGAAAAGAATCTATGCAGATTGTTTTCCTTGTCAAAACCCTTGAGACAAAACTTCCATACATTTAGATTGAAGACCAATGAAGCGCAAATCAGTAATTGTGCTATAAGTAAATAATGATAAACTATATATGTTATTTTATTGAAAGAGTAGCGTACTACATTATACAGTATAAACTTATCATAATAAGAATGGATAGGTTGCTGGTATAACAGTTGAGCAGATTTCTCTTTTGAGGGGATGGCGGTGTGATGGTTAGATTGACATCAACACGAAACCAACAACCTGTTCTTCTTTACTGCACTGTAAAGACTTAGTTGTAATTTAGTACTTTAGGGACTGAATTGTAATTCAGTACTTCAGAGACCTAATTGTAATTCAATACTGTTGGTGACTCAGGTATTGGTGCAGTGAGTTCATTTACTGCATTTTATGATGGTTTCACATCGATTAGCACCAGAATCATCATGTCAATACATTTACAAGTTTTGGTGATTAACAAATCACTTGGGGTATTTAGCCCATGAAATATGTCTCAAATAATGTTAGACACTTGTGGCATTCTCCCAGGGGATTGTTACAATTATGGATAAACTGATTTATAGTGCGGCGTGGTACGGTCACATGACCTAGCGCGGAGAAATATGCCGTGTGAGAATTATAAATGTGATTTCTAATTATTTGGAATAAAAAAGTTTCATCGTTTTAAAATTACAATTATTAAGCAGAAAACATTAAGTATAGACTGTTATGTCTGTATGTCCGAACAATCTACTGTAATGTATCTTTGTTCGACCAGTGTCTATTATGTCTCTGAATAGTCTGACGGTTATATCTCTGTCTAAATGCTGTGATTGTTATGTCTCTGTCTAAATACTGTGACTGTTATGTCTCTGTCTAAATACTGTGATTGTAATGTCTCTGTCTAAATACTGTGACTGTTATGTCTCTGTCTAAATAGTCTGACTGTTAAATCTCTGACTAAAAAGTTTGACTGTTATATATGTGTGTCTTTACAGCCTGACTGTTATATCTGTGTGTCTGTACAGCCTGACTGTTATGTCTGTGTCTGTACAGCCTGACTGTTATGTCTGTGTGTCTGTACAGCCTGACTGTTATGTCTCTGTGTCTGTACAGCCTGACTGTTATATATGTGTGTCTGTACAGCCTGACTGTTATGTCTGTGTGTCTGTACAGCCTGACTGTTATGTCTCTGTGTCCGTACAGTCTGACTGTTATGTCTCTGTGTCTGTACAGCCTGACTGTTATGTCTCTGTGTCTGTACAGCCTGACTGTTATATATGTGTGTCTGTACAGCCTGACTGTTATGTCTGTGTGTCTGTACAGCCTGACTGTTATGTATGTGTTTCTGTACAGCCTGACTGTTATGTCTCTGTGTCTGTACAGCCTGACTGTTATATATGTGTGTCTGTACAGCCTGACTGTTATGTCTCTGTGTCTGTACAGCCTGACTGTTATATATGTGTGTCTGTACAGCCTGACTGTTATGTCTCCGTGTCTGTACAGCCTGACTGTTATATATGTGTGTCTGTACAGCCTGACTGTTATGTCTCTGTGTCTGTACAGCCTGACTGTTATGTTTCTGTGTCTGTACAGACTGACTGTTATGTCTGTGTATGTACAACTAGATTGTAATATCTTTGTGTCTGTACAGCCTGACTGTTATGTCTCTGTGTCTGTTCAGCCTGACTGTTATGTTTCTGTGTCTGTACAGCCTGACTGTTATGTCTCCGTGTCTGTACAGACTGACTGTTATGTCTCTGTGTCTGTTCAGCCTGACTGTTATGTTTCTGTGTCTGTACAGTCTGCCTATTATGTCTCTGTGTCTGTACAGCCTGACTGTTATGTCTGTGTGTCTGTACAGACTGACTGTTATGTTTCTGTGTCTGTACAGTCTGCCTATTATGTCTCTGTGTCTGTACAGACTGACTGTTATGTTTCTTTGTCTGTACAGCTAGACTGTTATGTCTGTGTGTCTGTACAGCCTGACTGTTATGTCTCTGTGTCTGTACAGACTGACTGTTATGTCTCTGTGTCTGTACAGCCTGACTGTTATGTTTCTGTGTCTGTACAGACTGACTGTTATGTCTCTGTGTCTGTACAACATGATTGTTATATCTGTGTGTCTATACAGACTGACTGTTATGTCTCTGTGTCTGTACAGAATGACTGTTATGTTTCTGTGTCTGTACAGTCTGCCTATTATGTCTCTGTGTCTGTAAAGCCTGACTGTTATGTTTCTGTGTCTGTACAGTCTGCCTATTATGTCTCTGTGTCTGTAAAGCCTGACTGTTATGTTTCTGTGTCTGTACAGCCTGACTGTTATGTCTGTGTGTCTGTTCAGTCTGAACGGATTGTCTGCTATGTCTTTGTGTCTTCGCCGTTCTGCAAATTATCCCATGTTTCCCACTATCTTTGATGCCCTGACATACTATACTTATTAGACAGTGATTCCTGTATTAAATGTACATTATTGTGGAAAGAAGGACATCTGTATCTGCTATTTAATTGTACGTCATGTTACAACACAGGCACCTGAGGTATGGATAATACCCCCCCCCCTTTTTTTTTTAATGAAAAAAATGTAAGAGTGTATAATACCTCGAAAATATATAAATTTCCCCGTCAAACACATTTATATGTCGTTATATGCAAGCAGATTGTACTTTTTCTCACGTTTAAAGAATGGCCCTATTCGGTATAATAAAAATACACAAGGTAAGAAACAAAAGTTGTAAACAAACGGGGGTTCCCCGCTTCGAGACAGATTTCCAAGGTAATTACAGTGTTACCTATCATAATTTTGCAAACACTCTGTCTGGGAGATGTATTTCTTCAAAATTATTTAACCTAAATCCTGCCATTGATGGTTAATATGCCGTAATCGGACGATTTATTAATCGGATACATAAAATTTTCTCCATTGGCAGCGTTGGAGGAGGTTTTGGAGCTGCTTTTCTGTATCGCCTTATCTGATTGGTTAGATATTTAAACTGTATTACAATTAACCAATCAGATAAGGCGAAACAGAAAAGCAACTCCAAAACCTCCTCCAAAGCTGTCAATGCAGAAAATCTATGTATCCGATTAATAAATCGTTCGATTACGGCATATCAAACACTAATAGCGGGGTTTAAGTTTAAGAGACTAGTAAAAGATCATCTCCACGACAGAGTGTTTGCAAAATTATGATGGGTAACACTGTAATTACCTTGGAAATCTGTCGCGAAGCGTGGAACTCCCGTTTGTTTACAACTTTTGTTTCTTACCTTGTGTATTTTTATTATACCGAATAGGGCCATTGTTTAAACATGAGAAAAAATACAATCTGCTTGCATATAACGACATATAAATGTGTTTGACGGGGAAATTCTATATTTTCGAGGTATTATACACTCTTACATTTTTTCATAAAAAAGGGGGGGGGGGTATTATCCATACTTCAGGTGCCTGTGGTTACAATGAATGAAATGATGTCAAAACAAAACGCAGTAGTTATTGTGAAAGCCAAGGCTGGCTGTCTGTAAAACTTTTAATTTACCAAATAACCAAATAGAAGGAAAGTTGAAGAAAAAGAGAATATTGAAGGTATTTTTGTATGTGCTTTCTCGATAGAAAAAAAAAACCCTTATCAGGTTTTCGGATTTAAAACTGGTTTTCAAACCAAGCAAGACCATTAGAAACGACAAATACGTGTGGATATTATTTATAGATGCTTAGAAGAGTCTTACTTTACTACTAGGGTTCCGTTTTCTATGTGAACACTCTGCTTCCGGTTTGGAAGAATTTGCTCGTAGGTTGATTGTCGCTTCCGTTTTATGGTGCAGTACCTCCATACTAAGGCAATAAGAATTATAGCCGCTACCCCACCGCAGACGACACCAACAATTATCACGTCATAAGACACTGCAAGAGAACATGTTTTTGTCATTAAACACTGCAAGAGAAAATGTAAACGTCATAGGACACTGCAAGAAGAAGTGTTTACGTTATTAACCACTGCAAAAAATATGTTTACGTCATATCACGTATTCTTACCCTCGCCAAAATATCACTTACATTTCAAGAAATTAACCATGTATTTTATTGAAGAAATAAGGTATCATTTTCAAACTTCTATCGGGACTTAAATACAGGTTGGTCACGAGATCAAAATTCCTTGAAGCCCGAAGGGCTTTATGGGGAATTTGATCTTATACTAACCCGTATTTATAGTCCGACAGATGTTTAAAAAAGATATCTCATTACTTATATTTACATTTGTTACTTATTAACATTTTATATTTGCCTGATTATGACTTTAAACGCATGAAATGTTTGATTTTTCAAACCCAATGGCATATCTGTTATCCACTGATTGCGCGTCAAACGTTTATGACGTCACAGAGAAATTACGTGGAAAGATTATGACGTTCGAGAAACCTGTATTTATACAGTTTTAGATACGCATTGCTTTCAGCAGTGTTATTTAAAAGGAAACATAAAAGGAAACATTTGCAAATGTAAATAATTGTATATATTTGCTATTTAAGACAGCGGAACATTAACTAGCAAGATTGGAAATATGCAGCTTTCAATTTTCAATTCACCTTAGCTACGCTAGAAGGCACATTATTACTGATTGACCCAGAGAACAAATAATTTCTATTTCGGTATAGTTTGAATATAATCTTTTAATCGGAATTTTCTGTCAAGCGTTTTAAGGAATGTAAGAAGGGGCAGATATTTGATTTCTGTTTGGTTTAATTTATGCATGTACGTGGTATGTGTGCAATGGGGAGGGGGGGGGGTAATTATCTTGGAAATAAATAAGAAAATTGTCAACATTTTTCATTGAAGACAAAAAGCTCTTGTCATCCTAAAAATTATTTCGTACATGCATGATCTGACCCGACAAATTTTGACACCCCCCTCCTAGAATCATATGGCAGTCTCCTGAAAAAATTAACTTCCATCTCGAGAATATTTCACTCATACGGAGACGTCACCACTTGTCGGTAGAGAGCTGCTACTGTCCTATACACGGCACTTAGGACCAGTGATCAGTGAGAGATCTTTTTCAAGTCCGTACCTACTGCGACACGGGACCTCAGCTAACTAGTATACGGTCTCATCTTAAAGATCGGTCTTTACATCTCACGGTGGGATTCGAACACGCGACGTGAGAATCAACTCCTGGCTGCAACTTTGAGCAGACGTTCTAACCACTGCACCAAGCGGGAAACTATAGAAAATGTTTACGCCATAAGACCCTGCACGTCATCAGAGTATTGAGGAAACGTCTACATCACAAAAGACAGCAAGAGATAATGTTTACATCATAAGCAGGGGCGTAGTATCCAGGGGGGGGCAGGGGGGGCATTGCCCCCCACTTTTTTTCCCAACCTAACTTACACTATAGGAAATGTTAATTGAAAGTCTGGTTGGCCCCCCAATTTTAGAATTGTACCGAAAATGTAGTAGTTTACCTACACTTTTAATTTTGGTTTTTTTTTT
>PRKT01000182.1:839334-855882 GCA_003671525.1 Saccostrea glomerata
CCCCCCCCCCCCCCCCGATACTACGTGCCTGTATGAGGAGAGTAGAGTATCAGAAACCCTTGACCAGTGAAGATGTAATCAAATATCGTTAAAACTTTCAAAAAAGTAAAACCCAGCCATAAAGTGCTAAAACTGAACATTTCAGACCTGTACAGGTTGTTTTTGAAAACTTATAGGCGCGGTTCCGGAAATTTGTGAAAGGGCGAACAAAAACTTAACAAGCGGCATATTATTTAAAACAAAAGTCCCCAGCAAGTCTAGGTATTGAAGTGCATTGTTTTGTGGATGGGCGCCTAATATTTCTTCTAACAATTGGAAAATTATTATTTTTTCACGGAAGAATACTTGTATTTTATGTAGAATACACCTTTGTATTGAATAATTTTTTATCAGGACCTGAAAAATTAATATAAATTTAAATGGTTTTGTTTTGTGGCAAGTACCTTGAATTTTCTTCCGAAGAACTGAAAGAAAACAAATTCTGATTGAACGGAGAAGCCAGATGAATAAGAAGAAATGAAAACAATGTTTTGTTCTGTTACGTAATTTACAGTCCATCGTGCTGGGTTTCATTATTAGTAAACATATGAGGCATCGTTCACCATATTACATAAATCATAAGAAATAAGCGGCCATCCATTAACACAATGGCTTCCAGATCTATAAATCTCAGATTGCTGCAGAAGGATAGGCTTAAAGCGCAATTTGCAACATATTGGTGACATCAGCAGTTTGACAAACCTAAGTTTATACAGGCTAATTAGTGAATCATTGACAAGTCCGCTAGCTGACTTAGAGAGCACCCCTCCTGCATTGCCCGTCTGCCCGTCTATTAATTTGTTTGTTTGTCCGTGAAATTTTTAAGCTTGCTAATTACAAGAAGCTTCATTGGTTTAAACTATGACCTTAATATTTCATATGTTTAATTCCGTACGGCCTTTTTGGGGTAACGAATACATTTAACCTTGGTTACGACTTTGTAGTTTGACTAACTTTTGCAACAATCAAATTGTAACGTTAACCTTGACTACTTTTGAATTGTTGGTGTTAGTGCATTAACATGTGTATTAATTGTGAAAAGAGTTTTCATTGGGTTCATTTTTTAAAAATCCTTAACCTTAACCCCAGAATTTGACCCATTTAAATAAACTTGGCATTAACTTTTGAACAGTTGGCACTTAAGATTTTTTTCACAGGTATATTTCTTGTGGCAAGTCCTTTCCCTGTTTATGAAAGACTTTTGACCTTTAATCTTTGAGTATGACAAACGTAAAAAAAACTTTTGCTAAGGCCATACATTTTGAAGGTTTGATTTTTAAGCTTTTAAATTTCACGACTTCATTAAAAAAAAATATCCATGTTTGGAGAACGTTTTCGATCACCTTGCCAGTCAGCTTTTGCATTTGGAAAACCATAATTTTTACATAAAAGGCAGCAACACGGGGGCATCTGTAAGTCTGTGTATTTGCAAGGACTTTTGCATGTGATAATTGTTTGATATTCTACATTTCGTGGCTTAGTCAATATGTAGTACGCCTGAACCTAAGTAACATTATAAACCTCTTTGAAGTGTAGGTAACAAGTCTTATTCTGTTTTTATAGTTGGAAAATCAGTATATAAATTTTGAGCAAATGAAACATAAGTCTAAATATGTACGCCTTTTCGATGGCATTAAAGTAAGACTACACTAAAATTTCTTTTAGATTGCTGGCATTTCCATTTCGTTTTAAATTTCTATGAGGTTCATCGGAGGCTTATTGGTTTTTCAAATATCGTGCAAATTTATTTCGCTTCAATGGAATCTGCTTTCGGTTGATAAATCTATGATTTTTTTCCCGAAAAAAGTTTTGATAAGCCTGAGATAAATATGAATAAAAAATGAATCTGAGAAAAATTAGTAATAATTAATTGCTAATTACCTTTTATGCTACACAATATAATTTGAAGGCTGCATTTCATTTCCGGAATTTTTTGTTATTATCATTTTTTCATTTCCAACATTTTTGAGTTTTCATTTCCGACATTTTTTTGCTTTCATTTTCGACATTTTTCAGATAATACCTTTAGTAACAGATATGAAGACTTTGCCTTTAAAAAATTTAAAGGAATACAAATAATAAATACATCATTGAAATCCAATATCTAAATTTTTGTAAATTTTTCGATGAAACTGCTGTCACTGACATTTATTTTAGTGTACATTAACTGAGGTGAAAAAGTTGTATGTTTATTGAAATCTTTTACCAAGACTTAGTGCTATATGTTTGAATATATATATAATAAATAGATTTTTAAAAAAATATATATTTCTAAACTATAGTTTGCAGTAAATACTTTTAAAATTTCATTTTCCCTGACTTTCAAAACATTAAATTGCCGCACAGATGAATTCCGGAAATGAAAACAAAATTATGTCGGAAATGCTATGCAGATTTCCGGAAATGAAATACAGCGAATTTGAATGATTAAAACAATCAATAACAACGTCTTATTGAATTTCAAATTTTGTAAGAGTATTTAAATGCCTAGTGCTCAACGAAATAGTTAAATAAAAGTAGGAGATGACGACACTGTGAATCGAATTTTATCTATTTATTTATTTAAGTTCACTACAACATGCAATAAAACGAAAAGAAACTAAAGCAAAGGTTTAATTGTAAATCAAGAAGTTGACGTTCGATAGCTAATTAGTAGAGTTAGCCAACATTTTATTTTTAGTACCTGTAATCAGATTAATTAACAAATATTTCAAGGACAGTATTGCAATTTAAAGAACTGCAAAGCATTTGAGCTGTTTGTCTCTCTTTAAATTACGTGTTATATGATTGGAAGATAACGGACTTAATGCCAGATTTAATCTTTAAGATAAAACAAGCTTTAGGTAATACAATTGTTTTATAAACATCTTGATAATTTGTAAGCGGACACCAAATTCTCGTCCTCTGTTTTATACGGAACAAAACACAAATGGGTAATGGAATGTTAAAAATCAAATAAGTGATTTGATGGAAAAGTATAATCATTTGGTAGAAAAAGTATACAAATTATTTTTTTTTTAAAATATGCAATAAATCTTGCCTATGTGCGTAATACAATTATGACAAATACAATCATGAAAAACTTGAACCTTATATTAATGGTAGCATTGAATTGTCCGTTTATATTGACAAATAGCGCAACGATTTTATGCATCATTGTCTACCATCAGAGAGAATAAGAGTAGATTTTGTCTGTCTCTGATATTCCCCCATTCGATACATTAAATAAGGATTAATGCCATTCCTTATATTTAGACTTACCCGACATGAGGAAGGTCTCCGCGCCTTACGTCGGTGGATAGGTACCTAGTATTATCGTCATCTGAGTGCATTGATCTATGCTACCTGTGAATCTACAGGTGTTTTACAAGGTAACTCCCCCGGTACGTGTCCGTCAATTACACAGTCGTGCTTAACTATAATAATCGCAGTTTTCCGTCATTATTCCTCACAAACCGATCCCAACTTCCGTGTTATGACAATAGTACTTACTTCCTTCTGCCGACTTCAGCACTTGATGGGGGATTCGGTCTTGATTCTTAATGATACAAAGGGAAACTCTTGTAACAAATATTATTATTGGAGAAAAAAAAATACAAGCCTCACAGCCAATTTAATAAAGTTTAAAGGAATTAATCTATCCCCTAAATAAAACTCAAAACATCTATTTTGAAAAGATATATACATTTGAAATTTTGAATTTTCCAGACAGTAGATAATTCCAAGAATTTTAAATTTACCTCCACCTACTGGCATCTAGTAAATTCAAATTCACGTGATAAAAATCTAAATTTGAAACACTACTTTTTCGGGTATTTCACTACATATTCACCAACCTAACCGGTTCAAAGATTATTTGCGCCAATCTGCACTACAAAAAGTGCTTTCCACAAAAACCTTAGATTCTTTAACTACGACAAACTAATTTTCCCTGTTAACTTAGATATCTGATGGAAAGCAATCAACAATCCTATAAATCAAAATTCAATTCAAATCATCATTCTTTTATACGTGTCAAATGAAAAAAAAATTAAAGCCTTTCTGCGCCTGCTGTAGTCTGTATGCTTAATATTGTATTGGACAGGAACAAAAATTAATCACAAACGGAGGCAAATGATGCAAATAGAATATTTTAGATTTTTGGTTCATTTATCATATTACATGTATATAAGTGGGAGGGAATTTTATCCCTAGGGTGTCTTGTTTGAGGTGGGCGGATAGAGATCTGGTAAAAGTTCGTCTAATGTTAACAAGGTGAACAAAATCTATTATTAAAAAGAATCCAATGAGTTTCTCCTCTGTAGCTGCTGATGAGGTTAAAAGAAGATCGCTCGTTAGCTTCCCATATATCTTCTGTAAAATTGTTATATATCTGAGGAAATCAGGGACTTCCTGGAATCACAACTCTCATTTTGTCGGGTAAATATCAACACGGGAACATAAAAATCTGAAATCTGTCTACCATTATAAGATTACACAATATCAATATGAACTGTAGGAAATCTGTAGTCTACACGAAGTCCCAGATTGGGAGTTGATCTAATCTGAAAAGATATGGAGAACAGAACGACCTACCATTTCACTCACCAGCTATATACATTGTAGGCCAATAAAACACTATGGATTCTGTCTCAATCATTAAGTGTCTCACAAGTGTACGCATTACAAGCTTGACTTTAACCTTGAGTGAAATCAATATAATGTGTAGCATTAATAAAGAGGTTAGAAACTATGATTTTGTTTGGTCACTTATTGAACAGTTTCTTTTACGTGTATTTTAAACATGTCTTATAAATTTACAAATGTTATTTAAACATTAACTATAAATGATTGAAGGAACTAACAGTAGCTCATTGTTTGTTAATATCAATGAGCTACATCTCTGCAGCTGCATGTAATATAAAATCCTATAGGAGACTTTGGTTTATTATTTTTAAAGAGTATATTGTTTTTTTCTGCCTCATGGTAAGTAAAGTAGTCAATTAGACAATTTCGATATATAGAATTTTATACTAGATAAAGGACGAATAACGATTACAACAAAGTGAAGTTAAACCAAAGTTAATATTTAAAGTGAATGAGGATATGGAGATATATTTGCATATCCACTGCTCTCTTCCACCATGAACGTGTAGCCATTAATTGCGTTCATAGGACTATAGACGCAACTGCTTCTACTTTAAGCGCAATTGCTCTATCTCACTCGTGTAGAAGAAGCTCTACTACACTTATTATCCGTATTGAGAAGTATATATATGAAATGTTTCGTAAAAGGACTAAATATAAGTTTTTAAAATATTTTTTGGAAAAAAAGGAATTCAGGACAATTTGAAATTGCTGTTTGATATCTTTAAAAATTTAATTTTGGTCAATGTATTTAATTGTAAAATAAAACTTTTTAAAAATTGAATAGAACTCCATATTTTTATTTTTTCGTATCATGCATACTTGTACAAAGAACGATAACTCTTCAAACTTGGGTAATAACATTCAGAAATAATTTAATTCTGATTGTAACGCTGTATTTGATTGGATAAAAAATTTACTTCATATTGTATAAAATGGGTTGCCTACGTCACAATGACTTACGTCAAAAACGTATCAATCCGCTTGACGTTACATTCAAATTTTGTACAGATTGAAATCATTTTATTAGAACAATCACCTTTTTTTCTTGCATCAAATGAATGAAAATTAAATTATAAGCAATGAATTTAATAGCTACCCATTTTATACGGTATAAACTGGGTTGGAACAGTTTACGCTTTTTTATAAACCGCTTCGCGGTTTATAAAGCGTAAACTGCCCCAACCCAGTTTATACCGTATAAAATGGGTAGCTATTAAATCCATTCCTTAAAGAGAAAATTTCTTTAACTAGTAGATCTATATCTATTTCAAGAAAAAATAAATAGAAAAAGTACCAAAAAAAATTACAGAAAAGCATACTGGAGTAATAATCATAATAAAAGCATTCTCATTTTTATCATAGTGTTAAATTATTGATTTTTGTCAGAGGATTTCAATAACCTTGATCGATGACGTCACGACTGCATCAAAACAAAAATTAAGAGAATGTGATGACGGCGCTGCTTGTATCCAGATAACTGTGTTTGAGAGGAAAATACTTTATAAATTGTGATTTATTAGAGAAAACGAGTATTGATCAGGTGTATTAATTTTAAAGCCGTATGGTTTTCTTTACTGAAGACAGAAGAAGCTGCGTCCTTATGTAAGTCAGGATTTCCTCTGATATTCTTGTCAACATCAAAGAATACAAATATAAGTAATAAACAACGATTATTTAGTGAACATGGCGTAATGAATAGCAATAGCTCTGCTGGCATATTATATGCCAGCAGAGCTATTGCTATTCATAACGCCATGTTCACTAAATAACGTTGTTTATTTCTTAAAAAGATTATTTTTCATGCTCTTAAGTTCATTCAAATTAAAACAAATGAGGAACAGAGATAACGCGGACCTGTAATATTCTAGTATCAGATATCAGGGATCAGGTGCCATGAAAGAAGCGAGTATCCCCTGCTGACTGGTTGCAACTGCCTTATACATAAGCTCCTATTCATAATCGGGAAATAACGGACTAAATTCGTCAATTATTGTGTGAATAATGTTCTAACAATAAGTATGAAAAACGTCCGTTAGCATTTGACTTAATGATAGATTCTATTTGTTGACAAATATGTTTCTGTAGAACGTACGAAATCTTAACCAAAACTGTTGACATTCCTGTTTTATCTACTTGTACCTCGTTGAGTTGTAAAATTGTTCATACGTACACTGTAGCATACTCTTGCAGAACGATTCAACTGAAAGATATTAACTTTAAACCCTGTTTTAAAAATGTATTGCTGCATAAACATAAGAGAGTTGCCGATTGAATTTTTTAAAAAATCTTTGTTGATATGTTACCATTATCCCCTTTTTCCTGTAAAATATCCAAATGGGAAACAACTTTGTCTCTCTCTGTGGTATTTGTTTATCTCGATTTCACTTGGATATATTGTATCGAAATAGGAATGGAAGTCTTCCAACATGTCGGAATTTCCAGTGCCCGATATTTATGGTATTCACATAAAGCAGAATTTATTAAAAATCTTATTTATGTGAATTAGAAAATACTTACCGTGTCCTTTTACTCGACATTTAGGTAAATCAACTATTTATTATCAATTAACAAGGTTTCTTTCATTCAGATGTCGACTCTACTTAATGTTCAATTTTTCAATTGTAAACTTCCATTTAATATGTAGTAAACACTCATCATCTGCATATGTTGCATATATCCTCAGTTTGTTGGATGCGAAAGAGCATACCTCTCTGCGTACGAAAAGTTCCTTAGAAAGACTTACCTTTTAATATATCAACAGTCTCGTCTCATTGAAAGTCACTATTTCTCAAACTCTATTATGGTCGATACAATGACCTTAGCATCCAATACAAACTTTATCATTTAAAATCATGAAGCCAGTTGTACACTGACAATATCCATACTGATTGTTAGTATTTACAACATGTAGCACGCGGCGGGTCAGCAGAGAATGCTCACTCCTACATGGCACCTGATCTCATCTCTGTTGTTTTAAAGGTTTGTGTTTTTTTCTGTTTCAAGTCTGTGTTGTTTGAATGGATTCATAAGCTTGAATTCCGTTTTCTTTATATGTCATAAATAAAAAAATGTTCTTAGGCTTTACCTGCTTATTTTAATAGAACAAATGCATTCAATTTCAAAGAACAATTAAGGTAGGATTCTTCTCTGGTTTCTGACTAGATGAAACATTCGAAGTATATTTTGTTATATTTCTTATTTATTGAGGTTTAAAGAATTTAAAAGACCATATTTTTCTGTTCTCATCACAATTGTACAACTTTAAATAGAAATGGTAAACTGCGTTTGAAAACTAGCAGGGACTATATTTTTGGCGGAATAGTGGCGTATGAAAATATCTTCTTTTCTGCCTCTCAATATTATAGAACAATGAATTTAGTTATAATTTTTACACAATCGAAGACTTGGAGAAATTTTCAAATGTATGTTAGATTAATAATGAGGGACTAAACATTCAAAATATATCAAATAAGTATGATTTTTCAAACAAACTAGAACTTTATTAGCTTTTAAACGCTTCCTATCAATGTGCAGATTTGATCCAAAAATCCATAAAAAGAAATTTTTCTCTCTTAGTCAACGATCAAAACTTTTTGTTCTTGTATCATTTTGTACATTTATAAAACTTCTTTATTATATGTGAAAATAAGAAAAAGTTAAATATCGGAAGCATATGAAAATAACTTATACATCCGAAATAAATAAGGAAAACAGAGAAAATTCGGATTAGCCAATATCCAATAAAGTTAAATTATTTATGTAAATTTGGTAATATCATGCTATAGACCCAATAAAGTAATATGTTTTTATTCAAAAAGAACAATCATTAAACTTTTTGAATAGAAGTAGGTATCACATGATGGGCAACAGTTATTTTTTATTCTTAATGTCAAGGAAAAAGATAATGACCTTGACCTGACCTTGCCTCTTATATAAAACGGCAAAATTTAATTTCACTGATACTATCACTTACTGATATTGTCTTCTTGATTCTGTGAAAATTTCATTGATTTTTAAATGTTAGAAAATTGAAAAGAATCCTACCTTATGATGTCTTGAAAATACTACAGAAAACATTCATAAATGTTTCAAAAAGACCACTCGTCATACATAAATACTGAAATAACAATTTTAAAAAGGCTTAATTTTTTTTTTATAAAATCATTCCAAGGTTTATGTCTGTTATAAGAATGTTTTATAAATGTTGATAATCCTATGGGTTTAGAAATTGCTGAATGACGGAACCTAACGGCAAAAGTTACGCCAATCTTCACTGAAATGGGACGAAAGCAAAAGTAATCTCAAATTTGGGCATTTGTGATGATTTCACAACCAAGCATTTTTTCATTCATAACTCTATCAGTGATAGGAGCGTCTGTTCAAGAGTCACGGAGTATAAGGAGTAAATCCTTACGTCGTCGCGGGTTCCAATCCCACTATTGGACGTGGTGATTGGTCCTTCGGATGAGACCGTGTAAACCGAGGTACCGCGTTGCAGAACGTGTTGGGACGAAAAGACTGCTGAATGGCCCTAAGTGCTGAGTTCGGGACGAAATTTGCAGCTTTTTACCTGCAAACGGTGGTGTCTCCTCATGAGTGAAAAATTCTGGAGGGAGACAATAAACTGCGAACAAACAAAAATAATTCTAGCAATTAACAATACACAGGAGGTATGTCTATGTTTGTCATAAAACATTTGAAATCTTATTCTCTTATTGTGAATTAGTATAAAAACAGATAGATTTGCTAGACTTTAACCTGAGGCAGTAATATAACAAAACTCATAATAAAGAACCCTCTAATATACCGGTATATTCGTCTTATTGTAAAGATTCACAAAGGAAGGATGGTTATTTGATTTTCAAAGACGAAATATTTTCGAATGAAATTGCAATTGCATCATACATTAGAAAACAAGTTTTTTGTGCTTTTTGAACTTCTAACAATGAAAAAACAGTAATTATTGTAATAAATCTATTTAAAGAGAGGAATCTTGATTGGGGCAAAACACGTACACCTGAAAAAAAAGGATGAGATCAGGACCTTTGAATGTAAGCGTTTCCTGTCAAACGGTCACAACCGCGGCAAGTCTTTAGAAGTATTGATCGCGTTGATGGGGTACTTCGTAGTCAAATAAGTGCACAGAGGGGCATACAATTGAAGAATAAGATTAAAATATCACATTCTGAACAAAGCATCTTATGTCCTTGTGAATAGAATTATACCTGTTACCAAGAGATAGAAATTGCCTAATTGTGATGTCTAGACGAATACCAAGTTTGATATCAGTCTATTAGCTATCGTGGTATGAGAGAAGATACCTGAGAATATTTGATTATCCTGTAGACTAGAGGAATATCATTTATAACAAAAAAAAACCATCTACCAATGCCGATTCCATGTACAATGGCATCATATCAATTCATTGGGTCACTGTTCGTCGGTAAGCAAAATTGTAATTGTCTGTGAAAACGCAATTTAGTAGGTTATTTATTTACAAGGTAGACTTAATGATTCAATATGTTTACAACAGAGACTTTTTAATGGTAAGGATGACCAGCTAAATCCACGAACATTGGTGTCTTAGATGATGATTCCACAGTACATCTGTTGGTTTGAAGAAAAAGGGTGAAGATAATGTACAGCGATTAATTTCATAAAATTCAAAAAAAATTCAATCTGCAAATTGGATAAAAAGAAGGACCCTTGGGAATTTCATAGGCGGAATCAAGCCACGGTGGTGGGGGATGGGGTATAAACTAAGATGAGCTGACTTATGATCCCAGTCTCAATTTTCCGGAATTGATAGTGGAAAACTAAAAATGAGATCAAAAGTGAGCTCGTCTAAGTTTAATGGCCCCAAGCCAGGTGCCTCGTAGGAGTAAGTCACTGTAATACCGGTCGTTGGACTATATGTATTAATCAAGTTGACGGAACATACAACGGGGTACATAATATATAATTAAAATGATTACAAAAAAAGATCACCAATCGATGTTATAAATACTTTTAGAAATAAACATTGCACGGACATAAAAGCATTGCAAACCCTTTGAGACGAGAAAAAAATAATCAGAGAAAAGATGAAGAAAGGAATTCAGACTAGGAGAAAACATGATCCTGAGAATGCAGACGTAAGAAGTTCTGTACAATAAATATGTTTCTTAGATAACTTAGAATTCTTCTACTGCGTTATTAACACGCAAAATTGCCGGAGGATTTTTCCAATATTTCCCTATCTTGGCGTAGAGCAAAAGGCGGTTTTGACCGGTCGGCAGGGTATGCTTTCCCCTTTCAGGGGACTTGATCCTATTCTGATAATTTGGAGGTCTGCTCCCGATTCGTTTTGTTTTAATAGACATTTGAATTGTATTTGTTATCTCAATATATTTCCTAATGTTTAATTTGAATGAAGTTGTGAATACTTTTCAATCATATTCACAAAGACGATCAAGCAGACCAAAGTAAAATACTTTTAATATAATTTGCATTGAGTTGCCAAAAATATATTCTAAAAACAGAAATAATCAAACATATATTTAAACCCAAATTTATCGAAATTTGATCAGTTCCGCATAAGTGGAATAAATTACAATGTGGAATGATTTTATTCAATTAAACACGAAATATCTGACAAGGAATTTTTGATTGTGAAAACAACTTAAGTCCTCTTCCTATGAATTGAAAATACCCTTCCAATAAAAGCGTCATAACATCCTTAATTTGTATGCGTGCTTTCTTTTTTTAACGAATTGATTGTCAATAAAAGGAATGGTGAATAAGTTTTATTAATTTTTTTTAGAAATAACAATTTGCTTGAGTTGGTCCCGAATCTCTGCTGATGTGCATTCAAATAAAATCTTTATGACTATGACCACCATGGGACCGCCATCCTCAAGGTTTTGTGGATATTTTTTCAGTCAGAATCAAATCATTGAGTAATCACACGCGGGGATCAACGATAAAATGACGTGAAATAACGTCAGATTAAAATACAATTTAGTCCATTATGAGACAAAGTACATGCCTCTGTAATAATCATTTGTTTCTGACCGACTAAATCTCCTGGATCTGCAATGGATTACACAGAGAATGGGGAGGTGATGGCTTTTCTACACGGTAGCCATGGAATTTCTGTCATGTTCCACAACTTATTTGTCACTATGTCAAGCTTATCTTGGTGACAAAGAAATGCTTTTTTGAATAATCTAGTCCGGAACTGACACTTACCATTAAATCTAAGGTCAAGTTATAATCTTATATCGTTAGGTGGACTGATTTATTGAATGTTGGCTAATACAAGGAAGTGTTTAGGAAATATATAATTTACCATAATTAAGCATGTTTTTTTTATTTCAGAAAGATACTGGATGCGTTTTTAAAAAAATCAAACAGACATACCTCGATAGAAAAGAATGCTTCAAACCTTAACCTGCCTGTAATACAGATTTATATTCAGTTCTTTATTTAAAGAAGATGTGATACCTTTGTAAACATTTTACATTTCAATGAATTGTCTTCAAATGCATCAAGTTTTTTTTTGTTGGCTGAATTAGTGAAATTGACGTTAAGTATTCTTTATCGATTTGATATCTAATGAATAAAATCAAAAAAAAAATTGTAAATACTTATATCAAAATCACTGTTGTAATTATATATTTTGCTTTCATTTTTGTTATGTAATTCTTTTGCTTTTAGATCGGAAAGATGAATATCTTAAATTATTTCATGTGTCAATATTGCAAGATAAACAGTAGGAAAAGGCCTTCGCCTAATCTACCATCAGCACGATTTCAACAGAGGAAGATTTGTGATTTCTTTTGAATTAACTGTTTATGAATATTATTCAATAAAATTGTAAGTTACACAAAAAAAGTTTTAAAATGTGTTTAGATGTATTTTCTTATGATTCTAGTTGTATGTTTCGAGGTTTGTGATGTTAATTAAAATATATGATAAAAAGTTTTCATTAAAGAGTTGTTGCAACCTGATCCTTTGAAATAACTATAGAAAGTTAAAAAGTATATGTACTATGCAATTACTTCAAAATTTGAAAGTACACTTACAATGAATTACAATTTTAAACATGAGAGGTGCCAGAAAATAGCTTTTGCTACTATTTTGCATGAAAATTACTATGTGTTTTTTTTAAGGAGAAGGACTAGTACCCAGGGTCGTGAAACCCAAACAATGGTATAATTTACAATACACCACAAAACAGTCAAAATTGTATGGTTTATCTATTACTTAGAACTTGTTTCTTATCCTTTTGCTTGTCAATAAATTATGTTCAAAACAAAACAAAAAATAGTTTCAATATTTACAGTGTATTTATTTCTTATTGAATTATGTTACTTCCAAAAGTTGTGCTCTCAAATTTAGTCGCAGAGTGCCGATCACAGATATAAAATTGCAACTTCTCTACCAGTTAGCAGTGGCGACTCAAAATGTTTGTCTGGATATTTTCTTGTTTTCCGTCCTTTACAAATAGATCACTCAAAATGAGAGGTCACCGGTATCATTGCAGGTTAAAATCTGCACGTTCAAAACCGTATCTGGCAAATAGGGCCTTAACTTGTTAGGATCTTCTGTGTGTGCCTTAAGTCGTAAGGGATTTCAGTGTGTGTCTTCACCTACTGTGTCACAGGACGTTGTATTATACTTTTTCATACAAATGGTTTGGTCCTTACGTTCCGCAGTAATATTCGTAACCTCGAATAAGGATCAATTTCTTACTTTGCTTCTCAAGAATACGAGCTTACCACTACACTAAGCATGCGTCTTAGTACTTGTATTGTGATCTAAGTGAAGTATACTTATAAGTCGTAATGTTGGTAATTTTTAATAGAGACTTATAGTACTCGATAGCGGTGATAAAATTATAATTACTACAGATTTTCTGCCGATTGCCTCCATGAGAAATCACGCGGATTAAATGGACATTTGTCCTTAGAGTTCATTAATCATGGTCCATAGAAATGTTCCTGCTTGAGTGACTAATAACAAATGTCACAGAAAATTGAAATATTATACATTCCTTTTATAAATTAGGTGTTTACCATTCCCCATAGAATAGTCCCGTGCAAATACAATGGAACTATAAATCCACCGATAAATGGCCGTGTTGTCATCAATATCTCGATATGCATTTCATCTAAATTGGATAACTTCTCACACAAATCAAAAAGGAATGTATCATTGATATAAAAGGTTCTACAGAATTCGATTCAGTTACAGTCTTGTGGTTTATTACAGTAATTGGTAGACATTGTTCAATTGATTTAACCTGTTCATAGTACGTTCTTGTATAAAGTCGATGTCACTCACTTTCTTGTTAAATGACACCTACGTAACCATAAATAAATAAAATTTCATCATTTTTTAAAACTGGCAAAGTTTGGGAGAGAAGAAATTATTTTGCCATTTCCATTAGTTAGCTAATACTTTCCTATAGTGATATATGTGCATAATTTCAAATACAATATTCATATAAGATAATGTACACAACGGAAACACAATTATAATTATACATTAAACCCGGCTCATTGGACCCATGTGCAGCATATGCAGCATAATGTTTTCATTTTGATAAGAGACTGTGCATGACATTCATTTGATTTGTAATAAGCTGGATATACGCTTCAATTTAATGTAACATCATGAAAAGTGTTTCTCAAACTTTTCTTTTCACAAAGTTTACAGTATATAAGAAATACTTTTCATCCTCTACCACTCTGTCTTTAACCCCTTCACTTCCGTACCGGTGGTGCGTTTAAACACGACTCTGATAAAACAGGATTTCCATATCTTTTTTATGATAGCATAATGTTATATAATGTATAACTTTCCTGTCGGCAATGAATAGATTATACGTTTTGAGCATGTACATGACTTTTTTCAAAATTGCGCAAATTTCCAAAGCAAATGGCGATTTTCTCGACGATTAACTTGATAAAAACTTTAATATGTTTTAAAAGCATATTTTCTCTGCCTTAGAAATAAGTAAAATAAAAAAAAATTACTTTTCTAAAACAATAATTTTCTTCCATGCATATGATTTTTCTTGTTTTTATTCATAATATTTATATCAAACGCAGTTTTACTTGTATTTCTATATTGAATTACTAAAACACAAAAAAAAAATGTTGAGGGCGTTGTTCTGTTTCTAATTGAAAGGGAGGGCTACCTCTAAATTGTGCCTTTATAGAACGTTCTTGCTTGATAATATTCATCGTTACGTAGGGTTCCAGTTCCAAGGAATGTTTGAAAGTCACATTTCTCAATCAAGATGACTTTGTTTTATATCATAAATGCAAATACAATTTTGAGATTTTTAAGCGAAACATTCATTTTGTTTCCGAACGTCGTTATCTCAGTGCCTATTTTATTTGTATACATAAATAAGATTGATTGAATGTTCATTTAAACAGAGAATATTGATGTTAAAAGGTTAACAATGACACAATTACTTGATATGAGTCACCACGTAAATACACTAACAATATTACGTGACAACTGAACCTTCTCCGCTGTTCTGTAATGACAATCTACGGAAACTTTACACAGAACAAACAAAATGTATTGAATTATTTTCAAAAAGAAGAAGAAAATTAGGTATATATTCCCAGGAGAAAAATGAACAGTATTGTGTAACTATTTAAATGATTTTGTTCTGTCTTGTTGATAGTTATCATATTTGCAATTTAGATGGCAACGTTATAACAAGACATCAGGAGCACGAAAAAGGGATTTGGTGTAGAACTAATTGCACTCAGGGGATATAATCTCAACTCAGAAAATATCATCTATGTTAAGGTACTCAGATCCTCAGCCAGGAAGGATAACACCTAAATTTAGAATTAAATTCAAAAATACCAAAAATGAATCTTTTCGTGCAATAATTTTCATTTTATGCCTCTCAATGTGCTTCAAGGTTCTTTGAAGTTCTCAAAAAGGTCTTTAAAAAAAATCGAAATTTTTCCCCCATAAAAGTGTTTAATATTACCAATTGAAAAAAAAAACTGAGTATTTTTTTTATTCTTATCATAAATACCAATCTTTATTAACATGATATGCAATTAGAAGTGATTTGTGGTGTTATGCAATGACAGGCAAAGTATATATATTTATACACTATACATTGTAAAATGATAGAAGTAAATAGAAAAAAAGTACCTTACATCTATAAAAATATGCAATTTCTTCAAAAGCCTGGGTACCTATGATTTTTTAATTCTAAAATGTGTTTGTTGATCAAGTATGAATTGGAAAATTTATAGTAGGTGTTTTTATTCGTTTTTCCTGAAAAGTTATTTGAGATTTACTAAATTTTTCTATATAATATGATTAACTTTAAAGATGAAGTTTTAAGAATTCTTGTGGATAAAAACACATTCCTTTGAGGTTTTAGAGACATTTTTGTGAGCATTTTCTATTACCCAATGCCAGATTTTTAGAACCTGAGGATCGGATTACCTTAACAAACAGCAAAAACATACATTGCAAACGATAGAGCATAAATTATCCCATATTCATTATGCTACGACATACTTTTTAGCTCACCTGAGCCGAAGGCTCAAGTGAGCTTTTCTGATCACATTGTGTCCGTCGTCCGTCCGTCCGTCTGTCCGTCCGTAAACTTTTCACATTTTCGACTTCTTCTCAAGAACACTGGGCCAATTTTGACCTAACTTGGTACAAAGCATCCTTGGGTGAAGGGGAATTTAAATTGTTAAAATGAAGGGACATATCCCCTCGCAAGGGGAGATAATCAAGAAAAGACAAAAATAGGGTTGGGTCATTAAAAAATCTTCTTCTCAAGAACCACTGGGCCAGTAAAGCTGAAACTTATGTGGAAGCATCCTGGGGTAGTGTAGATTC
>PRKT01000182.1:856192-873676 GCA_003671525.1 Saccostrea glomerata
ATGACCCCCGGGGGAAGGGCGGGGCCACAATGGGGAATCAAAGTTTTATATTGAAATATATAGGAAAAATCTTTGAAAATCTTCTTTTCAAGAACCACTGGGCCAGAAAAAGTGAAGCTTATGTGGAAGCATTCTGGGTAGTGTAAATTCTAAATTGTAGGAATCATGACCCCCGGGGGAAGGGCGGGACCATTATAGGGGAATCAAAGTTTTACACAAAATATATAGGAAAAATCTTTGAAAATCTTCTTCTCAGGAACCACTGGGCCAAAAAAGCTGAAACATATGTGCCAATGGAAGGATCATGGGGTAGTGTAGATTTCAAAATGTCTAAATTATGATCATTGGGGTAGGGTGGGGATGCATTATGTATAACAAGGGGGAAATCTGGTAAAGAACAGAATAGTCAAAGCTTCTCAGGTGAGCGATGTGGCCCATGGGCCTCTTGTTATAAGTACTATTCTCATCAAAACGTGAAGTAATCCAACCGAAAAGTCCATATCAGAAACCAAGCAGAGCCACCACAGTCATCTAAATGTATGGTAACTTGAGGCCTCGGAAGTGTACGCACCACCTGGCAGTCGATTGTGACTTACTTTTTTAATGATCGGGCAAGGGCAAAATCCGAAGAAAATTGATTTTGAAAGTATTAGTCTAACAACATTTATGACAAACATACGTCAACATCAGACGTTACATAAATTTTATTTGCTATAAAGATTATTGTGTTAACCATTGAGAAATTGTAAAACAAACCTGTTGGTCTCCCTGTAGCATATAATTATTTGTCAAAAGCAATAGCTTGCATTGCTAAGAACTTGATCGAACTGGAGCATGCTTTTAAGTATCAATAAAGTTGGAGCTATACACCAGAAATGTAGGTACTATTTGATAACTGATTATCATAAAAGTAGTTGTGGCTACCTCTCTTATTCTTTTTATTTAAATTGTACATAATCTGTATGTGACCTCTCTTACTGTACTAAAAAAATATCATTGATCCTCATTACTTTGTAACTATTTCTCTAAATTTACTTTGATGTGTTGCTACTTTTGCCGGGGTTGTTTTTTTGTGTTGCTTTTTCTCATATATAAGTAATGTGTGACTATTTCTTTTTACTGCGCTGCTTACTTTTACAGATTACTTAGGGCAGTATGCATGTGCCCTTATCCTAAACCCTTGATTTGACTTGTCTTCTGATTGTTCTGTCAATGCTTATCCTACAATGCGTGTATATAAATACATGTACTTCTGTTTTCTTGTTGTTATGTTCCTTATAATTACATTTTAAAATCACTTTGGGTTACCAACTCTATTCCAAAATACATTCAGGGCCTAATTCTTTAGCTTATCGTGTTCTTTAGAAAGAGCTGGCTAGTATAAGTTGTCTCATGGGTGAGATTAGACGAGGATGTACAAGGCTTCAGACTTGGAAAGCAGCATCTGAATTAGGAACGTTTTACATCAATCAATCTGCAATTCGTCTTATCAAGGCCAATAAAGTGAAACATACTTTTTGATACTTTGAAAGATTTAGTTCTTACAACTGAAGCCCGTTATGCAAAAATTATCCTATGTTTTCCATTATCGTTGATGTCCCTCGCATACTATATAAACTAGACAGTGATTCCTTATATTTCCATTTCATTGTGAAATAAAATGTGTAGATTTAGACTTTTAAAATGTAAACATAGTTTTAAATTACACGAGGATTCCCATGCCAATATCAATAGTTTTCGCCCACTGAGGTCAAACTCAAAGACAGCCGCAAGATATTTATTGCATATTTTGCTCCTTAGCGTCAGACAGAGAGACAGATGCGCACGGGATTAGCATGCATATTAAGCCCTCTTTTTTCCTGACCTATCGACCTGCCTAATTCACATTCTGGTAGAATTATCAAAAAATCAACTCTGCCAACTTTCAAAGAGTTATCACAGAGGAAAAAAATGGAAATGAAAATATATAATGGTATAAAGTTTTTATATTTAACGAAGATATACAAAACAGATATCTGAGGAACGTACTAGAGCGTCTGACCTTAAATGCAGTACTTACTTACGCATGCCTGATGGAGTAATAAAAAAATAACACCAGTTACCTTGCCTCTACTGTGTTTTTAAGTTACAGGGTTAGGGTTAGGGTCAGGGTTAGGTTCCTTTAAAAATGACAGATTGAAATAGATATTTGAGGAAGCTAGACCGCTGCATTTTATTTTCGGATATATGCATAGCATTTCCGACATTTCTTTGTTTCATTTCCGACATTATTTTTTTCAGTTCCGGAATTTTCTTGTGTGGCAATGTAATATTTTCCAAGGGATGAAAATGGAATTTTAAAAGTATTTATTGCAAATATTGATTTTAAAAAATAAAAAAAAATCCCTTTTAGACATATAAATACATGTAGCACTGAGTCTATATAAAAAAGTTAAATGAGTAAAACTTTTTTCACAACATTTAATGTGCATTAAATTAAATGTCAATGACAGCACCAAACGTATGTCCAAGACACTTGATGTACACTTATCGAGTTGAAAACACATTATACTGCTCTACACAGAACTTAAATTTCTCTGCTGCACATCAGCGGGGAATGAACATTGAGTCTGTTACTAAAGGTACTTTTTTGAAAATGTTGGAAGAAGGATATGGAGAGAACGAACAGTATTCAATCTCAAAGTCCATAAAACAATACAAAATAAGAGTAGAGCAAACATGGACCCCCGAAACATCAGAGGTGGGATCAGGTGCCATAGAGGTGTGAGCATCCCCTGCCGACCGGTCACACAATGAAAATGAAAACAAATGAAAATGAAATGAAATGAAAACAAAATGAAAACTAAAAAATTTCGGAAATGAAAACTAAAAAATGTCGGAAATGAAAAGTTGATAATTACAAAAAATTCCCGAAAATGATTACAGCCAGATAGACACTTTATTTTCTTAATGAAAATATGCACCACAATGAAAGAGAAAACCGACACTCTTGTAAAACATTATAATTTAAAGGCTTTGTCAATTAAGTGTAATTACTTAACAAACTATAAGAAAATACGAAATCATGAAATCATTCCAGAATCAAAACATCAAAACATATGGCTTTTCTACACGTTATATAAACACCCTAACTCAGTAACTGCAAAAAACATGGCTTTTTCACGCCATATAGGACTGCTTCAAAATAAATGACACATGTTAATCTGCATATCATGCTATTGGTATTCTGCAAACTTATGTTGTTAAAAGTCCTTTCAATTATGAACACAAGGACTTTAACACATATTTAAGATAATTTTGTCCGTTTAATACATTTGATGACCAATTCCAGTTTTATTTTGTTCATGAAATATCATTAACTCGATATAAAAGGCTACAAAAAGTGTGATGCATCTGTTTCATAATTGGATATTTTACTATAGAAATCAATTATGGCAACCGAACAACAAATAAAAATTAACTAGATGAGTTATGTATATGAGCTTTTTTTCATCCTGTTGATTCGATACGCAAGAATATGTGTAATGATCAGTTTCTAAAACGTTACAGATTAGGTACCAAATTTAACGTACAGAGATACTAACAATCTCGTTCAAAGTCATTAAGATGCAAAGTCAATGGTCAACACAATAACCTCATTTGCAGTCACAGTCAAAATGGTCTCTTACATTTGTACTTACATTTGTACATAAATAATTTTCATGAAAATACAATTATCACAGTAAGAATACCTCTCTGTAGTCCAAAATAAATATTGAAGCAGATCCTTTTTCAATGGCATTTAAATAATTTGATTGAGGTGATTGAAATTAATATTGACATCGTCGTATTCAGACGCAATGGAAATGTTGAGCTTCAATCGCCCACCAGAAATTCATAAAATTTGATATTGCCAAACTATTGCAAAACCGTGGGACAAACAACCGTAATGATTATTTCAGTAGGTTGAGTTTTAAGGTTTCTATTTTACATTTATTAACTTGATATCTAATATCAAGCATTCAGTCAGTAATTGATATTTCATCTTTATTTCAAACCAAAAAAAGTTCCACTTTTGTTTGATCATAATCGATGATCTTGAAATAAAACAGATATTTCCATTCCTTTTTTTTAGAATAATGAACAATCAAACTCATGCAAACGTCTTTCTAAGACTTATGCTAGATGTGTTTTTTTATTTGTTTGCTTTTACTTTGACATCTTTCTTGAGAATTTTTCACTCATATTGAAACACTTCCACTGGCGGAGAGCTGCAAGTCTTGACCTTTGCTCAGCACTCAGAGCCGTCGAGCAATGAGGAGTCTTATTTTCACGCCAATACCTACCGCGACATGGGACCTCGTTTTATATGGTCTTTTCGAATTCCGAAGGACTGGTCCCCAAATTCCACAATGGGATCGATGTATGATTAACTCCTTTCTTTGGTTTGGCAAACACTCCATCACTAAGCAGGTTTTAGTGTCTATTGTTTTTTGTACTTAACAAACTTTTAAATAAGATTTTTTTATATGAAAGAACCTTGCGCTTATTTTATAAGCCATCATTGTTAAAGAATCTCATGCTTAAACAAATATGTCTAAACTACACGAAATTCAGGTCTCTTTTTTCTTGCAACATTTTAGTCATCATTTATGTTAATTGTTTGGGCAGAATTGCAATCAGTCTGCACAACAGTCATCTAAATTTCTTACCAAGTTTTTCAAGTTAATATTCTATAAAGCTTTTTTATGGGGTCGCAGAATAGGATTATAATCCTTGTATCGCGGATTCCACTGAGAAAAAGGGAGATCAGTCCTATTGATGACACCGTTAAAATATGATCACAAGTCGTAGAAGCATTAAGGTGCTTGCAACAACACCAAAAGCCTTCTTCACTGCTCAGTGGCCCTGGGTGTCGAGAATAGCGTTCAACGGAAATTTACACGTCTCAATGCAAATGAAAATCTCTCGAAGAAGAAGTAAAACTAGTAAACAAATAAATGGAGACTTTAAAATAACAGTTCTTTAAGAATTACTTATAAAATAGTATGAAATTTCTACACTAAAATTCCCTTTATACTTGATTCTAGTACGGGTTTTCCGTAAGCCTCAATGCGGATATGATTGGTCGACAGGGGATGCTGCTTTTTTAGTAGGTAACTCATCCAACCTTTTTTTCTCAGGTTTTTAGTTTATTTCCAGTTTACTTATTTATATTGATTGTAGGTATTTTAGATCGAGCGCGGTACGTTATCTTCACTTTTATATGTATGTACTGCTCACATATTTGCATTATTTGTATTTTTTTTTTAAATCGATCATTGTTCAAACTTCTTCATTTCTTATATACATCTTCAGATTCCTTGGAAGTGTGTGAGAGTGGATAATATTCAAATACAGTCAGAAACAGTTTATCTTATATAACAATAACCTATTTTTAATCTTTCGAATTCTTTTATATGTTTTGTTCCTTTTCATAAATTGATCCTTACGATGCGGATTCGAATCCCATTGTGGAACGTGGAGACAGATACATCGGATTAGACCGTTTAAACAGAAGACAAATTGGGCTTAGTGCTGGTACGAAAAAGATCTCTAACTGCTAAATGGCCCTAAGTGCCGAGTAAAGGACAAAAATTGCAGCTGTCCGCCGGGAAACGCATGTGGTTCTTCCTTATTAGTGAAAAGTTCTCGGAAAAACAACTTACAGACAAACCTTTTGATCAAGTTCTATTTTCGTTTATTGTTATATATCTTTAAAATGGAATGATCTTCATCAAAACATTAGAAAAAAGTGTCTTATGTGTGTTAATATTTAGAATTAATTTTCAAAAAATCCTATCGATAAATTAAAATGATCGCTTTAAATACAGAAAAATAAAATCTTTTGCTGACATATTATGTTTTCTGGGTTTGGAACAAACCCAATACATCATAAATAATGTTTGTTATAACAAGCTTAAAACACCAAATTTGACTTTACACATTGATATCAAAATAATAATTCTGTGTTTATATTTAATTAAGATAGTAAAATTGTACTTATTTAATAAAATTCAATATCTATTTAAAAAGAATAATTATAAATAATGCAAAACCTACCTTTTGAGAATGAGAGTTTCATTTCAAATATAGTCCAGATACAAGTCGTAATTTTTGACGATTAGTTTTGATAGTAAAAGAAAACAGGGCTTTGTTTCAGTCAAAAAGTTTTCAAAGTAATTAATTTCAAATCCAATCCAAAGAAGAAACTGAATGAAAATCACAACGCAAAAATCCCGAAAGAAAACGAATACATGTCTGAAGAAATATTAGAGATAATCGCCTGTTTAATTCAGGATGTTGATACTTTCTGAGAGCGCGTGACCAGTAGTTTACCAAAACGGAAGTACTTGCCAATCATCCCAAGGCAGCCAAGAGCACGCGCATGTTACAACGGGAGATGCATGTAATCGAAAAGCGAAATAATAAGCAATCGATTCGCTGCAAGCAAGTGTTATAATGGAATATTTACAGCTAAGTGAACCTTTATCGCTGTATAGAGATGCCACTGGTTACAATTTGAATAACAGTCACTAACTTCTTGATAGCAATAAAGATTTTAATGACAGGAACCACAACCCGGCACGTTTGCCTGTATAACTGATCAATTAACTTTCACCCCTTTGCGATAACCATGAATGAAATCCTACCACAATCATCATTAAAATAAAATTGGATCCCCATCTTGGTATCATAGTTTCCTTTTGTGAATACAGTATTAATTGCTTATTTTTATAATAAATATTTAGAAAGATCAAATGAATCATTTTGATTGGTGAATGTACATTTCATATGTTTTCTGTGTTTCGATTATGTTTCTCATTCATTTGTTAGACCTTTTTTACCCGTGTTGTCTTCAGAGTGCATGAATCGTGTTTAACCCCGACCCGTTAAACGTTGAACTTAGGATTCTTCTTTCTCAAACTCCATTTTATTTTCAGCAGTATCCAATTGATCATTTAGGATGTGATAGACAGATGCGTAAAAAGGCTCAGGAATTTAAAATTTAACTTAGTGGTAAAGCAAGGTCGATACAGAAAAAAACTTCCAGTTTCTACTCTTGGCCTTAGATCTACGTAAGCCCGTTGGTGTCACGTAGGAAAAATATTTTATCTGGCGGCCGCCAGATAAATTATTTAGCAAAAGGTGAGTGTTATTGTATCTTTATTGGGTTAAGAAGATGAATGTTGGCACAGCCGCTGTTTTGAACCAATGTGTGAAAATAAATACATCAATCAGCCAAACTTGTTCATGAAATTTATTAGGACCCTACACTCTAAGCTAAACTTTGCGACATTCTTTTCTGTAGCAAATATAAGCATTTATAAATGTATATAGAAATATAGTCAAGAGTGTTCGGCGGTTTTTGTAACGGGTACTTGCCCTAAGGTCTGCCTCTTCAGGGATCCACCTTAGCAGTGTGATCTTGTGGTAAACGTGATATAATAATTATAACGCCTATGCTTTTGTCTTTGCTATAAGCTCTAATTGGTTCCGATGTAAATATTTCTTTGCATCTTGTGTCTGTTTTCATTTCGTTTCAGTATTTTAAGATGCGTTTTTAATCCTTTGATTCAGGGATTATATTTTGTAACCATAACCAATTTATTGTAGAGTTTCAATTGGCTGTTACTTTTATTTATAGGATCTCATTTCTGTTTGTTCCAATTATGCCTGTGATAATAGGATCTATTTCTGTATCAAAGTAGCCTCTCTTTGACAAGTGTTTCTCATTATATTGAGAGCTGCAGTGTCATTGGTTTTATTTGGGTTCTTATAAATTTCATGGACAAGTTTGGCAGATTGATGTCTTTATTTTCACACCACACGGCAGACCTTAGGGCAAGTACCCGTTACAGAAACTGCCGAAACACTCTTTACTATATTTCTATATACATTTATGAATGCTTATATCTGCAATAGAGAAGAAAGTCGCAAAGTTTGGTTTAGAGTGTAGGGTCCTTATAAATTTCATGGACAAGTTTGGTTGATTGATATCTTTATTTTTACACATTGGTACAAAGCAGAGGCTGTGTCACAAGTAAAAAAGACTCAAGTTTTTAAACTTGATATTCGTTAATTAGCCGTATAACTGGCTAAATGGGTTGTTGCTCAGTTATTTGTTACTAGAAATTAAACACTGCATTTTATAAACCATAAAAAACTTAAGCTGCATTTTTTTTTATCATTTACCTGTTATATAAATCCTCATATACATTGATTATAGAACATGAGTAGCATAATTATATTTCGAAGTTGTATACGTTGTAAACATTGACAATACGTGAGCACACCTCAGAATTGATTTTCTTTTTTAAACCAAGGAAAGGTCACGTGAAATTGACTTTTCACGGACAGTACAGCACGGGGAAACGGTAAACAAACGAACTTTACAATGGAGTGGATAAAACCTTGATTTTCATCGTTGTAAATCATTTGTATATAAATATGAGCATGGAATTAGTAGATATTGATGTTCATATTGTATTAAGTGTGTAAAATTTCATCATGCAATTTCTACCAATCATAAAAGAGAGGAAGTGCAGAGTCCGAAGACTGTAAAAAACTTCAACTATACAATACCGTCTTCCAAGGAAGACGGTAATAAATCTCGTCGACATTACTGCCATGAAAAAGGAGATACAGTATTTTAGAATTGGATGATAACGTTTGACATCGTCTATATAAGCACAGGAGCCCGGACTTTTATCAATAAAGTCAATAGAAATCACTCAATTGACCATTCCATGAGGCACATCTCTACTTTCGTTTTCGATCATCGCGGGAAATCCGATTTATTTAACGAAACATAGGGACTAGTTTAAAAATCTAAATTAAACCTTGACATCATTTGTTGTGTTTGAAAATTGAATGAACATTCAGAATTATTGCTTCTAGTCAGTTCTAGGCTATATCAGCAAAGATCACTCTTCAAAGGGCTAAGCTAAGTAGCCAATCAAAGCAAAATGATAACCAAAAATCAAAAGGCATAAAAATATTTGAATATGTATAATTTATGTCAAACTTAATGTCTGTTTCTTTGCAATAGATATTTAAGATTAATTATTGTATTTTCATTTAAGGCCTGATACATGTATAGTACATGCAATAAATCTACATAAATCCAAGCGTAAAACAACGCGCGCAATGCTACCGCTTTTGTGGTCCGAATCTCCCTATTTTTCTTCACAATAGATTAACATGTATGACTTTATATAGCTGCCTTCATATTTTAGCAACTTTGGCACAGACGATGATACGCTAATTCATGAAAATGGCTAAAAATAATTTATAAACAGAAAATGGCTAAAAATCATTTATAAACAGAAAATCGGCATAAAAATGTGTATTGCTTATTCATGATTACGCCAACAACTGCAATTGCACTAAATTTTGAATACGCCAAATTATGTACACGTACAATATCATATAGCCCCTGGTTCCTAGACTTCCTCTGTCTATTTACACAAACAGCCTAATCATCACTCGGAAGATGGTTGACTGTGTCATGTAGACGTGCGCTAAAGTTTCATACGTTAAAAATACTGGACAATTATTTGTGATATGATAATAATATATTTATTTTTCTGAATTGATATACAAAAGTCCAAGTATATTAAAATAGTGAAAACTGTTCCCTAAATTCAGTTTTTTTTAGTTTACCCTCCTCCACTCCCTTACCCCTTTTTACTTCTTTATATGTAAAGAGTTCACAGTGAAGAAGAATATAAAAACATTAATATCATATATTTGTCAGCTTATTTTTGAAATGAACATATATCAATATTGACTAAAAAAAGTTGTATTATTAGGAAGTAGGAAGTAGAAATGGAAGCATGAATTGTAATAAGACAATAATCTATGAATTAAAGAAAAGGCAAAAAAAGGTTTCATTATTTTTATTGTCATTTTATGACCATTCACTCAATAAAGAACGACACCTTTCAGGGCCATTTAGTTAATAAAGAAACAAAACCTTTCAATTCTAGAAACAAGACCTTTCAGGGGCCATTTAATAACTGAAGAACAAGGTCGTTCAGGGGCCGTTTAGTCAATAAAAAACAAGGCCTTTCAGGGGTCATTTAGTGACTGAAGGACAAGATCTTTCAAGGGCTATCTTATCACTTAAGAACTAAGCCTCTCAGGGACCATTTAGTCAATAAAGAAACAAGGCCATTCAAAGCAATATAGTAAAAAAGTAGCAGATATACTAGTATTCAGCGACCTTTTGGTTACCTTCAGTCAAAGTTAAATTTATTGAGTCGCTAATCTTTGCCACATTTATAAAACAAAATTACAGATTCAAATCTTTAATGATTGAGATTTTTAATTCAGTATATTGAAAAAAGGCAATGATTAGGTTTTTTTATATATAACGTTTACTAAACTGTTATAAGTGATTAGCCTTTTATCTCATGGATTCATGGTACTTACCAATTCGAAATTAAACTAAATCGATTAACAAAACTCTTGGCTTATCTATATTTTGAATTAATAATAGTAGGGTAGTAGTATAAAGGGTCTAGCTAGGGAGGTCAACTGAGTGCACTTTTTATGCAAATGAGGTCAAAAATGCTGGATTCTGATTGGCTAGGGGGCTAGGGAGGTCAACTCAGTACAACCCCTGGGGTGGGACTAGGGAGGTCAACTCAGTACAGCCCCTGGGGTGGAGGTAGGGAGTTCAACTCAGTACGTCCCCCGGGGTGGGGGTACGTGGGTCAAGGGAGTGCAACCCCTAGGGAGAGGTCCAATAAGGCCTGAGACTCTTAAAACTGCATGTTTGACACTAGGTAAAATACGATGCTACTACGATTTGGCAGCGATTCAAGTATGTGATTATGACGTCACGTTTCATTCATCGCCCAGACAGCCCGAGCTGCATTTTCTGAAAACGGGGAAAAACAATAACAAAGAAACACACACACACAAGGCAAAAACAAGGAATTTTTATTCAGAGTCAAAAAAATACATACTGAGTTTTACTTTTTCTTTTTCTGTGCCTTTTCGGTCGTCAGGGACAGTTTCCTCTTGTGAGTGGTGCCGGGTATCTCTCTGCTGTGTTTCACAGGGTGTCCTGAGATCTTGGGTTCCTGAGCCTTTTTCTCCAGTTTTTCCATTTCTTTCACTAAATGGTCTGTCTCCCTTCCTAGATGACGAATCTAGTCCATCACTCCTTTTCTAAAATTACTGATATCATTATGAATTCTCTGCATAATAGTGGCCATTTTATTTAGGATACCGCAAAGCAAACCTCTTTCATCTACGTCCATAAGAATCTGTGTTTCTGATAAGGTCTCTGTTGTATTTTCCTCTGCCAAATTTTTTACGTCGTTCGAGTTCCAAGTGCTTACGAAGAGTGATCGTAGATTTCCAGCTCTGGTTTATATATGGTTTGGTTTGTTTAGGGTCGTGTGCATCAATAAGTTGGACTTACATTTGGATCGTACTGTGTACGTCTCTGTACACAGTCGAGCTACCTATGCATTGTGACGCCATCCACTGTATAAATACGGCTTTTCTCCGACTTTCAGCTCATTTTACTGTCAGATCCACCTCCTGTAGGGCATGGATTCCACTAAAGAAAAACTGTTACATGCTCAACGACTATTGAAATGGCGAAAACGGGAGAGAGAGTTAGATCAAAAGCTTTATGAAAAAAGAGAGCGAAAATTAGAGCTCCGGAAAAGAAATGCGAAAATATTACAAAGAAAAGCTCAACTAGAACAACAACGACAACGACAGCATCAACAAAGGACTATGGCGCATGAGGGACCAAAGTCACCTATCCATCCCCCACGGAAACCCAAGGCGAATTCCAAATACCCCCGTAGTATCAGGTGAGACTCAATCAAGCTAAACATTCTAGAAAATTTAAAGCGCAGGAAAATGTCTACACTGTCAATTTTAAAGAATTTCCAGAGGAGGAGAACAGAGGATTCGTTCGGCGATTATTTTGAGACATGCTACAAACGGTCAAATCTGAAATGCAGTGTAATCCTAACGATTACCTACGCCTGAATATACGCCACGATTCGCTGAAATTTGGTACGAGTTTACGCAACGTAAATATTTGAATGAGCACCTCATTTTAGACAAAATAGAAGCCGTTTAACATTCCAAGCAAGATTTTAAACTGGGCGACGGCTCCATGCAATTCGACCCGTTTCATATCAAGTATCCACAAGGCAGTGGTCGTGATAGAACCAAGCACCTAATGGTGAATAATCAGAATTTCAAGAAGAGGAAACAATCCATCGTTCAGATCGACAATCCCTGGGATAAGTTTTGTTTAGCTAGAGCGATCGTCGTTACTGGATTACACAGTGAAAAACCAGAACATCCAGACCCCGAATGGGAAAAACGATGGCTACGTATGCGGAAGGGAGATTTTAAGTCCTTGGACCAGAAACGAGAAGCCCTAGCCCTCATGGAACAGGCCGAGTGTGATATCACTCAACCTTGTGGACCCGAAGAATGGGGAAAGTTACAACAGGTGTTAGCCCCTCGCTATCGACTGAAAATATTTCAGTTAAAGTCAACTTCGACTAAACTCTGTTTAGAGCCCATTTACAAAGGTTGGGGAGATGGAACTTGTTTGAATGTTTTGTTAGTCGAGCAGCATTACGATGCCATCCTATCGATGCCGGGAGTGGCGGGGAACCCCTATTACTGTGATCATTGCAATGTGGGGTACAGGAATGTCACAGACCATCAGTCCCAGTGCCCTCATCGCAGTAATTTTTGTTAAGCGGACACGCCATGCCCCGAAGACGGGACCCGCATTCAATGCCATCAATGCCAAGGATTTTTTAAGAACAGGACCTGCTACGAAAATCATTTACGACCCTATAGCAAGAAGACTATCACCAGTGTATGCAGTTTAATGGGGCGATGCCAGCAGTGTCAGTCCTGGATGCCTAAGAATTTATTCCCTCATCACAAGTGCGGAGGACAGAAACAATGTAAGATCTCTAAGAAAATCGTCGATTTCGATTATCAGTGCTACGTTCAAAGGAAGCCTGAGAAGAACAAGAACAAGGGGAAAGAGACCTAACAGTTTTTTATTTATTTCGATTTCGAATGCACTCAGGAAAACGGCATCCACGTCCCTTATCTGTGTGTGGCATACCGCGTCTGTCAACATTGCGGTCATTTACCCATATACAAGCCCTGTCCTCATTGTCAACACAGGCCCTTTTCGATTGGTACCAACAACAGACCGGAAAAGTGTTTGATTTCAAGAAAGAGTTTTTAGAGTATTGTATTTCAGACGTCGATATTTTACGACGATGCTGTGCTCAGTTTAGAGCCACTCTTAAGAGTTCGGTGCGAGTCGACCCTTTCCAGGAATCCATCACGTTCGCCAATTTAGCCTACCGTCGAGGATTCATGGCTTAAAAGACCATTGTCATCATTCCTAACCTGGGGTATCAACCAGCTCGAAAATATTCTGCCAAAGCCTGTCGGTGGCTCACCTGGATGAGTAAACAGAGCGGATGTCACATACGACATGCAAGAAACGGGGGCAAAGTCAAGATCGGAAGTTATACCGTCGACGGATACCAGGATTCGACTCACACCGTCTCCGAATTTTACGGCTGCTATTGGCACGGATGCATCACATGCTATCCCAATCTACAGACCAAAATTCATCCTCACCGGACCCAGTTTACTTACCAGAATTACACGAAGAAACCCTGAGAAGAAGTTCCATCTTGGAGGACATGGGGTACACAGTCCGTAGCATCTGGGAGCACGATTTCGATCAGCAAGTGCAAAGAGATGTGAGTTTACAGCATTTTGTACGAGACTAGGACATTCTCGATCCTTTGAACCCCCGAGAAGCCCTGTACAGAGGCCGGACCAATGCCACACGATTATATTGTGAGGAAGGGGACATGAGATATGTGGACGTTTGTTCCTTATACCCGCACGTACTCAAACACAGACCTTTTCCTCTTAGCCATCCTGAGTTCATCACAGACGAGTTTCAGGACGTGAGAAGTTATTTCGGGCTCATTCACTGTCTTGTCTTACCACCCCGAGGCCTCTATCACCCCATTTTACCTTATCGCACGGGAGGCAGTTCACTGCTTGAAAAAACTTCTTTACTAAACTTTACTTGCAAAGTAAATTTCATTAAAGATATTCCAAAAAAAAGAAAGGTCACCTTTGCATTAACTTTACAAAAAGTAAAGGTGAAAAGGTAACCTTTACTTACGCGAAAAGGTAATTAAATATAACCTTTCACCTTTAACGCCACATTAATGTTCCCTTTTTATTGATAAATATACATGATATTTTATCAAAGCCTTATTTAAATGCTTACTTTTGTTTCATACACTTATACTTTGGATTTTCACTGTTAGTATTAAATAGGAATCTGATTTACTCGATACGCAGATTTTTAAGACAAATGGCAAAGAAATTTTTTTTTATTCCTATCGCGCAACTAGTTGCGGAGGGGACATAGCATCGCGAATGTGTGTATGTGTGTGTGTGTTAGTGTGTTAGTGTGTTTGTGTGTTCATTACACCCTGTGGGCAAGATTGACAGAAAACCTTTGCATTAACCATTCTCAGCGTTTACATACTTGTGTGGCAGTATAAAAGGACAAAGCCTATTCATTTTCAAGTTCATTGATGAAATATTTCTTCAGATATCGCATTTTTACTGCCTCGAAACCCTGACATTTTATGTACGAGTTGACAACAATCATTTCCGCTAGAGAACCAGTTTAAGAGCCAGTTTTAAAGTTTCAAAGGCGTGTCGATTCTGCGGGAAGCAGATTAAAAGAATTTGATGCCAACAAGTGTCTAGGAATTTGGGGTGCACGCTATTCCCGAAAGGTGTAATACAATCCAAAAGTTCAATTAACCTCTCGATGTACATTGTTATTTTCATTACGAAAAAATGCATATTGCCTGGAACTGTGAGGTATACTTACATTGTAGGTAGGTAAATAATTAAAATTACTAAAACATATACATATAGCATACGTGATATGTTTTTGCTAGGTATAAGGGAAACTGCCAAATTACGTATGCATATTATCCCCCTCCCCGACTGAAATGCTATGCAATTTGATTTTTGTTAAAAATAGACATCCTCCACCCCGATAATTTTTTTTAAAACTAAATAGTGCTGAAAAACAATTAAATATCTTATATTAAACTTTACTACCCCAAATTAGGTATCCCTTTTATGCCCCCTTGACCAAGACGCTATGCACTTTGTATTTTATAAAAATAAAAATGGATCAACCAATAATTTTGTCAAAAGTAAGGGTGTTGACTGTAATGTTGCGGGTTTGAATCCTTTCTTGGGACGTGGAGACTAGTCCTTCGAATGAGACCGTGTAAACCACGGGCCCATGTCCCAATAGATGCTGGCACAAAAAGATACCTCACTGCTTAATGATCACTACTGAATTAAATATCCCCTTAAATTCCAAAAAATCCCCTGTTGTCCCCCTGTCAGTCCCTGACATTTTCCTGTCTCTCCCTGACTTTCTCCTATGATCCCCTGTCGTTGTCCCTGCTCTTCCTGACCAGTCCCTGTCGTCCCCTGTCGTTGTCCCTGCCTTTCATGTCTAGTCCCTGTCGTCCCCTGACATTCTCTGCTCTCCCAGTCCAGTCCCTGTCGTCCCCTGTCGTTGTCCCTACCTTTACTGACTTGCCCCTGTCGTCCCCTGACATTTATTTTCGCCAAGAAAAGGAATTTAAAATATATTTTTGTTGCATTTAAGAGTGAAAAATGATATAGTCTTGAAAACTTTAAGTATTTTTTGAAAATATAGACTTAGTAAAAAGTTAACACATTTTTAAATGCCTTAACGAAATCCCCTGTAATTTGGTTTCTATTACTTGTATCAATGTGGTTTTTTTAGTTTGGTAGCATTTCGGGGGGAGAACGACAGAGAATTGCATCGATTCTAAAGAAGAGATAAATTACCAATTTATTGCATCTTGTGATGCTAGACGGCATATTCATTGTACTTTTTGAACCTTTTATATATATTTATAAACAAATTCATTTTTATTTGATCTACTTTGAAACATCTTTGAGCGTAATAACTGTCTTTGTAAAAGAACAAGATTTAAACATTTAGGAATACATTATCAAATCTATGCATGGGCTAATTTTTTCCCCCAAAGAATTAAATGAATAAAAAATTAATTGGAAGGAATGATATATATATGCATTAATAAAATAAATGTCTAAGTAATAAATAAAAATTATTAAATAAACTATTAATCTATTTTATTCATTTATTTTCTTATGTGAATAAATCTACAAATAGACAGACTTCAGAATGAATGAATAAACACATAAATAAATAAATAAATAAATAACGAGAATTATATAAATTTATTCATTTATTCCTTATTTTTTAATTTATCACTCATTTATATCCCCAAAATTTGATTTATTAGTTTTATTTTATTTATTTGCTGAAGTATGCTACAAAGTATTTTATTAGCATATTAAGAGTCATTCTCTGTAAGCATCAAAATGGGCTGGAAATTGATTTTCACGGATTTTGCTGAAGTTTTGTGAAATAGTTACATTATAAGCCCAATTTACAAAAATATTATTAAAAGTGATCAATTGGTCTTGTTTCCATGGCAACCAGGTTACCTGTTTTTTCACATAGTGAAAAATACCTAAAATGATATTTCTTCCCATTCATGTACATTTAATTAAATAAAGGTGATTATTCTTATTTTTTCCTTTGAAATAATTTGTTATTTGTATTTTCTATTAAAAAGAGTTGAAATTTTTTTTTGGACCTGCTGTTAAATGCCAAAAAGCATAAAAAATTGCTTTAAAAAAGGGGGGTTAAACATAACAATGTGTACAAAAAACGCAGGCACTGGTGGAATATTCTGATGCTCTGAATTTCACCTTATAGATTTATGAAGAATATATGAAAAAACTGGAGAGGTATTATTTACTTTAAGAAAATAAATTGACTGTAAAGTTTGTAAAAAATCTCTAAATTTACACACATTTTTGACAAGAGTTATTTCCCCTTTCGGAAATCTTTTGCTTAAATCAATGAAAATGAAAGTGAAAGTACACAGCAGAAAACGACTTTGAGGAGTAAATACTGTCTGTTTTGGATATTTTAAGGGGTTTTAATCCAACTTGTGAAGTATTTAACATTACCCATTCTTAAACTGTTAAATGACTGTTCAGGCTTTACTGTGACTGAGAGATATATACATGTTTGTGTATAGATGTCATTGTGATAAACTTGAAAATGGATTGCATCCTATGAAATCCCTGCCTCTGTGACAACAAGTGCTGCATCATTGAAAAAAAGTGTTTAAAAACAAAGTAACATCAGTTAAATAGACGTCAGAGCTAAGGGTGGGATAGTAAGGTTGTGATGAAGAAATATACATGGCAATAAGATCACTAGGCAAGTACCAATGAAATATTTACCACGTACATTGA
>PRKT01000182.1:878309-912825 GCA_003671525.1 Saccostrea glomerata
TCTTAAGTTTTTACGGAAGGAATTAATTGAGATGGCTTCTCTTGTATCTAATTTCAATAAATTCCATTGTTTCACGGCGTCTGGCACAAATGACTTTTTGAATAGTTCTAATCTACGTCTTGGAATAATGAACTGTTCTTTAATGCGGGTATTGTATTTTGATACATTTTCATGCTTGTTTGGTACAATATTATTTAAATGTTCAGGGACAGTCCCTTTATGTATTTTGAACATAGTAGACATTTTTGCAACATAACGCCTAAATTTTAAAGTTTCCCAACCAGTTTCTAAATAGAGTGTTTCAGTAGATGCAAAAATAGGAAGTCCGGTAACAATTCTAGCCGCAGCTAGTTGTACTTTTTCCAGCTTATCAGAATCTTGTTCAGAGCACCCATCCCATACAACAGAAGCGTATTCGAGCATTGGTCTAATAAATGTAGTGTACAATTTTGAAAGATTATTTCTACTCAATTTAAAGTTAAGTTTTTTCAAAAGCCTAAGTGTTTTATAAGCATTATTAACAATACCGTCAATATATGCAGACCAGCTGAGATTCTGTGACAATAATAAACCCAAGAGTCTATAGACTGGGACGCATTCTAGCCTATCTCCTTTAAAAAATAATTTTGGCATAATAAAAATGGCCTTTGTGTTAAAGAAGACTACCTTTGTTTTAGATGGGTTAAATTTTAGAAGCCATTTATCTGACCATGATTCTAAAATGTGTAAATCGTGGTTTAGCTTGTATTCAATGTCTTAAATATTGTATGAACATTGTTGAAGCGAATTATCATCGGCAAACAGTCTACACATAGACATCATATTTTCAGCAACATCATTTACAAATATCAGAAATAAAAGTGGCCCCAATACAGGGCCCTGTGGTACACCTGCATATAAATCAAGTTTTGAAGAGAACAAATCCTTATACATTACTTTTTGTGACCTATGATTTAGATAACTAGAAAACCACTGGAGGATATCTCCGGATATACCATAAGTTTTTAATTCAAAAATGAGACCCTTGTGCCATTATCTGTCAAATGCTTTAGACAAATCACAAAAAAACATACAACATACTTTTCCTTCATCAATATTTGTACAATACTATGATATGTTTCTAGTAATTGATACACAGTAGAATGTCCGGGTAAAAAACCGGCTTGATATCGATAAAACAGATTATTACCGTGAAAATAATTGTACACATGTTAAAAAAATAATTCTTTCCATGATTTTACTAACACGGGATAACAGCGATACAGGTCTATAATTTGAAACCAAAGAGGGATCATCCTTTTTAAAAAGAGGAATAACATTAGTTATTTTCCAGAAAGATGGAAATATTCTATCTGACAGGGACCTGTTGTATAACATAGTGAGTGGTTTAACAGCAGAATGAAAAGTAGATTTTAACATTTTATGACTTATACAGTCGGGACCTATAGCTTTGTTCACGGGAAGTATTGAAATAATGTCTGATACTTCATGTTCTTCAATTGATATTTTACAAAATGTGCTTCTACATAGATTGTACATGTTTGATAGTGTTTCGTTTGAATCATCAATAGTAGAAATAGATGAAAAATAAGAATTTAAGGCTTCAATTTTATCTAAGTCAGAGTAAGCCAACTTTTTATCACCTTTATCATTATATATTTCAATAGGTGGTATCTCGTTAGATAGTTTAATGTTGAATGAATCCTTCATCAATTTCCAATAAAGTTTATTATTATTTTTACTTGAGTCCTCTAAATATGTTTCAATATTGTCGTAATAATTAGCCATAGCATGTTTCTTCATATTGTTAACCGAATTCCGTACCTTACTATATTCAGACCGATCAGATTCTCTTTTGGTTTTATGTGCTTTTTTATGAAGACGGTCTCTAGTTCTAATTGTTTTCCTTAATAAAGAATCGAACCATGGTTTGTCAAGAGGACGGATTGTTATTGTTTGTTCCGGTACGCATTCGCGAACGCAAGTGAGAAATTCAGATGTGAAATTTTCAGTGGCCAAATCTATGGTATCAGCTTCGTTGATGATTTTATCCCAATTACAGTTTTTTATCAAAGTATTTGATTTACCAAAGTCCGCATTTTTATAGGCCCACACTTCTCTTTTGTAAGAGCGATTGTAGCTTATATTAGAGAAAAGTGAGATAAAAGTAGCTCTATGATCACTTATAGATGATTCCATTACTGATGTGCCCGATTCGCATACTTGAATATCAACAGAAGAAAAAATTGGGTCAAGCAGCGTGCTCGACGTGTTCGTAGTTCTTGTAGGTTCATGGATATTGTTAACTAAATTGTGTGTTGCGATTACTTCACGGATGATATGTGTTTGTGGAGCTGTAAAGGGGTCAACATTAATGTCACCAACTATTACTATCTTATTGGATTTTTCACCAACTTTATCAATACTCCATGAAAGTTTGGTCCAAAAACTGCCATCAGAGTTTGGGGGACGATATACACAGCATAAGAAATAGTTAAAGGTATGATTATCAATTTCAATCCATATGCATTCAACGTCAGCTGGTTCGAATTCATGTCGCCTAATAGCGCGTATTTTTTCAGATAAGTAAATCATGACACCACCCCCGAAACAGTTTCTATCTTTCCTCAAAATATTACAAAACCCATCTAAGTGTAAGTCATCATTGTGTACAGTATGTTCCAAATGGGTTTCTGTAAAACATAAAATGTCAAAATCATGAACAAAAGAGTTTAAATGATCGATTTTGTGTCTAATACTTCGTATATTGAGGTGTAAGATGTCAAGGACATGTTCAATGGTAGGCCCCGGATTGACCTCGATATCGCCACATGCTAAAAGAACAAATGTAAACAATTGAAGATAGAAATTGATATACACAGAATTATGTGTAATACATTTCATGCATTGACTAAGTAGTTTTAAAATATTTTTGAGTAATTGTAACAAATATGCGCATGGAGACACAGACCACAAACATTTTTTAGAAGTTCCTTTACCTGATAAATAGAATAAACCGACTGCAGCTCGATATTCTTCTAGTGAGTTACCCATTGTCTATCTTTTGATATATATAATTGTATGGAAGTATAAGACCGCAGTCAGTAGCTGCCCAAATTTCGCCTACTACATTATTCACTTGACATATGTATACAAAGTTTGCATGACTTAAGTATTGAACACATAATGTAATAAAATAGTTTCTAACAAAGAGATGAGTGAAATATAAACACAATGTAAATAAAAACAACAAATAAAATATATACACTGGAACCAAACTGGTAATACAAGAAATATTTTGGAAAATATGAAAAAACAACAGTTGCCTACTGATGACAGAGTTGCAGTATAAATTGTGTAGGTGGTTGTGTATGAGCTTAGCCCATAGAACAACGTACATGTATGTACAAAAAATAACTAGGCGGAGAAGCATAGATGATGTAAATCAATCATTCATATCCGCAAGAAATTGTGTTTCTTTAGTTTTATTTTTCATAAACAGTTGCATCCTTAGATGTGCTATAAAGTATTTTATTAGCGTATTAAAACGACGTTTTATTATTTTAAGTCCATGATGGATATCAAAATAATCGTCTCATTATGCACAATATTAATCCGTCAGTAGATTTTTGATACTTTGTTTTGATTGAAAAAATCGGCTTTCAAAACCCTAACACGGTTCTGACAGAACATCAAAGCCATAGATGTTTACCAGTAACTAACTCGGGATACACAGTCATGACATCTATTATCCTTTTCACTGACCGCTATACATTGTTTTTGTTGTGGCAGGACGACCGTGTGTAGTTTGCAGCTGTTTGAAATAACATTTTCTCTTTGTATGAGAACCGATTTTTTTCAATCAAAACAAAATAAAAGTATCAAAAAAACTATTGAGGGGTAAAGATTGTGCATAATAAGACGATTATTTTGACATCCATCTTGGAAGTAAAATAATTAAAAGTAGTTTTTATATGCTTCAAGAATACTTTGACACATTTTTTTTTATCGTAAAATGGTTTTACATAGAATTAGCCAAACACATCCAATTTTCAGGTATATTGTTATTTAATTTGTTTGTATCGTCAATTTCAAAGATAAAAAAAATGTTTTTATTTTTTATTTATACAAAATTTTATTCACATAAGTGAATGGGATTGGGCAGCAGGCAAAGCCTATTTTAGCCCTCTCCCTACAAGGTCAAAATGAACACACAATATATAGATATAAAAATAAATAGACACACATAGTAGCAAAAACAAAAGAACAAAAACAAAAGAGAAAAAAAAGTAGAAAGAGAGAGAGAAAAAAAAATTTACAATGAAATACATGTACCGGTTATAAAGTGTTGGCATGAGTAACATACATTACAATTCAAATAAAACGTTTGGTTGCTGCGATGAAAGCATGTACTGCTTCAAATATTTGAGTATTAATATTTAGTCCATGATTGGGACTACCATACAAAAGTAAATCAAGTTCATGAGTTTGATCACAATCAATAATATTTTGAATTGTTTGGAAAAGTACATTTCTTGGAGAGTTATATTTTGGACAAGCAAAAAAATAATGATGAGCATCTTCAATAGAGTCAATACAGTATTCACACATTGGTGTTTCTGATAAAAATTGGTTATATAAGTCTGCCTTTAAATTACTTGCATTATTTCGCAATTGGCAATGTATTATATTGTACTTTCTTATTCCAAAATGATAAATTTCTTTACCTTTTTTACAATAATAAGAATTTAAAAGACTTTTAAATGAAGATATTCCAGGGGCATTTCTGATATAATCAGGCAAATCATTCCATAATTTAATAGTTGATGGGAAGAAACTTTCCATATATGATGTAGTTCTAATAGAAGGAATTTTGAATTCTGCATCATTATTTCTTAGATTATAGGGGTGGTTTGTAGGACGAAAAGGTTCAATCAAGTCCGTTAAATATTTAGGTGAATAGCCATTTATGATTTTATATAATAGTAGCAATTTATGAATATTCCTCCTAGTTTGTAAAAGATCCCACCCTAATTCATCATACAATTTTGATCTAGAGGAATTTGATCTTAATCCAGTAATAATTCTACCTGCTTCAACTTGGATATCTTCTAAAAGTTTTGCATCTCTTTCATAACAATTGTCCCAAACAACATCAGAATATTCTAAAACAGGTCTAATAAATGCAAAATATATCTTAATAAGTGTTTTTCTTTTCATCTTATACTTAAGCATTCTGAGGATATTTAGTCTTTTTGTAGCTTTTTCATGAATTAATTGTATATGCGAAGTCCAGGTAGCATCACTTTGAAAATGTAATCCTAGGTGGGTATGAGATGCATTTTGAATAATGGATGGGCCATGATGACCAAATGTAATAGGCGGATATTTTATATTTTTGCGGGTAAAATCAACATTTACAGTTTTGTTTGGATTAAAGTCAACAAGCCATTTTTTTGACCATTTATCAATTAGGTCTAAATCACTAGTAAGTGACTGGGCTACATTTGTGGCTTCTTTTTCTACAATAGCATATAAAGAGGTATCATCAGCAAAAAGACGTATATTGTTAGCTAAATCATCACAAATATCATTTATGTATAGGAGAAAGAGAAAAGGTCCCAAAACAGAACCCTGGGGAACACCAGCATTTACTGTCTCATGGTTTGATGAAAAGCCATCAATTACAACTTTTTGTTGTCTATCACACAAATAATTCTCAATCCAGCCTAATATGTTGCCATTAATGCCATATTTTTTTAGTTTAGATAAGAGACCTTTATGCCAAACTTTATCAAATGCTTTTGAGATATCACAAAAAATAAATCTTACATCTTTACCTTTATCAAGACTTGAAATTATAGTGTTGTATATTTCTACTAGTTGGTTCACAGTTGAGTCTCCAGGTTGAAACCCTGACTGATATTTGTAAATTACATTATTATCTTTCATAAAATTATGCAATTGTTTAAACAAAATTTTTTCCATTATTTTACATAAGACACTTGTAAGGGATATTGGTCTATAATTTGATACTTCTTGAGCACTACCTTTATTTTTAAAAACAGGTGTAATCTGTGATAGTTTCCAAATATCTGGCAACTTTTTTTCAATTAGTGATCTATTAAAGAGTTTTGTTAGAGGGGTTTTAATTGTGCTAGCTATTTCTTTCAAAATTCTTGGGGAAATACCATCAGGACCGGGTGGTTTACTACTGTCAATGATACATAATTGATCATAAACTTCATTTTCAGTGATAAAAATTTCAGATAAAGTGTCTGTATTTTGTAATGGTGGACCAGGACCATGAAGGGGAATGTCTGGTTCATGTGTAATAGATGAAACTTGTGCAAAGTATTTATTAAGGACTGTAGCTTTCTCAACTGGATGGAAGATAAGTTTACCTTTAGATTTAAGTGGTGGTATTGGTTCATAATTTTTGTTTAGTTTTGATATTGACTTGACTATTCTCCACCATTTTCCAGGGGGGATTGATTTATCAATCATTGAGGATATTTTCTTGTTATAATTTTCACGAGATTTTCGAATTTCATCAATAACTGTATTTCTGAGTTCTCTGTATGTCTGCCAATGCAGTGGATTGTCTGTATGCTTTGCTTTATAGTGTGTCCTGTTTCGTTTCCTCATTAATTTCCGTATGGTATTATTCATAAATACTTTATCTCTAGGTCTGATGGTAATGGTTTTCTTAGGAATATGTTTATCAATACAATTGTTTAATGAAGAGACAAAATTAGAATATGTTTCATTGATATTTTTTGAATCATATAAAATAGAGTTCCATTCACATTGTCTTAATTCCTCATTAAGTGCAGTATAATTTACATTTTCGTAATTCCTTACTACCCTTTTGTAAGCATATTGTTTGTGGATTGTGAATTTAAGTTCAACACTAATAACACAATGAGAGCTGCAAAAAGGTGCTGCTATGTCATGATTTTGAATCAGACAAGTATTATTAGTTAATATTAAATCAATACATGTCCCAGTGCTCACAGTAAAGTTGGTAGCACTATCGATGAGATTTGTAAGGTTGAGTCGTTGTAATAAGAGTTTAAATTGTCTACTTTGGTTGGACAGCATATTGATATTAAAATCACCTAATAATAGAATTGGAATATTAAGATCTAAAGCTTGCTGTAGATTATATAGAAAATGATCCCAATATTCTGCCTTTGAGTTAGGGGGTCTATAAATAACACCCACAAGTAATTTATTATTATTTACTACTACTTCAGACCAGAGAATCTCCATATTACTAGAGTCTAGGTCTTTTCTTTCTGAAAAATGTATACTTTTAGAAATGTATAAAGCAATGCCACCTCCGAAACGATTTCTATCTTTACGCAGGGGGGTATGATACCCAGTAATTAATATATCTTCATCACTGATTGAGTTATCTAAATGTGTTTCAGATATAGCTATAATGTCATACTCAGAAAGTTCAGCTGATACAACATCTATTTTTGAAAGTAGACTACACACATGTTTTTATAATGATGAAATTCATGCAGTTAATAAGTTTATTTTTTTTATTTACTAACTACTTTAAATCAATTAATGTTTTGGTTTTAAACACTTAAATATTCCAAAATGCACCAGTACCCCCTGCTGACTTTATTTCTTACAAATAGTACAAAGTCAAACCAGTATTTAATGAATAAAACAGATTACAGCGAAATAAATACATAAAATAAGATAAAAAAAATAATAAAATAAATATTAATAAAATATCAATTTATTCATTTATTTTTGAAATTGAAAATACAAGAAATTAGTCAATCATTTATATCCGCAAGAAATTGTGTTTCTTTAGTTTTATTTTACATAAAAAGTTGCATCCTTAAATGTGCAACAAAGTATTTTATTAGCATATTAAAACAACTTTTTATTATTTTAAGTCCATGATGGATATCAAAATAATCGTCTCAATATACACAATATTGATCCGTCGATTAGATTTTTGATACTTTGTTTTGATTTAAAAGATCGGTTTTCAAAACCCTAACACTGTTCTGAAAGAACATCAAAGCCATTGATGTTTACCAGTAATTAACTCGGGCTACAAAGTCGGTAAAAAAGGTGTCAAAATATTTTGGAATCATATTAAAACTACTTTTAATTATTTTACTTCCATGATGGATATCAAAATAATCGTCTCATTATGCAAAATCTTTACCCGTCAATAGCTTCTTTGATACTTTTATTTTGTTTTGATTGAAAAAGAAAAAAATGAGTTCTCATACAAAGAGAAAATGTTATTTCAAACAGCTGCAAACTACACACGGTCGCTCTGAACATATCATAAACAAGGTATAGCGGTCAGTGAAAAACACAATAGGTGTCATGACTGTGTACCCCGAGTTAATTACTGGTAAACATCAATGGCTTTAATGTTCTTTCAGAACAGTGTTAGGGTTTTGAAAACCGATTTTTTATTCAAATCAATGTATCAAAAATCTAATTGACGGATTAATATTGTGCATAATGAGACGATTATTTTGATATCCATCATGGACTTAAAGTAATAAAAAGTTGTTTTAATATGCTAATAAAATACTTTGTAGCATATTTCAGCAAATTAATAAAATAAAACTAATAAATCAAATTTTGGGGATATTAATGAGTGATTAATTTAAAAAATAAACAAATAAATGAATAAATTTATATAATTCTCATTATTTATTTATTCATTTATTCTTTATTCAGTCGATTTGTGGATTTATTCACATAAGAAAATAAATGAATAAAATAGATTAATAGTTTATTTAATAATTTTTATTTATTACGTAGACATTTATTTTATTAATGTATTTATATATCATTCCTTTCAATTAATTTTTTATTCATTTAATTCTTTGGGAAAAAATATCCCATGCATAGATTTGATAATGTATTCCTTAATGTTTAAATCTAGTTCTTTTACAAAGAGTTATTACGCTCAAAGATGTTTGAAAGTAGATCAAATAAAACATGAATATGTTTATAAATATTTATATAAAAGGTTCAAAAAGTACAATGAATATGCCGTCTAGCATCACAAGATGCAATAAATTGGTAATTTATTTCTTCTTTAGAATCGATGCAATTCTCTGCCGTTCTCCCCCGAAATGCTACCAAACTAAAAAAAATCACATTGATACAAGTAATAGAAGCTAAATTACAGGGGATTTTGTTAAGGCATTTAAAAAAGTGTTAACATTTTACTAAGTCTATATTTTCAAAAAAAAAACTTAAAGTTTTCAAGACTATATCATTTTTCACTCTTAAATGCAACAAAAATATGTTTTAAATTCCTTTTCTTGGCCAAAATAAATGTTAGGGGACGACAGGGGCAAGTCAGTAAAGGCAGGGACAACGACAGGGGACGACAGGGACTGGACAGGGTGAGCAGAGAATGTCAGAGGACGACAGGGAGTAGACAGGGAAGGCACGGACAACGACAGGGGACGACAGGGACTGGTCAGGCAGAGTAGGGACAACGACAGGGGATCATAGGAGAAAGTCAGGGTGAGACAGGAAAATGTCAGGGGATTGACAGGGGGACAACGGGGGATTTTTTGGAATCTAAGGGGATATTTAATTCAGTAGTGGATCATGCAGTGACAGTTCCTATTATAGGAAAGAATGTGCAGCTCTCTACTGGCAAGCCTTCATGCCTTCATATGAGCAAAAATTTCCTGAGAAGGACATTAAACAAAATACATGGTACTATCAATCTTTAACATGTTTAACGTCCCTCTAGAGAATCTATCTCTTATGAGAAATTGCCATTTCCAGTGAAGGTCCAGTCGCGAGGGGATGCTCCGTTTAGCGGTGCCCTTGTTTTAAGTACATTTCCTTCAGGAGAGGAACTCGAAAGTTGTAAGAACTTGTTTCCGATCAATTTGATTTATTTCAATAAAATATGTTCAAAACAAAACATTATATCATATTCATTTCCAGTTGTAATTATTACAATATACGAAATTGTCATCAACAGAAACCAACAAATTTATACTTTTTTATATACTGCAGAGGGACAATAAAAAAAGTAAATCAGAATAAAGATACAATAAACCCTAAATTCCTAATGAATCAAAACTTTTGTGATCTGATTTCCTAAAATCTGATAGAGGGAGAATTAATTTTGAATTGCTTTTGAAAAGAAATATTAAAAGCTTTTCTGTGTTTACTTCTTCTTTATAAATATCAACCATAAACTGTTACAAACAATGCAAAATTAAATTATTTTCTAAAACAGGCAATAGATTTACAAAGTTAAAATATTTTTTTTTTAGATTCAGATTTTACAGAAAGACATTTTGTGTAAAGTCTCCTCAGAGACTCCCTTATAATCCGCACCAGGATTGCCTACAACTTTTATATGTACATTGAAATATATATTAATAATATAGCAATTGAAAAAAAATATTAAAGCATATTGATGGTTTTCATTTTCCAAACAAAAATGATTTTAAAAAAATATTTTTCTATTTTGGTTTCTCATCATACGAGTAAGAAATTATACAGCACAATCAATAACCTTGAATATAAACATTTAGCTAATCTTTTACATTTGTTTCTGTGTAAACATTCAGATACATGTAAATACAAAATAGAAAAAAATATACAGGTGGTGTGTATAAAAAATCACATTTCTGCTTTATATGAAAACTGAAAAGGTCCCAATTCACTTTCAAATATAATACAATATTATTTATAATCTCCACTCATTATTTGACAGAATACACCTCAAATAATACAACACCTATGCTGTATTATGCTAACTTAGTTGGAGCAGCTGGTTTCATTTTGATAACAATACATAATTATTGAACATACATTACATTGTGTGTGAAAAATAAACCACTGCAATGTACATGTATTTGTAAATTATTTTATGTGTAACAAATTATACCCCTATCACAGACATTAAAAACCGCTCAGGCAAAAGCCATAGACGGTTAACTATGAAAAACCTGTGTCCGTCGCTATGTAAATAATGTCTCAAGGGAGAATGCCGGACGTGCATTCGGTGCATTACTTACAATTGCATGAACACCCTAATGATATTTGCATGTATAAAAAATCAAAATTCAAATACATTTCAACAATAGTATTACTTCCATTACCGGTATATTAATACAAACATGATATATATTATATATAAAACATAAAACGTTTGTGTAGTGAAGAACACCTTACTGAATACTGCCTTCTCATTGGCCTTCCCTTTGGCCACGCCTACCATATACAGTCAAAATCTCTAAAATATGTTTCTATCATAGAATGTTTTCTCGCTATATTACGAAATGTTGGAAAACACTATTATTTTTGGTGCATGTACATATATAAAATAAACTTTGCAGTTTTAATACATGGAATTAAAAAAAGTGAGAAAAAAGTACATGAAAGGCTATTTGATATGCATTTATATACTGGCTAGTAACATCTTGACATCTTCAACTTACAATGAAAAATGTTTCAGTTTACATATTCACAAAAAAGAAAAATACTAAATCATCTGTGAGAATATTTAAAGATAAACTTTGCAAAATGTATGAGAATATGTATGTGTTCAGCTTCACCCAGTGAGCCTGTCTGAGCTTGACCTCTTTGGATTAAATGTTCTTATGTGTGTGGTAGATGCTTGTGTGTTTGCATATGTGTTCAGCTTCACACATTTTCATATATGTGCTCGACTTCACACGCCTTGGAAAATATGTAATAGGTTGTGGTAGATGCTTGTGTGATTGCATATGTGTTCAGCTTCACACATTTTCATGTATGTGCTCGACTTAACACGCTTTGGAAAATATGACACTATGATGGTGTAAAATGTTTACTTATGTATGATGCACACAGAGAAAAAAGTTCAGTGTACTTTGTTCTGCAAGAATGATCATATACATATACTGCAGTTATTTCCTCTTAAGAAATTGACAATCATAATAAGTTACATATTCATTTCACATAATTGTACTGAAAATTACATATCCAGTTTAAATGATTGTACTGAAAATTAAATTTATGCAAAAACTCTCTGGATGAATAACTAGCTTTCATAATTATGAATGCTTGAATGTTCATCTATAAATCTATAAAAGGATATTTCTTAGTTTACATATTCTTGACCATATCATTCATAACAGTATATATTCTCGATCAAGACATCCCTTTTGGATTCTCCTCTCTGACATCTTTTCTCAGTCACCAATCAGTTCAACAGTCATCAGGGTACTCAGATCTTTCAGGTGGTTTACAAAAACTGTCCTAATAATAAACATCATTTTCAAAATTATAGAGAAAATCATCAATTTTTTAAAAAAGATTACATTACTTCTATTGAAATTAAAGCACAGGCTTTGAAAGACATAATTCGGTAACTTAGAACATGTATAACTAAATATAATAGAAATGCAGACAATAAGACTCAATGTCAAACATATGATACATTGTGTAATAGCCTTGAAACTTACTAGGTTACTTAAAATGTTTGTGGCAAGCTTTCACTAAGCTAAGCAAAATATAAACAGTTCTTGATTACACATTGAAGTCTGATCCTCACCTGTGAGTCCTGACCTGCACATTTAGATGATGATGATCACTCTTAAATATCTTCATCACAACATCTGAAATTCATCCATATTCCCAATCTGCAGCTCAGCTCAAGTGTATATAGACTCCCTGTACAAATGTATACAGAATTAAATTTTGAATAAAAATATGATTTATCTCTTCACCATACCCAACCCTTTTAAAAAAAGTGAGAAAACAATATACTTTCCTTGAGATAAAACCAAGTAGTGAGTATCCATCAATGTTTAAAATATGTTTATCTCTAGAATTATATATTTATATTGGCTGAAAAATTTATTTTAAAAAAATCAAAGGAAATTACCTAAATACACATGTATGTGACTGATGTCTCAGATCACAACTATTTAAACCTTTCCACCCTCAGCAGCATGGGTTAGCTCCCCATAATGGCATTCTTTGTATCTACAAAAGGTATACAGTAAAACTCGTTTAGTACGAACACGGATATAGCGAATTTACGGATATAGCGAAGTTTTTCTGGGTCCCCGGCAAAATTCTTAACAAATCTTTGTAAAATTTTACGGTTATAACGAACTCTGATATAACGAATTTACGGATATAGCGAACTGATTTTGAGTCCCGTTGAGGCTAAATTTAATGAAATTTACATCTTTTATAGCGAACTTTCAAAGATCTCAAACTTTGCTAGATTGAACAAACTTAATTTTTTCTAGTAGCATTTGTATATTAAATTTGATTCATAATAAAACCTCAGTTATCGAATATTTGTTTTGTCATTTCCTTCACTTACATATTTGGTAGTAATACTTGAGAGAAAACATTCATATTGCGAATTCGCTATATATCGTTATTCCGAATTCGTTATACGGATATAACGAATTACGGATATAGCGAAGTAAATTCGCAGGTCCCACGGACTTCGCTATAACCGAGTTTTGCTGTACAATGAAAATCTAAAAAAAAAAAAATTAAAGAGCGAACGATGTATTTTTGGAATCAGATTAAATTTATTTCTGCCAATGTTTGACAGATAAATTTCCATAATAAAATGAAACGAATTATTAACAACAAACAAGACACATTTATTACCTTGCAGTCACCGTCGCACATACTGTATACAACTGACAAAATCCCAAATTCCTTTCTGTGTTGTTTTCTTGGCGAAATTTTCTTGCTTTTTAGACTGGTCCCCTGCTCTGGTTCCCATTCATTGCCCTGAATAAGAAAAAGGTTTTGTTTACAAGCTTCAACATCAATAAAATCTCCCGCACATTTACAGCCTTTATTGTAAACTACTAAAAACATACTCTACACACAATTTTCAGCTCAGTATTCTGTTATCCTCTTCATTCAAGTAATATGTAAACTCTTCTCAAATGTAAAACGAACGATCTACTTTGAACAGTAACCCAAATATGGCACTGTGTAGTCGGTTGAATAGCCAATCATTTCAAATCAAGTTGAACGGGTCTGCATCGCTATTTTGACGAAGTTTGCAACCAGTGGTAATTTTTTGAAACCTCATCTAGATTTAAGGAGATTCTTGCCTTGACAATTGCTCGGACTCCCGGATTGGCATGCACTGCAGGTTTGTTTACGATTTCCAGCCTTTTTCACTTTCAGCATAGATCAGTAAATTGTGCATGTTGTGAACAATGAAAGTCAGGCAAAACTACGATGTATATGTCATTTACTGCCAGAATATTAGATTAGTATTTTGATAATTTGGAGATTAAATGTGTATGTGTTTCTTTCAGTTTTATAACAGGTCCAGTACAATCACTAGATTTAGCTACGTAGGTAGAATTACCTACGTAGCTTTATTTGCTTTTCTCAGGTAGCTTTATTTAGCTATTTCAAGGTAAGTTTTCAAAAGTTTTCTTTTTATTAAAAAGAGACAAAAAGTCGCAATTAAATGACTATTGATATTTATACTGGGGAGGCTTAAAAACAAACAAAGCAGAGATAGTTTATACATTGCTGTGTTTGGACAATTTAGAGCAAAACATGTAATTCCATTGTTTGGTTAACTGTCCTCTCGGTGAGGGATGCCCGAATTTGATTATTTCACATTGTGCTGAATAATTACCTACCTATTATCTTGTTAACCGGAACTGGACTTCTTTGTCATTTCATTGAAGGAGTAACTGTTCTAACTGTCATACATAGTCCCAAAACTTTCAGAACTTTGATCGCAATTGCGCAGAAAATGACATTTTTTCCAAGAGGGATTTTTTCATGAGTTGTTTTCAGATGAGTTCAATGTTGAAAATGATAACTGCATCAAAATGACATTTTCTGCACACCCTGACAAAATTGCTTTTTAACAGAAATAAATCAATTTGGTAGCTAAATAAAGCTACCTCATGTAGGTAAATCAAGCTATGTAGGTAAATCAAGCTATGTAGCTAAATCTAGTGATTGTACCAGACCTGTATAATAATCTGTAAAGGTGTAGGTCTCTGGAATTAAACAAGACAAAGAAAAACAATTCTAAAGTGGGACTAAATGAGTAGTAAAATCCGAGCCGGGCCGGGAATTTGAAACTGAAACCGGGTTTTTGCTAATTACTGAGAATATACGCAATCAGTTGTCATAAAACTTAGTTACAGATGTATTTACGATTTGGCTGAGAGTTTCAACTCCGAAATTGACAAAAAAATTTGTTTCATTTATAACATTTTGTATTTTAAACTTTGTCCATTTTTTTAAAATACGGGTTGAGTGAATTCATTCTGCAGATTGTTGAAGGGAAAACATCAAGACAGGGCGAGGAAGACGACAAAACATGATTACCCAGACTGAGGATCCCAAAGTTCTTTGGTACAAGCACATTTTTAAAAAATCAAATAATAAGTTTCATGAAATGTTACTTGAGCAAACATTTACATTATTTAGTGCTTGACTTGCTCGGGAGTCATTATTGTAATATGTATTCGTATAAAATGTATAAAATTTCTTTTGTATAGGCTCAAGCTACTCAGCCTACCATGAGAAAATTAAAAGATCTGCCATGAAGAAGAGACAGGTTTCTCAACTTTCATATTATAGATGGCAAGTGTTGTAAAGATCTGATTTTGAAGTATGCTTGATTAAAAAAAAACATAAAGGTGTTTGGCAGTTCATAACTATTAACTGTGATTGCATTGTGTATTAGTTTTCAAAATCAATTCATTCTTTGGTGACCGTGTGCTTCAAACTCATAATTTTTAATAAAAATATAGACTATATATTTGTCCAGATGTATAAAATGTAAATCACAGTATGAATTCTATTTCAGCATGATTGTCATCATCAATTTGAGGGACTCTCACCTAAAGTCCTTTTACTGTTCCATATCAGGAAAAAGTTCATGAGCAGAAACATGCTTTTGGGGAAAAAGGTACATATATCCTAAACCATAACTTGAGTATGTTTCTGTATACATGTACAGCTAAGCTAAATATGTAGCACTATACTGTGCTTTTTGTAAACTGACTACTGAGTAGTCAGGAAAACCTATGATTTTGTTATATTTCAGGGATTTATTCTTTGTTTGTGTTAAGTACCTTCAAAAAATACATAATTCTCAAATTGTAATTTTAGGCATTAGGCTTTTTGTGATAAGGGATACATGACCTATCCCATTTATTCTTCATATTATATGTCAATAACAAGAGGTCCACTCGTCTTATTGAATTAATACAATTTTTCTTTTTGAGGTTAAAGGTCATGTATGAATTTTTTATTTACTTATTAGGTTGCGTATTGTTTGTATTTTTATTAATCATGGTATTGTGAATTCTGATAACAGATACCTTTGAAAATATTCATACTTATGCATAGCACTGAAAATATACTTATAGATTTTTTTTCTTTCAGGAAAAGCATTAGAAGAATGCCTGCATGGGAAGAAAACTTTTGGACTTTGAAAAGGGAGATGTGACGAAAATATTTTGAGAGTTATTGATTTCCACTGAAACCAATATCCACAAGAAAGAGGAACACAGGAAGTGTTGATTCACAGCTTTAAATTCAAGAATGTACAGTTGGTTTTATTAGGAAACATGTCACGTACAAAAAACGTTTCTCGTGAAATAAACTCTGTCTTGGATACTTATTTATGTGTATGGGATTTGCGAGATAGGATGTGGGCGGCATATATTGTCAAGAATCTTGATGTTTTTGATTTTATGTTTGTAAAAAGAAAATGTTTTAAATTGTAAGAAACAAAGTTGAAGTCAACTTTTGGTTAATTTTTATATATTAATTATGATGTCTAGACTTCCGCAGTATCGACTTGAAAGAAAAAAACTTATTTATAATTTGCATAAGGCTTCATTCACAGGAATGGAAAATATAAATTATTAACTTTTGTGGTAATTAAAGATGGTATTTAGTTAAATTTAAAATCTGTAATTATAAGATTTAATATATCCTAAATACGGTGTTTGATGGTTGTAAATATTAACTTTACTTTTTTGTAAAGTCAAGACAATGTGGGACATAACATCATATTTAAGTGTATGTAAAGTTAATGTAAAGGTTACCTTTTCCAACTTTTACTTTAGCCTGGTCCATTATCTGGAAAATCTTGATTCAGCATTCAAAGCAAGTCCATTTATGTGCATCCTTACATGTATCATCCATGCAAGTTTGCTTAACATAGAGCTTATACCTATGAAATTATCAAATTTTAGGAATTTTTTTTCCAAAACAGGAGAAAATTATCATAAAAATTATAAATCAATACATTATTTACAAACAGAAAATGCACATAAAAACAAAGAATAAATGCAAAAAATCTAAGGCCACAAAAGAAATACTACATGTTGGCCATGACTTTCAAGTCTTGAAGTGTACAAATTGGTGTTAGGATTGAAAGGGTTTATATACCTGTCTTATGGTGCCTATTTATGAAAAAAGTTCTTGACTTGTCTACTCCTCTCCAAAAATTTTTCATACTTATTAACTACAAATTAATTTAACATTTTCTTTACGCTTTTTTACAAGCATTCCCGATACTTTCTTTTTGATGTTGTCTTTAGGTCTTTTGACCGGTCACGGTAGCCTAGTGGTAGAGCGTTCGCTTCGTGATCGGGAGGCCCGGGTTCGATTCTCGATCGCGGCGCCGCGTCATACCTAAGACGTAAACAAAGGTAGTGAATGTTCCTTCGCCAAGCGCTCGGCACTAGAAGTGAAAGTCACGGGTCTTTCGGATATGACCTTAAAAACGTAGGTCCCGTGTCACGGTAGGCGTTGGCACGATAAAGAACCCTCACTGCTCAATGGCCCTGAGTGCCGAGTATAGGTCTAAATTTGAAGCCCTTCACCGGCATCGTTGACGTCTCCATATGAGTGAAAAATTCTCAAGAGGGACGTTAAACAATATACAATCAATCAATCAATCTTTAGGTCTTTTGTGAATTAAACCATCTTTCCTTTTGCTTCTTTTCATCTGCTCTTCTATTTCTTTTTGTCCCGGACATCTGTCCTCTGTAAAACACCTGCTGAATAAGGACAGCAATTCTCCTTCCTCCTCCGTGGACCATCTCTGTCGCAATGAACTCTTTTTGTTTGGTGCTGAATGTGCACAAAAGGATAAATTACCGTTAAAAATAAACAAATTCAGCCTATTCAAACATTACCTTACACATGATGTTCAACTAAATAACAAATCTGTAAATGTGTAACATCAACTTATTTTTGCAACCAAATCTATGTTGCTAACATTAATTAATTACAAGAGAAGTTATTTGATTACTGTGCACATACTATTTTCCACGGGATTATAATTTCGCAGAATCTCTATTTCTTTTTAATCTGTGGTACAAAATTACACGGATTTCTTAGATTCTCACTATATTCTTTACAAGTATTTTGAGTAAATTTGGACATATTTTCGCGGAAAATTTGTGACCACGTACATAGTGTAAATTAATATCACATGAGAAAAAGCACTTCTACAGTATGTGCATGTAGAAAAAATTGTATTTTGTTTCCCTACTTGAACTGAATGAAATAAAGTAAGATCCCAAACAAAATTCCAACTTTGTTCACCTTTTTTTAGCTCGGCTTTCTGAATCGGATCCTTCTTCGTCCTCTGAGAAGAACTCTAATTCTGGTATCTCCACCTCGTTATCAGGGGATCACAGGATGAAAATCCACCATTCAGTCGACTGAATGGTGGCTGAATGGCCATTGAATGGTTACTGAAAGGTCACCGAAAAGACCCTTTCCCGTAACCTTTCCGTGATCATTCAGTTACCATTCAGTCGACTGAATGGCACATACATTTCAGTGACCTTTCCGTGATCATTCAGTTGAATCTTTTTATTGAATAATCGGCTTATTTTTTATCTAAAAAATTTATTTCACTTTTTCCTGGTATAATAGCATTAAATATATCTAATTCCGAATAAAAAAAAAATAGGAAAAAAATTAATACAAGAAAAAGAAATTGCTCCCATGCCCAGAATCGAACCCTGGTCTCCTGCAAAGGTGTCCGCGACCTTATCAATTACGCTACGACTTCTTGTTGAGAAATGAGGATTTAAAATCAATTAATTTATAGAAATCGATGGAACAATCAGTTCACCTGTCGTATCAAGGAGCTGCGATGTGTATATATCTTGTATATCTTTTGTATATTCTATGTTAGTTGCGCGGATTTTGGGGACAGACTAATTAATTACACATCTCCTATCGGGATGATGACAATTATCAGAGACGGGCACCTGTTCCTGTGTCAAAGATTTAAGATCGTTGTAAATTCTCTATCCAGAAACTTAGTAGAATGATTTTATTAAAGCAATATCATTAAGAAAGCTAAAATCTCCTATATATTTTTTTTCTACAAGAGGCATGTATAAACGATTTATTTATTCTTGTAATTAAAAATGAATTTAAAATAATGTCTTTCAAAAACTAAATATCCTGCAGTTTTGACAATGACATAATTCAGAAACAAAATTGATCAGTAATACTTGCGATTTTCCAGAAATGGTTTAAATAATATGAATTCTGTCTCATCAATCAAAACTATATATTTCCATGAAAAAAATACACGTATAGCACTATAGAATGTTATGCATTTATTTAAATTTTGAATCTGTTATCGGATCATCATTTTTTATCACTTGAAGAATTTTTGTTTTCTAAATGTAACTAGAAAATTAAAAATCATTTTGAATAAGTCTCACATATTTTATAAAATTATAATTATTACTTAGACATATTTTAAGGTATCCGAATTTAATCACGATAAGTAAAAAAAAAAACAATTAAGATTGAATAATAAATCTTTATTCAAAATATTGCTTCCTTGTTTAGGAAAAATATCTGATTATAAAATAATACGCTAGTGAAAAAATGCTAAATTGAGACTTAAATATCACTGAAAGGTGGCGGAAAGGTCACTGAAAGACGACAGAAAGGTCACTGAAAGTCGACGGAATGGTCACTGAAAGACGACAGAAAGGTCACTGAAAGTCGACGGAAAGGTCACTGAAAGTTGATGGAAAGGCCACTGAAAGTTGACGGAAATGTGTCCGCTGAATGGTGACTGAAAGGTATCTGAAATGTAACTGAAAGGTCACTGAAATGTATGTGCCATTCAGTGGCTGAATGGCCACTGAAAAGTTACTGAAAGCCGCCTTTCAGTTTTAACTGAAAGGTCTTGTTTCTTCCTGTGGGAAGGCACTGGCAATGACAAGGGCAAGGGTGGATCTGGCGGAAGGGTGTCCTTTGAATATTCCACTCCTACTACATCTGTAAAAAAGAAATCTGTACAATATATTTTTTTCCAAATGAACATGCTGATTTTTTTTCAAAAGTTATGTTTTTAATTCATTATGTAATAATAATGCTGTTTTTATTCTGTGGGCATTTATTACATGTACTATCTATTAATCTAAATGTCTTTCAACTGTTTTCCATTGAACCTGTGTACCATGTTTAAATCTTGAATCAGAAGTAATTTGGTAACTTCTACTCTCTCTAGAATATCAGATGTTTGACGATAATGTTGCTTGTGCATGTTCATGGTGTGTCCTAAATGGTCGTTCATTTTCAGTGGTATCCAAACTCTTCAAAGAAATGTTAAAGCAAATGTTACTTTGTTTCATTCATAAAGTGTTTATAACCACATGCTACAATTTGTTAGGTGCTGATTTAAAATATATTGCTCATCTTTTGAAAACGTAGAATCACATTACAATGCCCATAAAACATATTTTCCTACAACAAATTGACTTCACAGTAAAATGAACAGTTTCATCCCAAAGTTATTTCCATTTACTGGAGACGTTTCTTATGGAGTGATAAAAACTTGTACACATAAAGTTATAACATTTGAAATATCTACAGGTAGCAAATTTGACATCTTATAGATACTGATATTGATATTTCCACTCTTCCTTTGTCACCAATTTTATAAAATGGAACTGCTATTTAAGAATTTTGTTACTACATTGAAAGTGACAAACTCTCATTTACTTACGAGAATTGGGAAATAGGTATGGATTGCATTCAAGTATGCCAGCTCCTTCACGAACATGTTTGTCTGCCAGGTAAATCAATGGTTTGCAAACATAATTTGGCAAAAGAACAGGTACTCCCTGTCCTGTCTGCAATTATATTAATTTATTTAAGACACAATGGTTTTTTTCTTTGCTAGCTTTTTTACTCATCATAATTACAAATAAAAATCATCCATGGTAAGATGTGTAATCTGATTATTACTTCCGAACTTACTGGACTTTATATTGTACAAGACACACCTTTCCTCTGATTTCTACGATCTCTTGTCTTTTTAGCAACTCCTTCTCAAATGAAGTCATCTCTCCTATGAGCTGAACTGCAACGTCATCAATGCCTTTTTTGCGAGAATGATAGGAATCCAACCTAAATGAAAAATTCAAAAAATGAAACTGGTACCGAAACTTTGCTAATTGAAAATGCTCTGAGAATATTTATCTTGTAGACTTAACTGAAGTAAACTTACTTTAAATTCACTTTCTAAACATAAAACATCAGGGTTAGGGTTAGGGTTAGCATTAGGGTTAGGGTTAGGGTTAGGGGGTTAGAGTTAGGGTTAGGGTTAAAGCATAGGGTATAGGGATAAAAACTAAAATGCCCACGGATTTAAGTGCCCAAGTAGGTCAATGAGAATTAAGAGATTAGGGTTAGGGTTTGGAGTAGGAATAGGGCTAAAAACGAAGATGGCCAATCTAGGTCTTGGCCGATCTAGGTCAACTGAAAGTGAAAGTGAAAGTCTTGGAGAGAAAGTGAAAGTGACTGATAGTAGCAATCACTGCATGAAAAGTCGGGTTTAATTTTACCTTAAATGCAATTTAAATGCTGCGATTATTTAATGTTTAAATGCATAGTATAACATATCGTGGGATCGTAAATGTTAGAAAATAATTAGCATTTGATACCAGTTTAATGAAAAATGAAAAGAACAAATTTAATAAAGTTTGGAAATTGTAAACTTACTAATACCTTTGGATTTAAGTCTCCCGTAAACAAATATTATATTTCTAGTATACAAAACGTATAATTATTATTGAACATGCCCATAAAATAAAGTTTTATGATTATATTAAATTTGGTCGTTTTATAAAATTTAACGTAGATCTTTACCTCATTATTTTTTGTTCAATTCACACTTTACTTCATAATACTTCCAAAAATTAAGTTAAATACGGAAAATTGTAAACTTACTAATACGTTCAAATTTTAATCTTTCATAAACGAATATTGATCTCTTGGACATGTGATGAAAATATACGGATTAAACCTTCCCATATCATTAAGATTTATGGTTGTATTTGATGAAATTTAATATTATTATTTTATTGCATAATATTTTTATTTAATATTTGTTCCATCATAATTTGTATGGTTTATAATCGCGGGTTTTTTTGGCAAGTATTTTACAATCATACACAAATCCATTTCTCATTCAATTTTATTACATGTTATCTCAATAGTGTACAAACAATGAGTTCTAACAGAGTATAAGATATTTCAAAATTTATGCCTAAATGTCAGAATTTAAAAATTTACAATCATGATTGTAGCTCAATTATAATGGAGTAAATTTTTACATACTAGTAGTGAGTAATATATAATACTGAAGTAAATGAAAGAATTTTGAATTTTACAAAACACTTAATATGGAATTCAAATTTCATTAATTTAAGATACCCTGACAACAATGAGTCATCATGTCCAAACAAATCAATAATCATAAATAATTATTAGAATAAAATTGTATGTAAAATTTAAATCCGGAATAATTCAGAATACAACAGGTCCAAAATGCAGTCATTCTGGACTCCAAAAGACTGCAAAATCTGTGACTGACACTGCCCCTATTAAAACTGCTGCATGGGTTGTAAATGCCTTTTCAATTTCCCACAAAAAATTATATCATACTTTGCATAAAAAGAATAAAAGTTGCCAATAAAAGTTGTCCATTCTTTTTACATGTACATCTATTAAGACACACTAAGCCACTGACAGAGAAGCCTCACTCGCCCACAAGCAATAGCAAAAGGATCGGTCAGAGACACCACCTTTCTCTTACTTGGGTATCAAGATCTGCAACTTACTGCCAGCAATGCTCTTTTACACTACCCTTTTATTGTTTCCCAAGTATTTCCACAATATATGTCCATGCACTAATTATTCAATTTCGACTTGTAAAAACATGGCAATAAATCAGAGATATTAAATCTATGTACATGTGTGCCACACAATAAACCAGTTGATCTGGTATCAATAAAAACTATGACAGCTTTTAAATCTTTAACTGAGTACAGTAAATACTTAATGTTGACTGTGAAAAATACAACACCAAAAAAAAAAATTTTTATATCTCATTTGGCTAATTCAAGTCAAATTAAGGAAAAAGTATCACAATTACACAAAACAGTAGCAGCTTAAATTTGTCTCTAATACATGTAGCCCATTTCTCCCTAACAAAAAAATACTATAGTAAACTATAGTTAACTATAGTTTACTATAGTAAATCAAAGTTCCAAAGTTTTCACCATAGTAAATCAAAGTTCCAAAGTTATTACTATAGTATATCAACGTTCCAAAGTTATTACTATAGTAAATTAAAGTTCCAAAGTTTTCACTATAGTAAATCAAAGTTCCAAAGTTATTACTTCAGTGTATAGTAAATCAAAGTTCCAAAGTTTTTACCCTAGTAAATCAAAATTCCAATGTTTCCGCCATAGTAAATCAAAGTTCCAAAGTTATTACTATGATAAATCAAAGTTTCATAGGTTTTACTATAGTTAATCAAAGTATTACAGTTTTTTTTATTTTGTTTTATTAAGTTTTTTATTATTATTAGTCTGTTTTGAGGGGGATGATATTGGTTTGTTTAGGCTGGTTTTGTTGTTCATCTTAGTTTAAATATGCAAAGTAATTAATTTAAATTCAATATTTACATTTAACATTAAAAAAAAGTTTTCCGAAGTTAAGGAAGCAAATATTTTGATTCTAAATGACGAAAATTTTCTCTGATAATAATTTTTCCCACAAATAATAATAAAGATTGCTTATTTATCGGTGCAAGAGACAATATGTACAATAAAATTAATTTCTTGTGCTTCTCTTTTAGGGGACAGGTCGTATTTTTAAAACGTTCTCTGAAACTTAAATGAATCTTATTCTTGAAATTTCTTAAAATATACTGAATGGGATGCAGAAACATAATTTCAAAGGTTTTATAGTACTTAATCAAAGTTCCAAAGTTTTTACTATAGTAAATCAAAGTTCCAAAGATTTTACTACAGTAAATCAAAGTTCCAATGTTTTCAACATAGTAAATCAAAGTTCCAAAGTTTTCACCATAGTAAATCAAAGTTCCAAAATTATTACTATAGTAAATCAAAGTTCCAAAGTTTTTACTATAGTAAATCAAAGTTCCAAAGTTTTAACTTTGGTACTATAGTTAACTATAGTAAACTATAGTTAACTATAGTTTACTATAATATTTGTTTTGTTAGGGCTGTTCCAACTGCTAGGTTTATTGCTTGATGATGGTAACTTAACATATCCTCATTAAATCAACTTTACATTGGAATGCAAGACATTTAGATAATGATAATTTTCCAGTAATTAATCTTCTAGACTTTGTCTTAAAATTTCCAGAATGAGCTCTGAAACATGTACATATAAAAAGTCCTGTATGAACATATGTACAAGTTTATTTAACAAATTTTTTAGCCTTAATTACAGTTTCATCTTAATGGAAAAGACTCTCGTCATAAACTCTCTTAATTCAAATGGAAGGAAACAAATTAACATTTTACTCTTGCAATTCTCATTACTCTTGCAATATACATTGTAATATTTATTAAAATCACAATTTACCACTTTTTTACTCAGAAATGTCTCTACCTCATCCTTAGTCTACTTTTTACATCTATGACACACTAAGCCACTGACAGAGAAGCCTCACTCGCCCAAAAGCAACAGCAAAAGGATCGGTCAGAGACACCACCTTTCTCTTACTTGGGTATCAAGATCTGCAACGTACAGCCAGCAAAGCTCTTTCAGACTACCCTTGATTGTCTTTAATATTTTTTTCCACAATAAATGTTCATGCACTTATTATTTAAGACAAAATTGTACATACTGTATATACTCGCCTATAAGTCGGTTTTTTGGGAGTTAATCTCTAGTCTAGAACTCTTTGTCCGACTTATAGGCGAGCTATTAAAAGTATGGTTTTATATGAGGTCAGTTCATTTGATATATAAGCTTATTAAATACAACCGACTTATAGGCGAGTATATATGGTATATGTAATATATAAATCAAGATTAAAATATATGTGATTGCATACTACACAATAAACCAATAAATGTTTAAACAATAAAAAATATAACAGTTTTAATCTGTAATCAAGCATCAAAAAAAAACTTTCACTGTCAAAAATACAACACTAGGTATATTTTTCTTACCTAACATTGAATGTGTCAATTAAAGATAAGTAAAAAAAAAAGCATCACATTTGTGCAAAACAGTTGCAACTGATATTTTATCTCTAATAGCCCATCTCTGTTCAATAACTACATCAATAGGTTTGACTCTTTTCAATTCTTTATTTGTCCTAGTTCTTCTTATGCTCTGCCTTTTAGAGTGCTTCGATTTGAGAGTGGCACTTTTGGTGTCCTGTTCTTTGAGGACTTTTTCACATTCATCAGAACGCCACTTCAGTTTTCTAATTTCATAGATAGTATCATCTTTCGAATCATTTTTTGCGCTATAAGACGTAATCAATATTTAAAACTGCTTCTTCTTGCTTTTTCTTCTCTTCATCCCAAGAAGTTTTCAGCTCTGGAGAAGCACATCTAGCTCCTAATTTCTACAACAAACATACAAATAAATATCCATTCGCCTATCTATACATAATATATTTGTGCTTCCAGATTTAAGCATATATTAACTAGTACACAAAATTCTGAGTTGATTGTAAACTTATCAATTGACCTAGAGGAAACACAGCTCAATTTTGATTAATTATTGAGAACTGAAATATTTTTGAACCAATCTAGATTTTAAAAGAAAGCGCAAATGGCAGTCTATTTAATATTACATGTAGGGGGTGATGTGTTTACATTTGTGTACGATTACATTAATTACAATGTAGATCTGAAAAGGAACGATTGTACGACGCAGAAAGGGGTTTGTGAGTTTTGTTCCATATAATGTTTCTTTAGTCTATCGTTAAAACAGGTGGTTCTCTTAACATCAGAACTTTGACATATACAGAAGACCATAAAAGATATGCCATTTTTTCAAGTCTGGGTAATAAAGACAGATACTTATCTATAATTCCAGACCAGCGAGCTACAGATTTTGAAGCTAGTGTTGATGTACATGTAAAATGACTTTTTCGACATCTTTTTTTATTTTTTGCATTTTACCACTATGTTTACCTGCTTGACCTTGAACATTTTGAGGTGCCCTTTTCTCTGTTCCTCCACAATAATTCTTTCATTTAGCAGCAAGATACTATGGATATGGTAAAAAGCTGTAACAAACAAAATATGAAAAATTATTAACAGGTATGGCTCTCCGTAGAAAGAATATACAGCAAAGGAGAAAAAATATACAAAAAGGGTGTACTTATGACTAAAGCAAGTAGGTAACATTTTACACAATGACAAAATTCTCTGTGTCATCTAGTTAAGTGAATTATTTTAAAAACATATAATTATATGTTTAGATCAAATTTATAGATGACAAAATATGATACGAAACATACATAATGGTACCGTACTCCGAGCACATGGAATTTGAAGATTTACAAAGTTTATGAAAATGCAAAGAATAGAATTTACAGCATTTAACATATTAAGACATATGTATCTATAGTTTCAGACAAGCAAGCTACAGATTTTGTGGATGTACATATAAATTGGGGACTAGTGACTTTTTGCCATCTTTTTTTTTAGCATTTTACCACTGTGTTTATATGCTTGACCTTGAACATGTTAAGGTGCCCTTTTCTCCGTGTTCCTCCACAAATATTTTATTTCATTTAGCAGAAAGATACTATGGATAAAAAAAAAATATGAAAAATTAAATATGAAATAATATAAAATTAATAACAGGTATGGCATTTCGTAGAAAAAAATATACAAACAGATGTATTTATGATTAGAGCAAGTAAATAACATTCATACATTAAGTCCCGATCCCGATGCAAAATCACGAGAACAATGAAAGGGCTGTCAGCTCCGAAGGTTTTGACAGCTTTGTAACTTTATTAATACTGTGTAAGTTTTGCGCTCACATTGTCCAAAATATCAAATTTATGTCTATTGCCGTCCATATCAAGAGCGAACACTTTGCCATTGAAATACCATGCCGAATCAATCCTTGAATCGTCGTTCAAGTCGCGTATTAAAGTATAAGTCACATTATCCAACGATGGGGTATACGATGAGAAACCGATGCGTTTTTTGATGAAAATGGCGTGGTTGCCGGCCGGGCACCACTAGTAATCGGACGATGACTGAGTCCTTTTTTGCGAATCGGTGGGGTCATCGGTAGGAAATAATTCGTAGTTAAAATTCAGCGATGTCTCCAACGATGCCTCACATCGCTCTTCATCGGTAACCCATCATTAACATATCTTTCACGGATCGGCCGATGTATGGCCGAGCATCGTCCAATATCCGTTGAATCTGAGGTCATCGGGGAGTCTAGTGGTGTTCAACAGATAACGACCAATCATCGGTCGATGTTAGACCAAACATTGGCCCGTAGTCGACCGATGTATGAACGATGTTCATCAATGTATGAGCGATGTAATATACATCGGCCGATTATCCTGGAACATCGTTTTATGATTAGCAATGCATCGCTGGACCTTTGTACGTCCGGCCGGCAACCACGCCATTTTTATCAAAAAACGCATTGGTTGCCCATCGTATGCAAATCGCTGGATAATGTGACTGATACTTTAAGGACTACTAGACCGATGTGTACCGATGTTGAGGCATCGTTAACACCACGGATTACTACTGATTACCACCGTTCTACGGCTACAGGCCGGGAAATGTGACCTAGGCATAACTTTGAGTTCATGGCGGTTATATGGTCGTACATAGTGAATCGTTTCATCAGTTCTTTCAGTTCAATGTTATGTGCGAGTCTGTTTACATGTGGTGAGAAAGGTGCGCTGGAGTGAGTGAGATTTTTTTCAGCTGTTATTAAATTTAGTTACTGGTCCAGGATGTATTTTCTGTTGGTAGGTGGTGGCTTTCAATGTTATTTATTGTCTAAGCAGTTTTTTCTAACAGATATACTTATTTTTTCTTTTGAAAATGGTTGAGTCTATAAAAGTTGCAACCGTAAACTGTCAGGGTCTAGCAACATTATCAAAACGACAAGATGTTTTAAATTTTTATCGGTCAAAAGGTTATTCTATTATATGTTTTCAAGACACTCATTTTATTCCTGAAACAGAACCATTTGTTGAAGCCATGTGGGGGTATAAATACTTTTTTAACTCCTTCAAATCAAATGCAAGAGGAGTATCTATATTCTATAATAATAATTTTGAATTTAAAGTACATCAAGAAAGATTGATTGATTGATTGTATACTGTTTAACGTCCCTCTCCAGATTATTTCACTGATATGGAGACGTCACCATTGCCGGTGAAGGGCTGCAAATTTAGGCCTATGCTCTGCACTCAGGGCCATGGAGCAGGGAGGGATCTTTATCGTGCCACACCTGCTGTGACACGGGGCCTCGTTTTATACGGTCTCAACCGAAGGACCGCCCCATTTAGTCGCCTTTTACGACAAGCAGAGGGTACTGAGGACCTATTCTAACCCGGGTCCCCACGGGGCATCAAGAAAGAAGAGACAGAGAGGGAAATTTAATTGCACTAGATTTAGATATAGAAGATAACAGGGTTACTCTCATAAACATTTATGGTCCTGACACTGATAGTCCTGGTTTCTATGAATATTTCGTGATATGTTTTTGGAACTTGATAATGAATATTATATACTCTTGGGAGACTTTAATCTTGCTCTAAATCCTGAGCTAGACACAAAAATTATAACTCTGTTGATAATCCAAAAGCAAGGGAAAAATTGTTAGAAATCATGGATGACCTTCATCTTTTAGACAACTTTAGAATTATGAATCCAGATAGAAGATATATACTTGGCATAAAAAGACGCCCCTAAAACAAGGCCGTTTAGATTATATTTTGATCTCTGAAAGTTTGTCAAACTCCGCGGAAACTTACTGGATCAAACCTGGTTACAGATCAGATCACTCCATTGTGATTTTAGAATTGAAATTTAATTCTTTTAAAAGGGGAAGCGGACTTTGGAAATTCAATAATAGTTTACTTTCAGACAAAGAATATGTACAAATGGTGAAAGAAACGATCAATAAAACCTGTAAACAGTATGCAAAAGGGGGGACTGATAACTTTAGAATTGAAGATAATGTTGATGATAGCTTATTTCTGGAAGTTTTACTGATGAAGATTAGGGGAGTTACCAGTTCATATTCTTCCCATAAGAAAAAAGAAAGAGAAAAACAAGTAACGTTACTTTTAGAAGAGATAGGTAAATTAGAGTCTGACGAAAAAATAGATTTGCATCTAATAGAACAAAAAAGATTGACATTAGAAAACTTAAGAAAAGAAAAAATGGAAGGACAATTAGATAAACACATCTCAGAATCAATAGAAAAAAAATATCTGAAGATGAAATCCTTGAAGTTTTAAAAAATATGAAAAACAAGTCCCCAGGAAGTGAAGGATATACAGTTGAATTTTTAAATTTTTCTGGAGGGATCTGAAACAAATTATATATCAGTCAATAAATTGTATTTTCGTCAATAAGATGCTCCCTGTTTCTCAACGATTGGGAATTATTTCATGTTTGCCAAAGGGAGACAAACCTAAGCAATTTTTAAGAAACTGGCGACCCATTACTTTACTAAATGTGGTTTACAAATTAATTTCAGGGTGTCTAAGTTTTAGAATTAAATATAAGAATAGAAGATACATTGGAGAGAATAAGATTTATTTATGATTTAATGGAATATACTGACCATAAAAATATACCTGGATTACTAGTGTTGATTGATTTTGAAAAAGCTTTCGACTCTATTTCTTGGACTTTTATTTATAAGGTACTAAAATATTTTGGCTTTGGTGAATATATAATTGAATAGATCAAGATTCTTAATACAAAATTTAAGGCTTCTGTGTTACAAAGTGGGTTTTTATCAGAACAAATCGATATAGAGAGAGGATGTAGACAGGGTGACCCAGTAGCACCATATTTGTTTCTCCTGTGTGCCGAAATTTTAGCAATCTTGATCAAACAAAATAAAGATATAAAGGGTATTATGATACATGATAAAGAACATAAAATAAATCAGTATGCCGATGATACATCCCTTGCTCTTGATGGTTCACCTAAACCTTTATTCGCTGCTTTGGATACCTTAGATTTTTTCTCAAAAATATCTGGTTTAAAAGTTAACAGCTCTAAAACAAAAATAATATGGATAGGTTCAAAAAAGTTTTCAAGTCAGGTCTTTCATCATCCTAGATGGAAACTCTACTGGGGCTCCACAAAAATTTAATTTATTAGGTATTAACTTTTCAGTCGACTTAGAACAAAGAACTATATGCGGTATATTGCATATATTTGCCCCCACAAAAGTCAAATTTTGAAAACTTCCTGAAATGTGCTGAATTCAATAAATTGTATGAGAAATATAAATTAACAGAAAATATTATAGTGTCAAAGCAGTGTATTCACAATTTTTGTTTTTATGACGTCACAAACTAGTCCGATTTTATATCCTTTTTCAGAAAGAGGACAAAATGGACAAATTTTCAACAATTTTAGCTCAAAATTTATAAAGCGCAAGTTTGTTCAGGAACAATATTGACATATTTCATTGATATTATTATTCTACACATTATATCAAAATATTGATCCTGAACACACATGCGCTCGGTGACTATTACTCAAAATATCGACGAAATATGTACATTTTTCTGTAAAATTCATAAAAAACTGAAATTTACGCCATGTTTGTGACGTCATTACGTACATATGGCGTCATTACTTATGAAAATAGTCAGTGCTTTGGAGTCAGCATATACTCCCCTGTTTAAGAACTTAATTTAATATATCTCCATCAAAGTTTGATTTGGGGGGCAAATATTGGTTATTACCGAATAAAGTTCTTTCAAATTTAAATAATGGAATACAGATTCCAAAAATAAAAAGCATGCTACAACATTGGAAAAGAAGAATTCTAACACCAATAGGTCGAGTCACTGTTGTAAAATCTTTAATTATTCCATAATTAAATCATTTGTTCATATCACTCCCAACCCCTAAAGGGGAGATAATTTCATCATTATGCAAAGATATTTTTTAATTTATTTGGAATGCAAAATGTGATAAGATTGAACGTGCAGTTTTAACTCAAGATTATCAGCATGGAGGATTAAAAATGGTCGACATAAGCAATTTTATAATGTCTTTGAAATGTTCTTGGCTAAAAAGGCTAATAGTAGGCCATAAACCTTGGGTAGATATCTTTGAAGCTATAAACGGTACAGACTTTGTTATAAAATTAATTGATTTTGGTGATGCTTTTATTTCTGAATGTGTTATACCCCAAAACAATTGTTTTTGGCAAGATGTTTTAAGTCTATGCTTTATGTTATTAAATCGCTTGATAGAAAATTTTACATAGAAAATTTTCCTAGTATTCCTGTGTGGTACAATTCAAATATTAGAGTTGGTTCAAAAACGCTGTTTATAAAAAGCTGGTATGAAAAGGGTGTGAAACTTATTGATGATTTTTTAGATGAGGAAGAAAATATTTTATCTCATGCTATTTTTCAACAGAAATTTGATATTCAAGTATCCATCATGCAATATAACAGTGTAATGAGTGCAGTATCAAAGTACATAAAATCTATTGGAAGCAAAAGTTTACTTAAAAGATCTTCTACTCCATATATCCCAATGTATTATAAACCTTTTTTTTTGCAAAACAGATGTAATAAAGCTATATATGAACAGTTAAATGTAAATATAATTATTCCTACTTCTGTAGAGAAATGGAATTTAGAGCTCGGCCATTATGGTATAGAGTTATGTGTTAATGATGTTTTTAATGCTTGTTTTAAGACTGCCAAAGACTCTTCAATCCAATGGCTACAAAGAAGAATTCTTCACAGAATTTTACCTGTTAAGTATTATTTGAAAAAAATCAATGTTATGTCATCTGATAGCTGTTCTTTTTGTGAACATCATGTTGAGACAATACTACATGTTTTTATAAATTGTGAAAAGGTTTCCTCACTATGGAGTGATCTTAGTATGCATATTTATCAAAAAACTTCAAAAAGAATTGATTTTAATGTAATTAACATTTTATAAGGTGAACTTCCATTGTCTAAAGGCAACAAAATTGTAAATTTTTTGATCATGTATACCAAACAATATATTTTTTCTTGTCTTAAAAAAGACAAAATGCCAAACCTCTCGGAACTTCTCTTTCACTTATACAATAAATATAGAGTTGAAAAATATATTGCAAGCCAAAACTTGGAAATGCAAAAGTTTGATAATACCTGGCAAAACTGGAAATGTTTATTTGAAAATCTCATTAAGATATAGACTGTTACAATATGTGACACTTTTTTTCAGTTTTATTGATATGTATATATATAATTATATCTCTCTTTTTTCTGTCTACACAGAAGAAAAAATATGAACGTCACTTACCAAAAAGAATGAGTGTGAGTGAGAAAGTGTGAGTAAATGGCAAAAAAAATTACTATGTTGTAATATGTTTGTAATAAGACGAAAAAAAAAATAAAGAAAAGAAAGAAATTTAAAAAATAAAAAGAAAAAAAAGATAACATTCATAAATAATAAAATCCTTAAACTTTGTGATCTAGTTCAGCGAATTATTTCAAAAACATATTATAATATGTATAAGATCAAATTTAGAGACGACAAAACATGATACAAAACGGATGTACATAATGGCGCACCATACTCAACACATGGAATTTAAGAGTTTACAAAAATGCAAAGGTTAACATCTACAACATTTAGCATGCAAGTTATTGGGATATTGAGCAAGTGATTTAACATAAAATAAAATATATTAACAACTTACACTGTAGATGGAAGGGGTTTAAAGTGGACAGCAAATTCAAAGTTCCAGTAAATGGTGGCAATCTCATAAACAATAAGTCGTACAACAAATGATTAGTTCGTACCTCAAACTGGGTAGCCAAAAATCTGGTCATATCACTTTAAGAAGAAAGGCTCAGCAAGTTCATGTTGGTCATTCCCATAGATACTTCAAAATTTCTGGCACAATTTCTGAAAGAAAAGATGCATCTTGCAGGGTTTTTTAAAATTCAAATTAGGATTAATTCTGATGAATGTAAAAATTTGAAAAGTTTACAGATGACAGAGGAATACCGACACTGCATGATAAGAAAAATCGCTTGGGTCTTAAAATGGCTCAGGTGAACTAAAAAAATCAATTCATGTGATTTTATTGATCTTGTCAGAAAATTTAAGAAATTTTACCTTAGTGTTAATTTTCAAACTGCTTTTGTCATTTCTTGTGAGCATTCGGATGACTGTAAATTATGCATGCATAATTGTGCATCATAGAATATGACAGCTATTTTTAACAATTTATGCTGAAGTATTTAATGTAAAATAACTATGCATAGCCCTGTGCAATTTATAGTATGTTTAGATTACCTGTCAGAATCCATTGCTATTGTATTTTTCGGATAAGGAAAATAAGAATATAAACCTCGTCTTGTTTACATGGTAAATAGTAGTTGCAATATTTTTATAGTCTTATGCTAAAAGATGCAAGTTAATAAAAACAATGTTAGGTTATTTGTGTTCACTGCATGGTTCTCACCATTTTCACAAGCTGACAATATATGCCGGTGTAAAGACGAATAATGACCCCCATCGAATAATGACCGGGGGGTCATTTTTCAACGACAAAAAATGACCCCTACCCGTAGAAAAAAACCAATTTTTAGTAGAAAAAGGGTCCTAGGGGGTCATTATTTTATATGTTAGTCCTATAAAATAATGACCCCCATTGAAAAATGACCCCCTTTAAAGTGATACAAAATATACACTCTTTGATATCTTTTTTGCAGCAAAACTAATTTTTACATTTTCTGTAACCAGAAAAATACAAAAAGTCGTATGAAATAATTAAGTGATTCACATAGTCTTTCAATGCTAAAATTGTGTTTGAAAAGAGATTCTTTTATTGTCAAGTAAATAAAATTTCTTTTTAATATTCCTCCTTATAATGTTTGCTTAAAGAATGATATTCCACTTGTTTTTAGAAATCAAACCATGCAAAAATCAGGTTT